>JAULUF010000028.1:29375000-29397500 GCA_031834385.1 Semotilus atromaculatus
GCTGTCTAATTAGTCTGTTCAATCATTTCAACAGTTTTCTCAGGGATGGCGGGGCTTGTTGGGAAATTCTGCTGAGGTACGACTCCAGAAGAGGCCCGAAATATGCTTAATATGTTCTGCACGTCCCTCGAGGAAACATAAAACTGTGTGTGTTGATGGAGGTCAGATGGAAGCTCGCGTGACCTCGTGTCGGACGAGCAGAAGAATAAAAACACGTCCACTCATGCACGATATATTAAATTAAGCATGCACGGAATATAGTTTTGGATGATCGTTTGCGTCAATTGAAGATGTTGTGAAAGTTTTACGCAACATTAGTCTAATATCCAAATAATCCATTGTGTTCATTGCTTTTTCAGTGCCGTTTATCAAACATAATGTGTCAATCGAGTTAACAAAATAAACTTGTACGAATAACCACGCAAATAAACCTGAACTTATATTAAATGCAATTTTAAACAAAAAAAATTAAGACTTTTTTTTTTACACAAAATGTTAATAAAAAAAGCTAAATCTGTCAATCGATTTTTACAATAAAACATACTAAGGACTAAAAATGACTTTATTTGAAATTATTTTAGATGCAATTTTAAACATCTGTTTTTTTGTAATAAAAATAAAATAAAGACTTTTTTACACAAAATTTGGTTTAAAAAATCTAAATGTGTCAAACAATTCTTATTTACAAAAAAAGTTGTAATATAAATATTAAAAAAGTTATATTAAATACTATTTTAAACATCTTTGTTTTGTCTGTCAAAATGTTACTTTAACACAAATTTTCTTTGTTAAAAAAATATTTTTACCAAAATAAATACTTAGAAGGTGCAACAAATTACTTATAATGTTGAAATTATATTACCATTTTAAACATTAAAAAAAAGTTTGGTAAAAAATTAAAAATGTGCTACTGATTGTTCAAAAATAAACTCTAAGAAGGTGCAAAAAACTATGTATAATGTTGGAAATGAACCTGAAAATATACTTTTTCATCATCTCTGTGTGGTCTGTCAAAAATTAAGACTTTTTTTTACATACAATTTTGTTTAAAAAAATGCAAAATAACTGCGTTTATTTGAAAAAACACTGCACTCAAGTAAGCATGCAATGCCCCATATTAGCCCTATTAATTGTTGTTGTTGTTCACATAGCCATATAGAAATAGAAATAACTCTAGTAGTCTGTTTCCACACTGCACACACACATCTGCACACCGTCACCTCAGGATGCAGTGTAAGTTACGGTGTGGATGAGACACTCACGAGCCACTGAGAAGTTGTTTAACGGCGTCTCCAGCTGATCGGCGTCCTGCGGTCGCTCCTTATAACCCGTGAACGTGCCGTCATTCTTCAGCAAGAAATACCGCGGCCTCCACGTCTTTATATACTCTCCTGAAGAGACAGAAGACAGTAGAGAGCATAACAAACACTCATGAATGCATATACGGACAATGCATGATGATAAACAACTCTGAGGTCATATTAACCCCATAAATTGTATCAGATTTGACACATGAATTAATAAAATTGACCTCCATATTCTCACTATATCAGATTATGTCAGCCATAAAGCCAGATGTGTTAGATAAGAAAACATATATATATATATTATATATATATATATATATATATATATATATATATATATATATATATATATATATAATGTGTCTTGTCAGGCTTTACAGGGGTAAGATCATTAGCCTTTAGGAAACTATTTTAAAGGCATGCATCTAAATATAGATTTAAAACCCGGTTTGAACTTAAAACAACAGCATGACACAAAACACCTCAGTTTCCTAAGAGAAAGCGCGCACAAAAACTGCTGCCGTTTTCTGCATCCAAAATCAATTTGTGCTGAGGAACGTGCAGAACTCACTGCACCAGATGTTGCGGAATTGGAAATGAAAAAAACTCTGAAAAAAACGAGAGATACACGCAGCCGTGGAGTCTGTGGCACGTCAAGAACACAGAGACAGTTTGAATAGTTATCCAGGAAAAGTGTAATTTATTTTTAATTACGGGAGTTGAATATTAACCCCATGCAGGGTCTGAGCAAGCTGTCCTTAATTGGCCCATTTCCTCCGTCACTAAAGTGTGGATGTGTCACGGCAAACGTCTGTCTCGCTGATATTCAGACGCTTTTCGGCTCATTTGAACTGTGACGGGCCAGAGGAGCAGCGATTGGCCCATAACACAGCAACTGTACATGCATTTATCACTCACACTCATAACTCTGCTTCCTAACACCAGAACTTCACAGCCGTTTTATGGAAAGTTCATATCATATCACATCTTTATTAAAGGAATAGCCATTTTATGATGCTCAAACTTGTCCCTTTATTGAAATAAATACTTTCAAATAAAAGGAATTCAATTAAACGCCTACTAAAAAATTACTTGCATACATACTTGCAAAAAAAATTTATAAATAAAAAAGGTAAAAATACAACACTAAAAAGTATTAATAT
Source organism: Semotilus atromaculatus (assembly GCA_031834385.1). Taxonomy (NCBI): domain Eukaryota; kingdom Metazoa; phylum Chordata; class Actinopteri; order Cypriniformes; family Leuciscidae; genus Semotilus; species Semotilus atromaculatus. The sequence goes on from JAULUF010000028.1 coordinate 29,377,471, forward strand.
AATAATATAAAACTGAAATAAACTATGTGTTTGTTAAATAACAAATTATTTAAATCATACAAATTTAAAGTTCAATAATAAGTCAAAATGCAACACTAAAATTGTAATAAATAAATCATTTTCAAATAAAAGCATAAAAACACTAACTAAAACTAATAAATCACAAAAAATCTTTAATTATAATAAATATTTTTAAATAATCTGAAAATGCAAATTACAAAAATTATTAATATCATAATGTAACCTTTAAATAAATAAATAAATCCCCCCCCCAAAAAATATATTGAATTAAAAATGCAAAAAATTTATAAAAATCATAAACATAATTATCCAAAAAAAGTTCACAAACGTCCTTCAGCTCGGGTAAAAGTATGAATGACTTTGATATTGTTAGTAATATTTCAACTGGACTGAAGAAGGTTACAATTATCCAGACATCATTTAATAGAAAATTAATCAGTATCAAATATGATCATCTCTCAATCATCATTGTATTGCATTATATGTTTTAAACCTACAGAGCTTTGATCATAAAACTAAGCTTTTAAATATCATCTTACTAAGACATATTATTTACAGATATTGAGAGCCGACCATATAAATATCAGCATCTGCACCAAATCACATTATTGCTCAGTTTGAGCCTCAGAATAAAATTTGTAACCTTTGAGAATAAATGTAACCGTTAAATAAATAAATAAATCCCGCCAACAAATATTGAAATAAAAATGTACAAAAAATAATGAAATCATAAACAAAATTATCCAAAAAAAGCAATCAAAATAAATCACTAACTAAAAAGATTAAATATTTTTTTATGTGCATGTCACGTGACCATTAATCTATAGAGAGCCATGAACACGAGGGTTCAGAACACAAAAAAGTTTATGAATCCCTGTTCAAATAAGACAATCTAGTCCAGTCTAGCAACAAAAGATAAACTACCAAAGCGCATAATGCATCCAGTAGGTGGTGGCTCTTGAAACTAGAGCAGCTCAACATCTCTGCGGAGCTTCAGCACTTCAATAAACCTAAAGCATTACAAATGAGTCCACCTGATTCACAACAACTGGGGAGGAGGACGAGCCGAGCCCACAGCCGCGGGAACATCTGTGCTTGAGCCCTGTGTACTTAAGACTCTCATTCACACCAGATGCCCAATATGTTATTACGGCTGTTGCCATTTTTCATCGTGGCAAGATGTGACGGCATCTCGCTCAAACTTGTTCTGCAGGCTAAGAGGTTTTGGCAATCAGAAACACACTTCCTATAGGAAGTCATTCGTCGGGTGTTTGATGAATAACTTACTGTATTTCTCTTTTTCAAGTGATATAAGAATTTGGAAAATTAGTAAATGTAAATATGTTTTTAAAAAAATTAGGACACATTAAATTGATTGAAAGTGACAGGAAAGACATTTATATAGGTTCAAAAAATTCTATTTCAAATAAATGCTGTTCTTTTGATCAGTCTATTCCACCAAAAAAACAAACAAATACAATCACTTTTGATGTGACATAATTGCTTATTACTTTTGACCAAAAGGTGGCGCTGACACCAAATTTGCGTGGTGTGGTCAGTGTTGGTTGGCAATGACACGCACCAATTTTGGTGTCAATACACCAAAGCCTTGCAGAGATACAGCCTCAGATGCAGCTTGGCGTCATGACATCAGATTCGTTGATGCGGTAAACGAAAAGAGTTTTGTCCATCAACATGAAATCCATAACTTTATGCCAGCATAGTCTGAAGATGATCTGAGCCAAAGTTGGTGATAATCAGACCAAGGGTCTAGAAAGAGTTCAAAAGTGTGTCAAAATAGTCCACAGGAAGACTATGGCATAGTTGGCATCAATGTTCTTGACTTGATCAAAGGAATCTTCAAGACAATAGGCTAAACTAATCAAAAGCTATTAGTGTTTTTTGAGTTTTCATTATAGTTTATGACCATAATACCTTTTGAGTACTATCACATACTGAGTTTTGTAACGCTAGTTATGCTACTGTAGTATTTTACAACAATTCAAAATGGCTGACATGGTAAAATTGGGTATTGTTCGACTCGGTATGACGCACCGAATATAAAGAAACCAATTATAAGCAAAAAAAATCAATCTCCTATCATTTTAAATTATAATATTTTTTTTAATCAAATAAACGCAGCCTTGGTGAGCAGAAGACACTAACAACTAAATCTTACTCCAAATTTATGAATATTAGTGTATAAATATCATAAAATAAATATAATTCAATTGAAAATCAAGTTTTAATGTTTTTTATGTGTCTGTGTTGTTTTTAATCTGCTTTTAATGTGCTTTAAGACAAACCATGTGTAAATTCATAAGTCGACAGCATTGCTGAGTATTTTCTCCTTAAAACTGCAGTGAACCAAAGACAGTCTCAAAAACACGGTGTGAAATCGCTGGACGTCACAAACGACCTTGTAACCAATCAGATCAACGTGTGATCGTCAACCAGTGGATCTCTGAGTGAGTGAGTGAGTGGAGGCGGGGCTCATTTGCATATTCATAGAACCACACATACTAAATGAGGCAAGGGTGTCGAATTACATTCAAGATATTTTAAGGCATGAATACATTCTTTTCAAGGAAAACATTTTTAAAATATGTAATTTTAGTGATCAAAGATGAGTTTTAAGGGATAAAATGATTGACTACAGGGGGACTTTAAGGTAATGATATAATTTACGTGTACAGATTCTTGTATCTGGTTTGTGTGATCTCAAAAGCACTAGACCAAGATCAGACTTGACTCTTTCCCAACCACATCCATTCAAAAGAAACCCAGACCGGATCTGGCCGGACGCCTGTCTACCCGTCTGTCTGTCTGTCTCTAAGCCAAGTGAGTCCTGGGACGTTATGTCCACGACGCAGCACACCGTATATCACGACACACGTTCATCAGCGCTACATCGGGACCTTTTAAAGAAACACACAACAAACTGATTAAATTGCATTATTTATTTGTGAACGATGCATCTATCGCAGCAAGTTTGCTAATGTGTAAGTGTCTCAGACGACTTAAACGGGAAGCTGCTTTACAACGCAGGCCTGACGGGCACTGACAGATGTGTTTGTAGATATGATGCCAAAGTTGTAATTGTGTAGGGTGTGAGATTAATCCACCGCAGGGACACAGAGTCCAGGGTTTTCATGCCAGAATCTCTGACGCACGCGGCTCATTCACTGCCGCCCATTGATGACGGGCAAAACATGCTGAGGATCACATGCACACCGAATCCAAGCAAAAATGGTAGAGCTGTAACAATATATCGTGTCACAATACAAAAATGCAACAATATATATCGTGGATAGTGACAATATATATATTGTGTATCATTCACCTAAAAAAAAAAGTTTTCAGAGTTTTGGTGTCAGTACTACATTAAATTTCTATATATAATGTTGAATGTTGGGAATGATAATGCCAAATGTCTGATGTTACCAGTAAAAAGTGGCCTACATTATTTTAAATATATCTAGTCAGTGCAAACATATTCTCTAAAATAATTCTGTATTTTCAGCTTCAGAATCATGAATATTGTTATTCTGGTGTCTCTAATTGTCCTGTGCTTTGGGTTTCAGCACCAATTCCAAGAATATTCATTTACACACACAATGTAATATAAAATTGAGCATTTTAATCAACAGTGTATTTTTTGTTTACCTTTTACTATGTCTTGGAGTATCACAGTAATATGGTATCATGAGTTCAGTATCGTGATATGTATCGAATCATTACACTCCGAAAAAAAGTCCTTCAATAGTGTGCAAAAGACAGACGCACACGTGATGATTTACACCTCTGGCTGTATCCATAAACAAACACTTCTTCACCAGAACTGAACACTAAAGAGAAGTTTGATCTTACACAATGTTTTAGTGGTCATGGCCTTTGACAAGTTCCTGTATTTTGGTCAAACAGTTTATCCGTGCAGCTCAATATAACCAAAATAAAAAAAATTCAAGTGTACAGCGGTTTCCACAATGCATATCAATTACAGAAAATCCATCTTTTAATTACATAAAAATAAGTTCAGTTCAATAAATATAGATATTAAAACTAGGGCTGTCGATTTAACATGTTAATTTAATTCATTAGTTATGGAAAATGTATAGTATTAAATATTATATACTAAAATTAGTAATGGCAAATTAAACGATTTAACCCACCCGCCCCAGACTTACGCCGATCATCTTACATTTCATACAGTTGATCTGTGATGAACATGAATCAGGGCAACAATATATTAGGCCAAAACAATATATAGGTAAAAAAATTAGGTGAAAAATACCCTGTATGAGTTTTTGTCTCATAATTATATGATATGATATGGTTAAGCTGTATCACACGACACAAGTGCTGTTTTTATCTTGAACAGCACGAGTTCAAATGTGATATTGATTATAAACAACATTTAAAAAAATAAGGAGTTCATATCTTTTAGATATATTAGACACAATATTGTTTTGTTAATGTCTCAATTTTGCCTATAAAGCCAAAGCAACACATAGCGGTGTTTTGTTTCTAAATGAATCCTCATTTTGAGTGAATCAATCAGGCGAACCAATGATTCATTCATAAAGAGAGCCATTTACTTTAGTCCTGAGTGAATCAACCGTTTGAATCAATTGAATGAATGAATGATTCAATGACTTACTCATTTAGACATTTACCGCCACTGATGGTTTTAGTTTCTTATTTAGAGTATAATTTCATAAATAATACACTGAGATCCATCATTTCACACTGAGAACCTTTGAGCGACTCGAACACAACTGTTAAAAAAAAAGGTACAAACATTCACTGATGCTCCAGAAGGAAAAACCATGCATTAAAAAGTGACCTTGACCTTGATTAAGAGCCGGGGTGAAAAATTTTGAACAGGATGAAGATTTTGTTTAAAATATATATTTATTTTTAATTTAGTACTGCTTTTTGAAAGCAACAGAAGATACATACATGTTTCCTGGAAGACAAATTAAGTACAAATTACCCTGATCTTCAAATTCAAAAAGTGCATTGTGTTTCCTTCTGGAGCATCAGTGAATGTCTGAACCTTTTTTAATAGTTGTGTTCGAGTCCCTCAATGGTGCTCAGTGTGAAAAGATGGATCTCAAATCATACAATCGCTGCTGGAAAGAGTTCAAATATGCAAAAGATGCTGGAAAACTGAAGAATTTTTGGGACTTGGAGGATTTTTCATTGTGCAGTTTAACTGATCAGAAAAACAAGGGACTCAAAAACAACCATCACAAAACAGTCATGGATCATCCAGGGAACGACACACAGTATTAAGAATCAAGGGTATGAAAACTTGTAAACAGGGTCATTTTTATAAATTCAGACCTTTTTTTTGTCTTGTGGACTATATGTAAACATCTTTTATGTAAAATATCTTAGTACTAAATAAAATAATAACATGCATTTTGTATGATCCCACTTATTTTGTTAAAATTATTCACATTTTCACAGATTCTTCAAAGAGTTCATAAACTTTCAAGGACTTCTGTGTGTATATGAGAACCGCTATAAAAGCATTGTGGTGTTCAACATCCAGTGTGCCACATTCTATCACGGAACACACACACACACAATGTCATGTGACACCGAACACGACCACCACATCCGTCTGACCGTCTCCTCGTCTCTTTCACCTTCCTCTGTGCATGTGCCACTTTCTCATCTAACCTTTTCCTGTCTCTGCGTTCCTTCCTCTTTCTCACACTCAACACTTCTACTTTTCTGACACGCTGCTCTTGTTTTCGGCTCTAGAACTATGATGCAGATGTAAGCCAGGAACAATGAGACAGCTGTTAATGTAGTTTTGCATTTATTTGTGTTGTCACACATCACCTGTTTCAGACTGATGTTACTGCAGACGTGTGTGTGTGTGTGTGTGTGTGTGTGTGTTTCTGTAAACACAGGACATCTAAACAAATTAGACTCTGGAGAAACAGACCATTGTTTGCCAAACATCTCAGACACACTCACATTATCTGTGAACATACGAGACAGAAAGACAAGTTTCCATATACATGAATAAAAAAACAATAATAATTACTGTATAACATAAATATTATATATACATATATATGTGTGTGTGTGTGCTTGTTTTTATAATTGACATTACATTTTATATATATATATATAAATAAATATTTATATATAGATAATTAATATTAAGAATGAACATAGCATAAATACATATATATATATATAAATACATAATACAATTTGTACTTGTTCAATAATTTATAATATTTTATATGTAATTATTATATATATATATTTATATAATACACAACTAATATTAATAATTGATATATAATATTAATATAATGCATATATAAACATGAAAAAATACTATATTCATATTATGTAATATACTGTATATAGTATACAATTATTAAATTATATATACTGTATTAAATTATATATACTGTGTGTATATATATATATATATATATATATATATATTTATTAATACATAATATATACTTGTTTTTTACAATTTATATTATAATATATATTTATATATATATATATACACAAATACATATTTATAAATATACAGATATATAAATATGAATCAGTAATATTCATAAAATACAATATATTTTATATATAAAGAATTATAAACATGTAATTAAATATTTAAATATATATATATATATATTTAAATATTTAATTACATGTTTATAATTCTACTGTATGTAGTAGTTTTAATTACATATTTATAAATACAAACATATATATAATTAATATTCTAAATATATAAATATTCTATATACTGTACTATATATATACACACACACACACACACATATATATATAAACGTTAAAGATGAAATATTTAATATTCAGCAGTATTCTACTTAAAATGAACAGAGAAGATTGCGAAAGACCATAAAAACCGAATAAATTAAAGCAAGTGTGAAGGGGAGCAATACAAGAGGAAGAAAAGAAAAGCAAAAGTTCAGATAAAAAGAAAGTGTGTGAGAGCGCCGGCGCTACATCCGCATCAAGTGGGAACAGATCCTGCCGCTTCCTGAGACTCCCTGGCACTTCCTGCCACTCCCTGCCACTTCCTGCCACTCCCTGCCACTTCCTGCCACTCCCTGCCACTTCCTGCCACTTCCTGCCACTCCCTGCCACTTCCTGCCACTCCCTGAGACTCCCTGGCACTTCCTGCCACTCATTGCCACTTCCTGACCTCATCTGCCACTCCCTGATACTTCCCGCCACTCCTGACAATTCCTGCCACTCTCCGACACTTCCTGAGACTCCTCGACACTTCCTAAGACTCCCTGACAGTCCCTGACACGTCCCAAGACTTCCTGACACTTCCCACTGCCGCTGAATTCATGGCTCAGGACGAGCGAGAGGATGGGAAACGTGGGTGACAGGTTGTGTGTGAGAGGAGAAAGGAGGCGTAAGGAAGGAGAGGAGGAGAGCTTCAGGATTTAGGGAATTAAATCTCTAAAAACCGGGAATGGGGGGGCTCTTTTGTTGGTTTTTCCTGGGCCTCCCCCTCTCCCCCTGGACCCCTGTGAGCGGGTATCCTGCAGCTGTGCCGGACGAGCCCGTTCTCTGCATATCAATGAGCCAGAGGTCCAGCAGCGGGTCGTCCCAAACCGGCTCTCAGGCTAAAAGGCCACCGACAGTGACAAACATGCTCTACAGCAGATATGTAAAACCTATAGGCATCTTTTTATCTGCTATGTAATATTTACAACTGATTTTGCTAAATCAACATTTAAAAAACAATTGTGGCCAGGCAGTGTGTGTGTGTGTGTGTGTGTGTATGTATAATTTATATACACATACACAAATACATACATGCATTGCATACATACTGTATACACACACATGCATACATGCATGCATACATTATATATATACGTATATACACACACACACATGCATACATACATATATTTATACACACATACACATACATATAACATTCTGCATATATATATAAATATTTATTTAAATTTATATATATTATTTATGCATATATTTCTCAATTCACCCACCATAGGTGTCAAAATGTTTCCCATATACTTAATAACTTAATAAACTTTGGGCTAGACAGGCCTAAAATAAAACATAAAATATTTCATAATTATTTTTTCTTTGCATATCTAGTGAAGGATTTGATGTGCTTTGATAGCATGAAGTGGTGTCTTGTGCAAAAAAAACAAAACAAAAAAAAAACTCACTCTAAAATTAAAAACCACTAAAATATTGCAAGGGGAAAATACTTCTGCATCCCGGTCACTGCTGCTCTCTATTGTCTTCACATTTAAGAATTTGGCCTAAACTGTGTTTCAATATGAGTAGAATATGAATGTGCCGATATTTTTGTAACAAATGCCCCTTTAAATCAAATCTGGGAGGCACATATTCCCCCTCCAGATAAAAAAAAGTTAATTTCTGCCCGAGCATCCTGGCACTGCCAACCAGGAGCTTAAACTCTTCCGCAGCTTCTCCATCTTCTTCTGCCTTTCTCCTTTTCTTCCCGTCTTTTGTTGGTCCCGTTTTTCATTGCAGCTGGATCAGAGGGAGCGTTTGGCAGCCACCACTGTTGCCGCTGGGGTGGGTTTTGCCATCGTACAAGAGAAAAGGGGTGAACGGAGGCGCGGGGGGGAGGAGAGGGGTCGGACACTCTTTCTCACGCTCGTAAGAAAGGCTTCACTTCTTCTCGCCGGCCACAGGCACCTGCTGATTACCATAGAGACACTGTGGGAAGTTTTTCCCCCTCCGCTGCTTTTTGTGTTGTAGATTCTTTCCCCCCCTTTTCGTTCCGGTAAACAAGCGCTCCATGGATTAGTTTACTGGGATAGGGCAAGGAAAACAAACAAACAGGAGCGAAAAATTCCAGCGACCCGTACAGATGCTCGCATGAGTTCTGACAGAATGACGTTATTGTTGTGAGACTGCGTCCAGCGCTATGAAGAAGGACCGTGAAAACATCAGCTTTTGTGACGAGTGACATACAGACAACATCGAGTTTAAGTTTTGTGCTCATTTGATAGTCAACTCTGTAACATTAGTAAATACAGTCAAACCAAAGATTATTCAGACACCAGATATAATTTATGATATTTTTTTTACTAGTGGGTGCAGGACATTATAGTTAATTTATGTAAGTAAGGAGAGATTTGTCCCAAAATTTGGGACACTTTGAGCTGATGATGTTTTGCTGAAGTGTTTTTTCTGTAATTGCTAATGCTCTTTTTACACACAGACTGAACAACATGAAGCATTGCTTGGTCACTGGTTGAGCTAAACTGGTATTATCTAATTGTGTAGTTAAATTTAACAGCTGACAGATATTCAACATAATTCATGTGTGAGAGTCTAACAGAAGGACGGACAAAACCAGTGAAATATCAACTATTTAATTACCATTTTCTAAACTGCAGCAAATAAACTGATAATGTGAAACATGTTGAAGGAGTTGAAGGAGTTGAAGGATGTTGAGCAGGCCGATGTCATGTGTGAACATCAAATCCTGACCACATTACCAGAAAAGTTTCGTATTGATGCTCTGCGTGAAAGAAGCCGGAAGATTAATGGTTAGAGCATATATTATACAATGTAAATATTCTAATGAAAGAAGTCTGTTGTCAAAGTAAGTCGTGACTGTGCAGTCAAACGAGACAGAACCATGTTTAAAGGTCATTTTCAGCAAATGAAATTGCAGCATAGCAATACTAAAAATCTTGCAAGCTTTTCAGCATAACATCTGGAGTCTCGTATATAAATCTTTGTGTATGTTTCCTCATAAAACTGTGCATATGCACAAAAGGCAGATTTTCCGTAAGCACAAATGTTTTCAGATTTATAAAACCATATGCATGTACAAAATTGCCTTTAGAAATCCCAGTCTGTGGAAGACGTGCGTACATATGCATCCCCACCCCAACATAACCATTTATAGAGCTTATTTTACTATGCATAACGTGATCTGCATTAGAGATGTGCCTGAAGCCGAAATCCGAATTCGGAAAGGCATGGAAAATGAATAACGCATTCTACAGAGGATCTTGTGTGCAGCAAATCCTGAGCATCATTGACAAATATCTTATCTTGTAAAGGTGTGGTCAGTAACGCCGCTCAATATAATTACCCAACTACATAACTGCGAGAGAACGCAAAAGCATTGAAATATGTTTTTTCCATCACCATGTCCCTTTAGGGGCTCTGTAGAATGTGTCATTTCCTTTCCGAACATAGTATTAGGCTTTGGGCACATCCCTAATCTGCATATAACTTCCATATGCATATTCACATCCATGTGATACTTTTACGGTAGCCTATACAAGACTGTAGGAAAATATGAGATATGGACTAAATCTTAGTGTACTTCATTACTCCGCTCACACCAGTAAACCAGTGCACACATATTTATGCCAAATTTAATTTCTATAAATCCCAATATGTGCATGGAAAATTACACACCAGATCTTTTCAGGGTTATTTTTCACTTTTCAGCTTATTCTGGTCAAGAATTGGTCAATTAGAGAGGAAGAGACAGTTCGAGTTACTCTGATGTCACTAACCTCTCAAACTAGTGGCTATATTTCTTGGAAATGCTGCCTGGTCTCTTGTAAACAGTCCCAGATATGACTGATATAAACTCAAGCACTCCTGGAAATTACGTGAAGCCAATCATTTACATTTAGGCATTTAACAGATGCTTTTATGCAAAGTAAACTAAATTAATTTGTCAAACATTATTATTACATTATGCCTGGTTTATTAGACTAAATAACTAGATAAGGATGATCTGTAGGTTCTAAAAGTCTAAGATTCTAAAATCTAAGATGCTAAAAATCTAAGGTTCTAAAAATCTAAGATTCTAAATTCGAATGTACTATAAATCCAATGTTCTAAAATCTAAGGTTCTATAAATCAAATTTTCAAAAATCTAAGGTTCCTAAAAATCTAAGGTTCTAAAAATATAAGATTCTAAAAACTAGGATGCTAAAAATCTAAGGATCTAAAATTTAAGGTTCTAAGAATCAAAAGTTCTAAAAATCTAAGGTTCTAAAATCTAAGGTTCTAAAAATCAAAATCTAAGGTTCTAAAAATCAAAATCTAAGGTTCTAAAATCTAAGGTTTTATCAGTCTAAGGTTGATAAAAGTTCTAAAAATCAAAAGTTCTAAAAACTGTAAGATATAACAGTAAAATTTATCTGTGACACTTCAATCAAATAACCTTTGTACAAGTGTGTAGGCTGTTGTGTAAGTTTACTCGTATATCTTTACTCATATTATCTAAATATAAAACTACAGCACTCTCACCCACTTGACAAACACATTCTGAAACAACAGCGACTCTAACAGCTGAAGATATGTTTATGATGGATGACAGAGACGGGCGAGACCACAGCGATCAGAAACACGGGGAACGCCAGCAGACGCGTGACAGAGTGAAAGAAAGTGGAGAGAATGAACAGAAGAAGAGGAAGGCAGAGAGAAAAATAGGCCGGACGAGCTGCACAATTGCAGAGCAGGAGGTTTCGGCACAGAAAAGTAAGCACACAGCGGGCAGATACGCAGACAGAAGCAGACCCTGCTGGCGCACACATACACACGCACACACACACACACACACACATGCTGACAGCTGCACTCTGGTAATTTACATCTCTCCAGCACATTTAGCAGGAGCCTGTCTGCCATCACCCGCAGCACCGGGACCTGCTGGCCTCCAGACAGAGAGAGAGTGAGATCCACCGGGGAACCGGGGAACCGTGATCCGCCGCTCGTCCAGCCAGAGACCCGGCGCTGATGTGCCTCAGCTGTCACGATCCGACAGTGATGGAGAGAGTCAGAGGAGAGGAGAGGAGACGCGTGTCGCACTGGGAAAGCTCAGCACAGGGTCGTCAAACGTCTGATGACAAATTATCTTTATATAGTATTTTGTGTATTGCAGTAATGGGGTGCGGACAGGAATTAGTGTGTTTGCTTTCATGGTGGGCGAGCAAAATAAAAAATCTAATACTCAAATGAGAAATAACTACATGGTTACTTAAAAAAAAAAAAAAAAAAAAGCTAAATCACCGGGAACATTAAAAAAAATATTTAACTTAATGTATGCTACTCAAGTCAGTAAGATTTTTTTAATAAATTATTACTTTTTTTCAGCAAGGATGCATTAAACTGATCAAAAGTTATAGTAAAGGCATTTATGTTACAAAACATAAAAATCACAGTTTCCACAGAAATATGAACTGTTTTCAGCATTGATAATAATCATAAATGTTTCTCGTGCATCAAATCATCATATTATCCTGATTTCTGAAGGATCAAGTGACACTGAAGACTGGAGTAAATGAGTAATGATGCTGAAAATCAGAGGTGTCAAGTAACGAAGTACAAATACTTCGTTACATTACTTAAGTAGACATTTTGGGTATCTATACTTTACTTGAGTAATTATTTTTCAGCTGACTTTTTACTTCTACTCCTTACATTTTCACGCAATTATCTGTACTTTCTACTCCTTACATTTTAAAAATAGCCTCGTTACTCCTATTTCATTCCGTTTGTCATCAATATTGAATAAATGATTCAACAAAAAAAAAAAAAGACCAATATCACACGGTTAATAGATCTGAGTCCCGCCTCCTGAACACACATCGCTAAACTGATTGGCTTTGTGTTTTCTTTCTAACTTGTGAGAGGCTGTACATTTGGTTGTGCGAAGCGGCAAAACTCCTCCGAAGGAAACCTAGAGATGCGGTAAGCGATGGAGAAATCAACAGTTTTCTGCTCAACAATACGGGGCAAATCGCGTCAAATATTGATTTGGGGGACAGCCGTTTTTACAATATACTGTATGATGACAATCGCGGGATAAGTGGCAAAGATAATCGTTAGTGAGTGTGGGTGTTAGAGAGAGAGAGAGAGAGAGAGAGAAAGAAGAGGAGAAGAGAGTAAGGGTGTCACGATTTCGATTTTAAATCGAAATTAAGTCACAATCTCGAACTTTGAATTCAAAAATGGAATCGTCGATGCTGTCACGCCCCCATGTCACGTCCAGTCGGTTTGCAAAGTGGAAAAAAACACTCGTGTTGAAGTGCTGCGAGTCCTCTCACATTCGCGTTCAAAGCACTTCAAAAAAGCCACAGTTTGTAATGTATGTGCGTGTACCATATTCTTCCACTATTTAATTTAAAACTTTAAATTGACAAAAACTGCAGACTCGGACTCAGAACAGTATAAATCTTTATACAACAAATCTTGCATGTCACAAATAACTTGATTTTCCGAATGAGTGTCGTTCATTTCCGCACCACCGAGTCTATTTCTGCTGTGCACGCGCTGAGTTAAAGTGACAGCGCATAGTTGGTCACAATGAACACAATGGGCTCTATGCACAGCTGCACTACTTCCTGAACTTCAGGCAGGTCCTTTGTTTCCTGTCTGCCCTTATTGGACAAACTGATTAGTTCAGGTGTGCCTGACTAATGGCCATTAGTCAGGCACACCTGAACTAATCAGTTTGTCCAATAAGGGCAGACAGGAAACGAAGGACCTGCCTGAAGTTCAGGAAGTAGTGCAGGTGTGCATAGAGCCTATTGACATGAAAATGTTGTAATTTCATCATAAAGGCATTTAATTAAATACTACATTAAATACTAATATTTTTCACAGTCATGTTTTTACTTTAAGACCGAGGTAAAGCAAGATAAACATAGATGTATCTGTTAAACCGTGTTTGCACTGCAGAAAAAGCTTTTCTTATTTAGTATTTGTGTCTTGTTTTCAGTCCAAATATCTAAAAAGGCTTAAATCAAGATGCATTTACTAGATGAGTAAAAGCCATAAGATATTATTTGTTTTCTGGGGAAATAAATAAAAAAATATCGAAATTATCTGCCAATGGAATAAGAAAAATAATCTTGTTTTTGTTTGAATTAAAATTATTTTTCTTATTCCATTGGCAGATAATTTTGCTTTTTTTTTAAAGCAAAAACTCAATTATTTTTTATTTATTTCCCTTGAAAACAAGACATAATATCTTATGGCTTTTACTCATCTAGTAAATGCATCTTGATTTAAGACTTTTTAGATATTTGGACTGGAAACGAGACACAAATACTAGCTAAATAAGAAAAGCTTTTTTTGCAGTGTGTTTTGTTGTGAACTTGAATGTCATCTTCTGTGAATAAGACTGCAGTTACAAAATAGAAACTACATGGCAGGTTATTTTGCTTAAGTTTCCAATTGACTGAAGATATAAGTTATTGTGACATTATTTTGTTAATAAATGTTTTAAATTTGACAATGTAGTGTACATTGCGAACAAAGGTCATATATTATATTGCATAAAAGTCTAGTCTAAAAATGGCATAGCAAACTGTGCTTTAATAAAATAAATGTAAAAATCGAGAATCGAACTGAACCGTGACCTTAGAATCGAAAATGTAATCAAATCGAGGATTTGGAGAATCGTGTGTGTGTGTGTGTGTGCAACCCTACAATACAGGGTCAAAATATCCCCAAAAAGATGGCAATATCCGAAATCCTTGTCCTTGTGGGTAATTTTTTGGGGGGGAAAACAGCTTATAAACAGACTAAGTAAAAATGCAGAAAGTTTTCTGTGATAGGTGATTCTATCTTCCGCTTCATGAAACACGTTAATGCTCAGTAGTACACATATGGTTTGCATTGTACTAAAATGTAAATAAAACTGAAATTAATTTTCTAGGGGCATATATGCAGCTGAAACAGGGAGCCTAGTGCATCCCAAATTTTTCAACATTAACATTTTAATATAACATTATAGTCATTATGGCCTTTAGAAAAAAGGCCTGTGGCGCGGCCTAAGCTTTGGTCATTAATGGCATTTTTTCCTTGCATTACTTTTACTTTTATACTTTAAGTAGTTTTTGAAACCATTACTTGTACACTTTTACTTGAGTAAAAAACTGGAGTTGATACTTCAACTTCTACAGAAGTCTTTTTAAACCCTAGTATCTATACTTCTACTTGAGTAATGAATGTGAATACTTTTGACACCTCTGCTGAAAATTCAGCTTTGATCACAGGAATAAATTACACTAACTATATATTCACATAGAAAATAATATTATTATTATACTAATAATATTTCACAATTTCTGCTGTGTTCTGTAACAATTAAATACAGCCTTAGTGAGCAGAAGAGACTTCATTCAAAAACAATAAGAAATCTTACCGACCCCAAACTTTTGAATGGTATTGTACACAATAGCATAAATATACAGTAAGTGTGAAATTAGATGGTATAACATTTTAGTCACACCCCTAGAAGTGCTCATTGTATAGTATAAACATGACTTGGACTGATATAAACGTGTACACATTGACTCCAAAAAAGTGTGTAGAAGCAGGTCAATGAAATCTGTGCTTTCCGTCAGCTATATCTGTGTGTAAGACGATCCATGACAGTGTCGCCTGAAGCTGAACTGGGACAATTAGCGTTCAGCAGGTCCGTTTATTGATAACGTGAGTGAAAAGATCTAGAAGTGCTTGTTCTGTATCTCTGTGTTCAGATATAAACACAGGCTATGAATCCCTTCCCATCATGGAAAATTAACTTCATACAAGAACTACGTGAAACAGGACACAGGGTACATAGAACAAATTGAACAAATTGATGCACTAAAATGCGTTCAGTGAAAAAAAGAGAGGGCTTGAGTTCTATGATGAATGAAGGTTATAGAGGTTGTAAAAGGTTATATAATTTATAAACCGAGGCAGAGATATAGCAGAGGTAATAGATCTGAGTTTTGCACATTTCAAAGCACACCCACATACACAAACATACACACTCTTAACCCACAGACACACCCAGACTAAGGAGACCGACGCCCAGATGCTCTCTAATCACATGACCACCATGATGCGGGTAACCCGTCTTTATATGCGACTCGACACACCTCAGACATGTGAAACACACACAACTGTTGTCTTAAAGTTGAGTGCGTGTCGTCCTGAAGCGTCTGTGCTCCAGACATGAATGAATCCTCAGATCAATTTTGTAGAAATTAAACACACCTTTGAACTAAATCAGATCAAAATACCAATCATAAAACCTTAGCACAACACTCTAGCATTATAGCAACACCCTGGATACCACTCAAAATGTTCTAGCATCATCTTAGAAACCACATAGCAACCACCTGCCAACCCCTCAAAGCACTCTAGCTTCATAGCAACACCATGGCAACCACTCAGAACACTCTAGAATCATAGTAACATTCTAACAACAACCTCTTAAAACATTCTAGCATCATACTAGAAACTACTTAGCAACAGCCTGGCAACCACTCACAACAATTTAGCACCATAGCTACATGGCAACCACATAGAAACACCCAGGCAACCATTTAGAACACTCTAGTATCATCCTAGTAACAACATAGCAACACCCAAGCAACCATTCATGGCACTCTAGCATCATAGCAACACCCTGGCAACCACTCAAAATATTCTAGCATCATAGAAACCACACAGCAACACACTAGCATCATACTAACACTCGAGCAACCAAAATAGCAACACCTTGGCAACCACTCAGAACACTCTAGAATCATAGTAGCCTAACACTCTAGCAATCAAATAGCAACACAGTGTCAACCATTTACAACATACTAGCATCATATTAGTAACACTCTGTAGCAACTAGCAACCACTCAAAACATTCTAGCATCATCCTAGAAACCACATAGCAACAGCCTGGCAACCACTCACAACACTCTAACATCATAGTAACAGTCTAGCAACCACTCAAAACATTAGAATATGCTAGAAACCATAAGGTAACACACTAGCATCATCATACTAACATTCTAGCAATCAAATAGCAACACCCTGACAACCACTCACAAGACTGTAGCATTATAGCTACACTCTGATAACCTTTCAAAACATTCTAGCATCATCCTAGAAAACAAGTTGCAACAGCTTGGCAACCACTCACAGGACTCTAGCATTACAGAAACAATCTAGCAACTACTAAAAACTTTATAGCATCATATAATCACCCTAGCAACAAAATAGCACTCTAGTATCATAGCAACATCCCGGCAACCAAAAAGCCACACCCTGGAAAACACTCAGAACACTCTAGCATTACAGCAACACCCTAGTAACAACACACAACACTCTAACATCATAGCTACTACACCCAGGCAGCCACACAGCAACACCCTGTCAACCACTCACAACAATCAAGCATCATCCTAGCAACCATATAGCAACACCCAGGCAACCACTCCCAACACCCAAGCATCATCCTAGCAACCAAATAGTAACACCCAGGCAACCACTAACAACACTCATGCATAATCCAATAGCAACCACATGGCAACACCAAGGCAACCCCTCACAACAATCATGCATTATCCTAACAACCATATAGCAACACCCAGGCAACCACTCACAACATTCAAGCATCATCCTACCAACCACATAGCAACACCCAGGCAACCACTCACAACAATCATGCATCCTCCAAGCAACCACATAGTAACACCCAGACACACACTCACAACACTCATGCATCATCCTACAAACCATAAAGCAACACCAAGGCAACCACTCACAACACTCATGCATAATCCTAGCAACCACATAGCAACACCCAGGCAACCACTCACAACACTCAAGCATCATCCTACCAACCACATAGCAACACCAAGGCAACCACTCACAACAATCATGCATAATCTTAGCAACCACATAGCAACATCAAGGCAACCACTCACAACAATCATGCATCCTTCAAGCAACCAAATAGCAACACCCAGGCAACCACTAACAACACTCCTGCATAATCCTATAGCAACCACATAGCAACACCAAGTCAACCACTCACAACACTCATGCATTATCCTAGCAACCACATAGCAACACCCAGGTTACATTACTATGAAAATGCTATCTAGTTTTGCATGAATTTCAAAAAGTATGTATATCGAGTAAATAAATTCTACTTGATTTCCCGTCATTAGTCTGACTGGGGCCGTTCCTTCACACTAGTCGCGCAGCTCAGATAATGGAGAGTTTAACTGGTAAATCAGGCCTCAGTTTTACTGGCCTTCGCTGAGCTCTTGGCCTTGATGTTCTCATGCTTTGATGTTTTGTGATGTCCTCACTTGGCAGAAAAACAGTGCATTTTTGGCTTTATAAAACATTGCCTCTTCACGTTTGTTGGAATGAATTATACGAGTGTATGACGTCAATCCAGTCCAGATGCTGAAACTGCTGAGCTCTGACAGACAAAACAGACCTACAGATTGTCTGAAAACACATCTGACAGTTTCCCTTGCACTTACAAACACAGTATGAAATAATGTATTACTTTCTTAATACATGCTTTTGGTCTTTCGACAGTGCACATTATTCTAAAGAACCAAGATATCTGTCATATCAAAATCATTTTGGTCAAAGATTATGAAGATAAACATGCATTTCTTTAGATGAATTCACAATAGGAACAGGAACATGAATTAACAAAAGTACATTTTGATTTTATGCTGGTGCAAAGAAAAGGAGGAACAAAGAAATGCCAGTTTCCTACACATGCACAACACATGATGACTAATTGATAGAGAATCGAGAGGCTAATTAAGTTTCCCTAAAGGCAACAAAAGCACCAGGTTGTTCTCAGATCAGAGAATCTAGAATGTGACCTTCTCCAGTGCAGGGATTGTGAGGTCGATGCCGTTTAAGGTTAAAAGAGAAGTTTTTCAGTGGCTGGAGAACTGAATACAGACTAAAACAAATGAAAGAAATCCCTCGGCTGCTACTGTTAAACTATATTTATAGACAAGTGACCTGGATTCAGAGAGGAACCGTCGCTGGGATGAAAACGCCACGCTTCAGAAATCTGTCATTGTACTCAAACTATCAGCAAACAACATGCATCTTCTCACATTGTCTTCTCTGTTTGCTTGCTCTAATGTCTCTCTAATAACATGCAAATGGCAGACGCTTTTATCCACAGCGACTTGCATTGCATTGAAAGTATATTTTTGATCATTTGATCAGTTCATGCATTGCCTGGGAATCAAACCCATAACCTTGGTGTCGCTGCAGACATGATCTACTGTTGGAGGTGTTGAGCAATCAGGAATGTTATGCATTAAAGTTCATTTGAACAATAGTTCATTTCTTTGTCCTTTTTGAAAGCTCCTTTATTCACGGTTTTATTTCACATGAAAAGAGCATCTCTGCTTGTGCACGGTGCGAGTAAATGATAACAGAAACGTTTCAGGGTAAATAGGGTGAACTTAAGATTTTCAGTTGATTAAACTGTGGACATGTTTTATTAAAATGGTCTTGAAGGAATCACAAAGGGTTTGGTTGAGCTAATTTAAAAATACTTTATGATAAGAACAACATCATGATAAGAAGAAAAGAGTCTTATTTCCAGTACAATTATTTAAAGATTCTTAAATCAAGATACATTTACTGATTCGCAAGCATGCAACAAATACTTTTTGAGCGGTGAGTGGATTCTGACTAACTTAAACACCTGTGATTGGCCACTGAGTTCAAGAAATCAACAGATATGGCTGTGATTGGTTACACTGCTCAACGCTAAAAAGACACATTTTAAATAGAAACCTTTGACGGCCTCCAGAGCGCAAACACAGATACGCATTGAAAATTTGCCAAATATGTTTCTCCAGATCAGATGGACCCCTAAACGACCACTTACCTCAAGTTTATGCTTAAAGTCCCCCTAGTCAATCATTTTATCCCTTAAAACTCATCTTTGATCACTAAAATTACATATTAAAAAAAAAATTTTCCTTGAAAAGAATGTATTCATGCCTTAAAATAGCTTGAATGTAACTCGACACCCGTGCCTCATTTAGTATGCGCAGTTCTATGAATATGCAAATGAGCCCCGCCTCCACTCACTCACTCACTCAGAGATCCACTGGTTGACGATCACATGTTGATCTGATTGGTTACAAGGTAGTTTGTGA
>JAULUF010000028.1:29400000-29437500 GCA_031834385.1 Semotilus atromaculatus
GGATTGAGATCTGGTGACTGTGGAGGCCATTTGAGTACAGCGAACTCATTGTCATGTTCAAGAAACCAGTCTGAGATGATTCCAGCTTTATGACATGGCGCATTATCCTGCTGAAAGTAGCCATCAGAAGTTGGGTACATTGTGGTCATAAAGGGATGGACATGGTCAGCAACAATACTCAGGTAGGCTGTGGCGTTGCAACGATGCTCAATTGGTACCAAGGGGCCCAAAGAGTGCCAAGAAAATATTCCCCACACCATGACACCACCACCACCAGCCTGAACCGTTGATACAAGGCAGGATGGATCCATGCTTTCATGTTGTAGACGCCAAATTCTGACCCTACCATCCGAATGTCGCAGCAGAAATCGAGACTCATCAGACCAGGCAACGTTTTTCCAATCTTCTATTGTCCAATTTCGATGAGCTTGTGCAAATTGTAGCCTCAGTTTCCTGTTCTTAGCTGAAAGGAGTGGCACCCGGTGTGGTCTTCTGCTGCTGTAGCCCATCTGCCTCAAAGTTCGACGTACTGTGCGTTCAGAGATGCTCTTCTGCCCACCTTGGTTGTAACGGGTGGTTATTTGAGTCACTGTTGCCCTTCTATCAGCTCGAACCAGTCTGGCCATTCTCCTCTGACCTCTGGCATCAACAAGGCATTTCCGCCCACAGAACTGCCGCTCACTGGATGTTTTTTCTTTTTCGGACCATTCTCTGTAAACCCTAGAGATGGTTGTGCGTGAAAATCCCAGTAGATTAGCAGTTTCTGAAATACTCAGACCAGCCCTTCTGGCACCAACAATCATGCCACGTTCAAAGTCACTCAAATCACCTTTCTTCCCCATACTGATGCTCGGTTTGAACTGCAGGAGATTGTCTTGACCATGTCTACATGCTTAAATGCACTGAGTTGCCGCCATGTGATTGGCTGCTTAGAAATTAAGTGTTAAGGAGCAGTTGGACAGGTGTACCTAATAAAGTGGCCGGTGAGTGTATATATATATATATATATATATTTTTTTTTTTTTTAATATATGGAACTACTATTCTGCTGTCTTGGACACAGGACTCCCTTGAAAAGAGATTTTGAATCTCAATAGGATTATTTCCTGGTACAATAAAGGTAAATAAATAAAACTAAAACTAACTCAAACAACCAGAGAGAAGCCTCAAGCTACCATGATGTTTAACTAGTAATTTGCACATTAATATTCCAACACATTCGAGTTCATCGTACATTCATATATTGCAATTCTTATTCTCATGATAGTTTAGATGGAAATGAAGTTGTGACTGATATTTTTCTTCCTGTACATCTGAGAGAAATGTGACCCTGGAACACAAAGCCAGTCACATGGGTAAATTTTTTTAAATTGAGATGTATACAACATCTGAAAGTTGAATAAATAAGCTTTCCAGTGATGTATGGTTTGTTAGGATAGGGCAATATTTGGCTGAGATATGACTATTAGAAAATCTGGAATCTGAGGAGCAAAAAAAACAAAACATTGAGAAAATCTCCTTTAAAGTTGTGCACTTATGTTGGCGATTGTGCAGCATTCACTCACAAAAATTTATTTTTAATATATTTACATTATATTTAATTATGCTAATAATTTTTGGAAAAAAGAAAATTTGATAATTTTGACCCATACAATGTATTGTTGGCTTTTGCCACAGATGTACGCGTGCGACTCGTGACTGGTGTTGACTGGCGTGACTGGTGTTGTGATCCAGGGTCACATATGGATTATTGAAAAAGAAAACCATGTAGGGCGGGGCTTGTTTCTATCCATCAACTGCTGATTGGATGCGGAGATGTGGGCGTGGCACTAAGAAATGGAGGCGGATCTGAAAGAGGCGGGGTTTATGCAAACAAAAATAATGAGAAGTTGGGCATATGTGTCACTAAAGGAAGATCGAGTTTTGATTATTTTATTACAAAATCATTCACAATAAGATAATAATAGCATGCATTAATTGATACAGCTGAGGTTTTATTTTATTCTTTGTGCTATTAGTGTTGGGACTGTTGTATGTGGCTCTTAAGTGCATTTAAAAAAATAAATATGGTGAATTGTCATTTCATACTGACTTTAAATTGATGTGTTCATTCATATGATGTTCTTACAGACCACTGAATGACTGAAACTGATGCAGTAGATCACTCTCTCTTATGCATTCGGGACAGTTTCCATCACAATACACACACAGTCCTAATCAAATGAAGTTCAAACACAATGGCAGAAGTACATTTTTCTCACCTAATGTGACGTATTTCTTAGTGAAACAGGATATTAAACGAGAAAAAGAACGCAGGGTCTAACTACATTACTTAAAGTGCCCCATTATGCTATTTTAAAGCTTCCTAATGTCGTTTTGGCGTCTCTTACAACAGGTTTACATGCATTAAAGTTCAAAAACACTTTAATTTTCTCATAATATCCACTGCAGCATCAGCTCTTTTCTCTCAGGCCCCGTTTACACGTACATGGTTATTTAGAAAAACAGAGACATTTCCCTTCGTTTACACGCAAACGGAGAATTCGCCTCTGAAAACGATTCTTTCTATAAACTCCGGCCAGAGTGGAGATTTTGGAAACCTTTGTTTGCACGTTTGCATGTAAACTGAGAAAGATAGTTTTAAGCCGCCGACGTCACAGATGCGACAGAACTTGCACTGCGTCAAAAGTCCGATCTATGTTTACATCTTCATTTGGCTTTGGTGATCATGGACGCATTCACTGTCGCAGGCGCATTTATGTTGAGCAAACCCTTTTCGTCTGTTTGCATTTGCAGATACAGCTGGGCTGCGTTCAGCCCCGACAAAACGTTGCACAACATTTTTTAAACAGAAACGGTGATGCGTTGAACACACTGTTCTGATGACGCAAGAGTTGCAACTATGGCAGCTGAGAAGGCTATTCTTTGTGTTTTTTGCATAGACTGTAAAAAACTGTGACGTCACCCATAGACTTTCTGAAGAACGGTTTTGAGGCTGTTTATGGGGGTATGGGCGGCGCCATCTTGGAAATATTTCAATCCAAATGTTCAGGAAGGATCCAGAGGTGGTCTGATGTGTGTGTCAGATCATGGCCGAGACGTCACATTTCAGGAATTCCACTCGGCGCAGCCCGTTATCAGCTGTCAATCAAAGTTAACCACGCCCTTATTTGTCATACATTTTATATCTAAATACGATCTAAACTAACGAGTTCGGAAAAAATTCACCCCCCTCACAGTTGTCAGGCACTCGGAACCTATCGACAAATACAATAAAAGTCAATGGGACCAACCTGTAAAAACATGAATTTATGCTGTGAATACGGACATTTTAACATGGGGGTCTATGGACATCTGCTCCCTTCTGGGACCGGCCCCTGGAGGAGTTTAGAGGTACTGCAGTTTTTCGCACTTCCGGGTCGGCTTCATTTCTCAGATTAGAATGTTGACGCTTGGTTTTACCGTATCAATCTCATCAATGGATTTGCTTTGTCAGCAGAAAACAGCGTCTTCTCGACATGAACAACACGACCCAAACTCTTCCATTCTCACATACGCTACAGTGTTTGAGGGCGGGGCTAAGAGACGCTAAGTTCAGCCAATCGGGTGACATTATCAGGGGTTAAAGTGAAAAAAAATCCTGAGCCTGAACTTTTTTTGGGAGGGCACAGACGGACTTATCTTTAATGGCACCATTTATTTTCAAGTGTTACGGCTGTATGTTAATGGGATCTTTTTATGAATGAAGGCCAGTATCACTGATATTTATATAGCTACTGATGTCTCGATGAAAATGATTTTTCTTCAAATTTTAAACATTAGGCTTCAAAAAATATAACAACTTTTAATTTAAGTGAACTTAAAACAATCCTCACTTAAACCAATAATAAATGTCATATTTACCTGTTAATTTCCTGTCTAACAGGTATGAAATAAACAGAAATTGAATAACTCTAATTCTCTCTGTCAGTAAAGTTAACCAAAGAACAAAGAGAACAGAGGCTGCTGTCACTTTAAAATCTGCCGCTGCTGACAGGAAGGATCTCACGCATATCATTCTCTCACTACTATTTACTTTAATTTATAATTTTTTTAAACTCGTTTAAGACTACAAAACTCGTTTTGTTCTTGTGATACTCGACAAACGGACATTTTGGCATAAATGTGTGTGTTATTGTTCGTTCAAGCGCGAAAGAGAACTCAATACTGGCGCGCTGTCTGTGTGATACTGGCGAGCGTCTTTCTGTGCGTCTTCTGTGTGTGTGTGTGTGTGTGTGTGTGTGTGTGTGTCTGACAGCCCGTTCTCTTTTGTCTTGTCGTGCATGAACGGTTTAAAAGTATTTGTGTGAATAAGAGCGTGATCATATAATTCTAGCTAAAGGATGGATGCTGCCGCGTTAATTACGTTAAATATTTTAACACGTTAAAGCTGGACAAAAATGAATGGCATGCGTTAACGTTGACAGCACTACTTGTCATACATTGCTGACAGAAAATTGACACAAATGGGATTTAGAAAAGTGTCTGTCCAGGAAATTACGCCCGTGGGGACGACATCATTCCCAGGCTTCATGAACTTGCGCTCCATGCTTTCACCGACGACGCTAACGTGACATATGGATCTCAATCACACTAGGCTTGTTCGACTTGAACCGGCGCTGCACAGACCGATTGGTTTATGACATCAAAGTATCACGAGAGCGATTCAAAAGCATAAGCGTCTGCTCTCTAATCGCTCTCGCGGTACTTTGATGACCCGCCCGGCTCTGCTTTTGATAGGCTTGTGACGTTAGTTAGAGCTGTGTTCCTCTCATATGATTGGTAGGTAAAATCAATTGACTCGAAAATATTAAACCGCATGAAAAGTTCCCAATTTTTTTTCTTCTCACGGCCGCACGGAGATCCAGCACGGTGACGGAATACTTTAAGCCCTGCGTTATGCAAATTAGTTACAAACCTACGGAGGTTCAGCAGGAACTGAGACTGAATTACTGACGACTCGTTTCAGTTCAGAAACACTTCTTTCTTTCAGGCCGTTCCAACAGAGTTTAGGGGAAACTCCAGATTCAGACGTAATCAAACTAATTTTTTATTCTTTATAAACTTTGCCAGCTGTGTGCGTGTGAGTGCGATTGTGTGCGTGCGTATGTGTGTGTGTGTATAAAAAAACAGCCTGAAGGGAAACCTATTGAGCTGTTGTGATGCTCTGTTCTCTCTTCCACTCGCATGTTGTCAGTAATTTGTTCTTCCTCTCAGATTTGCCTCGAGGTGATGAAACCTACATGTTCTGTACGTTATCAAAGCGGATTAACTCCTGCTAGAGATCTCACACACACACACACCTCGCTTGTGCAGCCATCCCTCCTTCACGGTCACCCCGTCTGTCGTCATGCTCTCCGGCCGTCAGTCCTTCCAGATCTGATCCGTCGCTCCGGCCGGCGTAAACCTCTGCTCGCGGTCTCCTGCGTGGAGAGGGGATGAAGATCAGACACGTTTCACTCTTAAACCACTTAAAGTAGAGCCGTCTAAACCAGATCATCCCAGAATCATGGAAGCAATAAACACAGAAACACTTTACAGACAAAAACATACACTTAAAGCAAAAGCCTAAAAACATTTAAGCCCTGAAACATGATTATATTTCTCCACCTTGGTTGATGAAGAGCTTGAAAATGCTTCAAAATTAACACACTTCTTGGTTTTAACAGTCGATGAAATGTGTAGAAACTTCAATTGAATCAGAAAGACTGATATTTAATATGACATTTATAATGTTACAAATGGCTCAAATTTCAAATAAATGCTTTAAAAAAAAAGGTTTTTAGTGTTTTCAACTTTCATAATAATAATTGAGCACCATTAACAATTGATATAATGGGAATTATACACTTTTAGAAATATACAATAAGTTTATGGTCAGTTCGGGATCAGAAATTTATATTTTTATTCATGCAATAAATTATTAAAGGTGACAGTAAAGACATTTATAATGTTACAAATGGCCTATATTTCAAATAAATGTTTTTTAAAAACTTTTTTTGTGTTTTCAACTTTCATAATAATAATAATAGAGCACCATTAACAATTGATACTAATTGAGCATCAAATCATCATATTAGAGTGATTTCTGAAGGATCATGTGACACTGAGTAATGATGCTGAAAATTCAACTTTGATCACAGGAATAAATATGTCACTTTACTGTATATTCACATAGAAAACAGCTGTTTTGGATTCTGCAAATATTTCACAATTTTAACAGTATTACTGTGGTAAAACCAGCACACAACTTATTGCTTTATAAAACTTCAGCAACAACAATATGATTAAAGACATTGATGCTCAATAAACATTTCAATCTAGATTACTGTCACATACTGAACGTAATCTGTCCTTTATAAAAGCTCCTTGTGACGTTCAATAAGTTGATCAGCCATCAAATTATTATTACAATCCACTATTCACAACAATAAACACTGCACGTCTGCAGGTCTCGACTGTCAGGCGTTCATCACAGAGATAAAGAGTCGAGATAAAGAGTATCAGACTCACTGCAGAAGAAACCACTTCCTGTGTGACAGGAAGTCGAGTTTAAAGACTGGCAGCATCATAAATAAACACAATTGACCAGTGACTGCCTGCTTCATTTATTCAGGCAAAGGAACCAATAGGGACGGAGTAAAGGGGTCATCTGACTGGCCTATAACCTAGTGATGTGTATCACATACATATGCAGCTTCCTTTTAAGATACTGAATGCATATTTACTGGCGACCAAACATATCTGACCGAAAATTAATTTATGCTTTAGCATTCCTCCAAAAGGCGAGTTTTGACTGTAACCATCGACTTCTCATTGATAACCAAGATCTTTGTCTTGTGAATAATTCATGAACAAAATTTCACCAAACATTATTTGTAGCGCACCTGTCATTCAGTAATAAGCTTTGACTTTTGTTATTTTTAATGCAAAACAAAGCTTTCCTTCAATATGATAACAAAAAACAATCAATAAAAGTGTTTCCGATCATCTCTTGCTCTTTACTGTTAGTTACAGCAGCAAATAAACATCGATGAACGTCAGAAGGAGTGTTGAAAGATTCAGAACAACTTCCTGAAATCAATCATGTCTCAAGTAATCCATCATTCAGTGTTTCAACCATGGAAAGACATCAATAAATTAGCTTGTAAACAATAATGTGACATTTAAAGCAATTCAATGACCATAAACTCAAAAGTTAGCTAGAAAAATAACAGCATTTTGATAAATGCATGCATTATATCTTTACTTAACTTTACTTAATATCGACCGATATATGTTCATTTTTTTGCATTTAATTTGTAATAATTTTGTTATCGGCCCAATAAAAAATTTGCCCGATATATTAAAGCCGATAAATAATGTATTATTTCCTTTAGCTGAGACACTTCAGATGCGCACTGTTCATGATGTGTTTAAATTGCTTGAAATATGATTGGAATCACTTCAAAAAAGGAAAATACAGTTCAGTGCAACATGTCTGTCATATCAGCTACATAAAATTATAATAAGAACATTATAATTGTGTGCTTGTGACATGGATTTTAACGGTGAGACTTTTGTTTTTGTAATCAGGCTCTTAAAAATTATATGAAAATGTGGGTTTAGATTTATCGGCCGATATATCGATTATCGGCTTTAAAATATAAAGAATTATCGGTTATCGTATCGGCCAAAATGTTCATATCAGTGCATGCCTAGAATACATTAAAGTGTCATATAAGTGTTTGGTTCATAAAATAAAGACAGAGGGTAGTAGGCTGTGGCTGTGAGCTGCAAACCCATGTGCTTTTCAGTGTTTTCACTGCTGCGGTCCACACACACACACACACACAGTCGAGAGGATGGCATACAACCGGAACCTTCCGTCTGAATGAACCCAATAACCTGCTCAGTCACATGATCTGCGGGGCCCGAGGCCCTTCATCTCTCAGGCCCCGCCCTGTTTAAAGTCATTCACAATTCCAGAACTGCCTGTAAGATCAGGCCATATTCAATGCAAATGAGAGGCATGTGGTCAAGCACTTATATGATGAGGAAATGTACGGATTAGACATCATTTATAGACTCTTAAATCTTAAAGTCCCCCTGAGGTGAAAATCCAGCTTTTAATGTTGTTTATATGTCTATGTGGTGTTTTTAATATGCTTTAAGACAAACCATGTATAAATTCATAAGTCGACAGCATTGCTGAGTATTTTCTCCTTAAATCTGCAGTGAACCAAAGACAGTCTCAAAAACACGGTGTGAAATCGCTGGACGTCACAAACGACCATGTAACCAATCAGATCAACGTGTGATCGTCAACCAGTGGATCTCTGAGTGAGTGAGTGAGTGGAGGCGGGGCTCATTTGCATATTCATAGAACCACGAATACTAAATGAGGCACGAGTTACATTCAAACTATCTTAAGGCATTAAGAGATTTTTTTCAAAGGAAAAATATTAAAATTTGTCGTTTTGGTGATCAAGGATGAGTTTTAAGGGATAAAATGATTGACTACAGGGAGACTTTAAAGCACAGAAGCAACTCTGCAACTCCAAACCACTTTGTGTCCCGAGTTTAATATTTTGTTTTAGGGGTTTGTTCAACTCTTGTTCTGTCTAGTTCACAGGATCTGGAGTAGAAGTGCAATCTCTCCAATCAGACTAAAACACGGAGGCAAGGACAGTCATATGATGCGAATGTAAAACCAGGCGATTTGGAACCACTAACGCACAATACACTCGACTGTGTCTGAGTTTCTGCATTCTTCACATTCTGCGTGTTACTGGTGGCAGATCTGCATCAGCGGGACCCGAAGGACTCAAAGTCGTCCCGCAGAAGAATGTAAAACATTCCTTCAGCATCTTCATCCCTCATCCGCCCACGCGACAGTCTAGCGTTCATGTGAGTCTAGGCCTCAATTTCATGTGCCGTATATTAATATATTATTCATAAATATTGTACTTTTTAAAGTTGAAAGTGAAGGAAAAGTGCAAAAGCATCCTCATGAAGCTCAAAAATATGAGTTTCATTTGTGTCTCATCATTTCCAATACTTTCATTAGTTTGATTTTATAGCTTAAGTTTAGGGGTGCACGATATATCGGCCGA
Organism: Semotilus atromaculatus; assembly: GCA_031834385.1. NCBI lineage: Eukaryota > Metazoa > Chordata > Actinopteri > Cypriniformes > Leuciscidae > Semotilus > Semotilus atromaculatus. Next base: position 29,409,135 of record JAULUF010000028.1, read on the forward strand.
TATATGTTCATTTTTAATGTTATCGTTATCAGCCCGATAAGAAAATTTGCCCGATATTATATTAAAGCTGATTAATAATGTATTATTTCCTTCAGCTGAGACACTTCAGATGCGCACTGTTCAACATGATGGTTTTAAATTGCTTGAAATATGATTGGAATCACTTCAAAATAAAGTACAGTAAAGTGCAACATGTGGAGCTACATATCGGCTACATATCGGTCATATCGGCTACATAACATTATAATGAGAATATTATAATTGTGTGTTTGTGTCATTACTTGTTTTTGTAATCAGGCTCTCAAATATTATGTAACAATTTGGATTAAGGTTTATCGGCCAATCTATAGTTTATCAGCTTTCAAATATAACGAATTGTTGGTTATCGCCAAAATTTTCATATCGGTGCATCCCTACTGAAGTTACTTCAGTAAAATTCTAAAATGTGAAAAACATGTAGAAAGTAGAATGAGTAATTCGAGTGGTATTTAATAACCTATCATCATCATAAACAATCCAGAATCAAAGACTAAACAAGCCTGAAGTAAACCAGATCCATGTTGATTAGATGGAGTCACAAATAAGTATTTACAGTGAATGATCCACTCATTTCCCTGACATCATCTTCTGCTTGAGTAAGTCACGTGACTTTTTGACAGTCCATCCAAACAATTTCTGACAAATATACTTAAATGAGAATATACATGTTGATTCCCCTGTACTGTGGCAGTACTTTGATTACTATATATTAATGGCAGACGATTTCATCAAATTCGTCCATTGTAGATTTCCATATCAAAACAACACGATAAGTGTGTGTTACTGTAAACACTGTGCGGGCTCTTACAGAGACAAACACAATCACCTGAGATTACACTGATAAATTATTAACAGGAAGACAGAGACACAGACAGACAGTCTGTTCAGCACATGTCGCTTGTAAACACAGCAGGACTGTCGCGTAGAGACATTGGAATGTATGGAGAATAAAGAGAAACATAGTAGCATTCGAATTTGAGTAATATTCGAATTTGTGGAACATTGTAACATTGTAACGGCTGGGCCTGGGCGTGCACGAGCTTAAAGTGACACAAAGTAACAACTGACAGATGAATAATAAAGGCATTAGCGAATAAAAACTAGAGGTTACAGTTTTAACCAGCAGCTAAACCAGTACTTTCATTCACCCCGCGTGGAGTCGTTTATTTTTAGAGTTAAAGTGTTTTATTTTAGGCCTCTAAAGAGAGAAATAACCGCATCCTATTCAGAGCTTCACTGTCCGATAATAACTCACATCATTAAAGTGAATTAGAGAGAGACTTTACCGAGACTGATCTCACTGAGGGCTCCGGCGCATCGCTCGCTGCTTCGGCTGATACTTTAATCCCACAGAAAACAGGTAAAAGTGTTTAGATGAGCACGAGCGTGTCCTCTCCTCCTCCTCCCCACAGCGCGAGACTCCACAGAGACTCCATGAGAGACAAGCGCTGGGTCCTAGAGCCCGCCGGCTCACACAACACTACAACCCTACACCACAACACAATACTACACTACAACACCACAACACTACACTACACTACAACACCACAACACTACAACCCTACACCTCAACACAATACTACACCACAACACTACAACACCACAACACAATACTACACTACATACAACACCACAACACTACACTACAACACTACAACACAATACTACACTACAACACCACAACACTACACTACACTACAACACCACAACACTACAACACTACACCACAACACAATACTACACCACAACACTACACCACAACACAATACTACACTACATACAACACCACAACACTACACTACAACACAATACTACACTACAACACCACAACACTACACTACACTACAACACCACAACACTACAACCCTACACCTCAACACAATACTACACCACAACACTACAACACCACAACACAATACTACACTACATACAACACCACAACACTACACTACAACACTACAACACAATACTACACTACAACACCACAACACTACACTACACTACAACACCACAACACTACAACACTACACCACAACACAATACTACACCACAACACTACACCACAACACAATACTACACTACATACAACACCACAACACTACACTACAACACTACAACACAACACAATACTACACCACAACACTACAACACCACAACACAATACTACACTACATACAACACCACAACACTACAACACAATACTACACTACAACACCACAACACTACACTACACTACAACACCACAACACTACACCACAACACAATACTACACCACAACACTACACCACAACACAATACTACACTACATACAACACCACAACACTACACTACAACACTACAACACAACACAATACTACACCACAACACTACAACACCACAACACAATACTACACTACATACAACACCACAACACTACACTACAACACTACAACACAATACTACACTACAACACCACAACACTACACTACACTACAACACCACAACACTACAACACTACACCACAACACAATACTACACTACAACACTACACCACAACACAATACTACACTACATACAACACCACAACACTACACTACAACACAATACTACACGACATACAACACCACAACACTACACTACAACACTACAACACAATACTACACTACAACACCACAACACTACATTACACTACAACACCACAACACTACACCACAACACAATACTACACTACAACACCACAACACTACACTACACTACAACACAACACAACACTACACTACAATACCACAACACTACACTACACTACAACACAACACTACACTACAACACTACAACCCTACACCACAACACAATACTACACTACAACACCACAACACTACACTACAACACCACAACACTACACTACAACACAACACTACACTACAACACCACAACACAACACTACACTACACTACAACACAACACAACACAATACTACACTACAACACTACCCAACACTACACTACAACACTACACTACACTACAACACAACACTACACTACACTACAACACCACAACACTACACTACAACACAACACAATACTACACTACAACACTACACTACAACACAACACAATACTACACTACACCACAACACAATACTACACTACAACACTACACTACAACACAACACTACACTACAACACTACACTACAACACTACACCACAACACAACACTACACTACAACACTACACTACAACACTACACCACAACACAACACTACACTACAACACTACACTACAACACAACACTACACTACAACACTACACTACAACACTACACCACAACACAATACTACACTACAACACTACACTACAACACAATACTACACTACAACACTACACTACAACACTACACTACACTACAACACTACACTACAACACTACACCACAACACAATACTACACTACAACACTACACCACAACACAATACTACACTACAACACTACACCACAACACAATACTACACTACAACACTACACTACAACACTACACTACCACAACACTACACCACAACACATCACTACACTACAACACTACACTACAACACTACACCACAACACAACACTACACTACAACACTACACCACAACACTACACTACAATACTACACTACAACACTACACTACAACACTACACTACAACACAATACTACACTACAACACTACCCAACACTACACTACACTATAACACAACACTACACTACAACACTACACCACAACACAATACTACACTACAACACTACACCACAACACTACACTACAACACTACACCACAACACTACACTACAACACTACACCACAACACTACACTACAACACTACACTACAGCACCACAACACTACACTACAACACAACACTACACTACTACACTACAACACTACTACACTACACTACAACACTGAACAACATAAGAGACAGAGAGCGAGTTATACAGATGTAAAGAATATACAATAATAATAAATTACAATAAATGACATACAATAATAAATTACATGTAAATTTTTATTTGTCCTGGGCAACGATTAATCGCATCCAAAATAAATGTTTGTGTTTACATAATATATGTGTGTATAATGTGTATAATAATAATAATAATAATAAACTAAATAAAATAATATTTTTTTATATAAATACACACATATGCAGGTATATATTTAAGAAAAATGTGTTATTTATATATAAAATATTTATATTTATATTTAATATAAATTATAAATTATGCATTTGTGTGTGTATATATACACAGTACACACACACGTTATGTAAACACAAACTTTTATTTTGGATGTGATTAATCGCAATTAATTGTTGCCCAGCACTACATTTTATATTTAACAAATATATAAAATAGACGTTTATTGAGAAATTTGGAATAATATATTTTTCATATATATATATATATTGATATGTGTAATTATGTACAGTATATGTGTGTGTGAGTATGTGTATATATCTATATATATATATATATATATATATATATATATAGTATTTTTTCTTATAAAGTTATAGACAAACCATAATGTTTTTATTGAATTCCATTTTTTGATAAGTATTTTGTCTTCATAATTTCAGAATGTTTTTTATTCATTACTTTATTGTAATACATTTTAATTGTTATTTGTTGTTATATTGTATATTTCTTATATAAGAATTATATATACACATATTCTAAATTTTATTTAATAAATATATCAAATACATTTATCGAGACATTATGAATAATTTTTTATGAATAAAAATTAATGTGTGTGTGTGTGTGTGTGTGTGTATGAATAAAAATAAATACATGTATCAAGATATTGAGTCAAAAATACTGTAAGTATCTTTAAAATGTATTCATATATAAAAAATGTATATATAAAAAATGGAAAAAATATTTAAATGTATTCATATATATATAGAGAGAGAGAGAGAGAGAGAGAGTGAGAGCATTTTTTCTCATATAATTGACAAACTATAATGTGTTTTTAATTCCATTTTTTTCTTACAGTATTTTTGTCTCAATGTTTTGATGCATGTATTTATTTTTATTCATCACTTATCACCTTTTTGTAATACATTCTTGTTGTTATTTGTTTTTCTTGTCATTAGTTGTTTTGTGAATAAAGCTTTCGCAATATTGAAAGCACAATCATGGGAATAAAATACTTTAAATGTAATGTTCTCTGTGTGTGTGTGTGTGTGTGTGTGTGTGTGTGTGTGTGTGTGTGTGTGTGTGTGTGTGTGTGTGTGTGTGTGTGTGTGTGTGTGTGTGTGTGTGCAGAGGAATGTGATCTTTTGTCTGTCACAGAGGCTTGGGTCGGAATGCCATTGATGAGAATCTCTCTCTCTCTCTCTCTCTCTCTCTCTCGCTCTCTCTCTCTCTCTGTCTCTCTCTCTCTCTGTCTCCCTGTCTCTCTCTCTGTCTCTCTCTCTCTGTCTCACTGTCTCTGTCTCTCTCAGTCTCTCTCTCTCTCTCTCTCTCTCTCTCTCTCTCTCTCTCTCGTGAGAAACTCTGATGCTCTCAGACGCTGGATCTCATGCTGCACAAACACTCATTGTCTCACCCGTAAACAGTGCGTTCACAAACTGCAGCAGCGCATGAATGAACCTCAGGGCCACAGAAGCAGCTTCTGTCTTCAGATAAAACACTGACAGCTCCAGTCACTGTGGACTCAGTTTTCAACTTGGTCTATATACATATATAATTTACATTTTAAAAAGATTTTTAATAAATCTTTATTTATATATTTATATATTGTTTTAAATTTTAAATGAGAATATTAAATCCCAGAAATGTAACTTTTTTTATTAATTTTTTTCATTTATAAATTATTATTTATATATTATTTTTAAGTTTAAATGGGAAAAAAAGTATTTATTTTATATATATTTATTTTTAAATTAATAATTAATATATATTATTTATATATTGTTTTTGAGATTATTTTTAAGTTTAAATAGGAAAAATAACAGATTTTCAACTTGGTCTCAGATTTAAAAACAAATGTATTTATTTTTTAATTAATTATTAAATTTAATTATTTCCCAATTAAATTGGGAAAAATCACTTGGTCTTAGATTTTTTAAAATGTATTTTTTATTTATTTTTAAATTATTTATTGATATATCATTTGTAAATTAGTACCAAGTATATTTCAAAAGTGCAAAAGCTCTGAGCATTTCATTAAACAAAATAATTGTCACATTGTTACGGAACAGAAATGACTTTTTTTTGTCTAAAATAAACAAAGTGAGTTATTACAGAGATACCATTTGTGATTTTTCTTTATTATATGAGCATATAATAAACAAGTAACACTTTATAATAAGGTTTCATTTGTTAACATGAACTAAGAATGAACAATACGTCTACAGCATTTATTAATAAATACAGTAACAAATGCATTGCTCATTGTTAGTTCATGTTAATACATTTACTAATGTGAACTAATGAACCTTATTGTAAAGTGTTACCAATATAGTTAATGCACAAAAACATTAACAAAGAAAAATACATGCTTTAGCTGTAATGCATTAACAAATGTGACCTTTAATTGTTACCAAAATATGTTTAATTAGATCAAACAATAGTCTCAGTGTGAAAGAGCAGCCCCTTCTATAGCAAATATATATATATATATATATAAATACACACATTATACAATAAAAATATAAATACTAACCTCCGAAAATAAGATTATAAAGTCACCTGTGAGCAGAGATGTTTTTATGAGATCTTTCTGTCCCCCACCTGAGTCAAAACGAAAGTAATGCAAATGTATTTAATTTTGTTTGCTTATTTATTTAATAATTGTACGTATTATCTGTTTAAATGTCAATACTATGTCCCTCATACAAACTCAATTGTATACTTATTGTTAATTTCAAATGGATTTATATGAATGGAATGAATGTTAATTACGTGCAAAATGTGAAAAAAAACTCGTACAAACTCAAAGAAAGTGATCAGTTCACTTACTTAAAAAAATGGAGTAAACCCGTTGCCTTAAAATTATGAAGTTTATTTACTCAATAATTTTAAGGCAACGGGTTTACTCAATTTTTTAAGTTAAGTCAACTGATCACTTCTTCAGATGTCAGTATATGATTTATGGTAATGGTATGAATGTTAACTGTTGTTACTTGCAATATGTTAATAACCCCCCCCCCCCCCCCCCCCCCCCCCCCCCCCCAGCTGTTGAGCAAAAGGCAGAACAGTTGCAGAAGCAGAAGCAGCTGCAGATCTCAGATCAGCTACACCTTCACACACACCTAAATAGCCCTGACCCGTGTGTGTTCTGTTGCCTTGCATATGTGTGAATTAGCAGTTGCATTTGCATGTATTCTTTTAGCAGATGCTTTAAATTTAATTAATTTTTATGCTGTGAAACAGTTTTTTGCATCGTTCCAAACTAATACAACGTCGTTTTCCATTACAAATGATGTGATCGTCTAGTTAAAATTTGAGAATGTCTCAGTGACATGAGCTAAACCTGATGATGATGATGATGATGATGAAGATGATGCTTTTCAAAAACATCTTGAGCTTCAGTGGAAGAAAGAAAATCTGAGCGTCTGAACAAAGAGGAGAGTGATTAATGACACTCATTTACATTTCATTATTCACAGAGATTTAAAGAATAAAAAATAGGAGGCTTTATTCATTTTTCAATTATTTATTAATATTATTTATATAGAATCTTATCTAGGTCTTAGAATTTTTCAAATAATTTTTACATTAATTTTGTTTATTAATATATTGTTTTCAATTCTTTCATGGAAAAAATCCCAGATATTCAACTTGGTCTTAATTTGTTTTAATAAAAACTTTAAAACGTTTTTTTTATTAATTCTTAATATATTCTTTATTTATTGTTTTCAAGTTCAAACGGGAAAAAAATCCCAGGACCATTTCAGATTGGTCTTATTTTTAAAATTTTAAAAGTATTAATAAATTTATTAATAAATGATTTATATAGCCTATTGTTTACAAATAATAATAATACATTTTTATTTATTTTTTAATTATTTATTATTGTATTATTTGTTAACTTAATTATATATTAGCTTAAGTATATTATATTAACTTAGTCTTAGATTTTATTTTATTTTTTACTTTTCCAATTTTAATTTCTTAATAATTTCTTAATATATTATTAATATATTATTTACTGGTTAAATTCCATTTTTTTTCAACTTTTTAGATTTTAGATTTTTTTCTTTTCTTTTCCTTTTTTTTTATTTTACATTTTTGCATTTAATTTCTTAATAATTACTTAATATATTATTTACCGGTTTAAATTTGGGGAAAAAATCTTGGTTTAAGATTTTTGGACCCCACTGTATATGCGTGCCTTATTATTGGAACAATATAACATGCACCGAAAGCAATGAGTTGAGAAAGCACTCTGGTCATGTATTTACTGTATTGAGATGAAAGCTCACAGTAACTTCAGGGAGACTCGAGGGAAAGCCGGTGCCAAGACATTCCAGCTCGGAGCGGGATTATCTTCGATTAGATCCCAGAAAACTCTCACACAACAAACCTGTGCTCTCAACAATGAGCAGAGGAGGAGGCTTCTCAACGCCTGTAACACACTCATACAGTGAACGAGGGGATGAAGCTGCACGAGTCTGTGAGGACACACAAAATATGAAATCTTAAAAATAACTTGTGCCGCTCACGAGCCCTCTCCAAAAACTCTTCATTTCCGGGAAAAGTCTTATATTGATGCTCTTTAAGTTCCTCTTCACCTCACTTTGTATTTTGTCTTCTAACCTAAGCAATCTGTTCTTAAAGAAAATGCACCTGCTGTGAGTCATAAAAGTTTGAAAAAACTCAAGATTTAAATGCATAAATAGCTAAAACCCATAAAGATAAGTGAATATACAATTAATGCAGATATCGTAACTTGTGAATAACCCTCCAAATGTGTGTGTATACATAGGCTATATATATATATAACCTCTACATTAAATTTGAATTATATTAAAGTTGAAAATCTTGGATTTTTCCATTTAAACGTGGAAATAATATATAATTAATATATTAATCAATTACATTTTTTACAAAAAAAAGTAAAAAAGCTAAAAGCTAAAGTTGAAAATCTGGGATTTTTTATTTAAACTCGAAAACAATATATTAATAATATATTAATAATTCATTAAAAAATATTTAAACTTTTTTTTAATAGAACATCTGGGATTTTCTTCATGTAAACTTGAAATCAATAAAAACTCAAATGTAAAAATTGACCTATGACCACTTTGACTTGACAACAAATCAAAAACTTGACAACAATAAATAATACAAATAGCCTAATTTAAATAATTAAAAATCCACATAAATAATTCACATTAATAAAGCCTCCCAGTTTTTATTCTTTCAAATACTTTCTCTTTCTCTAATATATATATAGGCCTATATATATATGTGTGTGTGTGTGTGTGTGTGTGTGTGTGTGTGTGTGTGGCTTGCATTATATCAAAAACATACACAACTGATCTTTTATAAATGTATACTGAGTGGCACAGCTGTTTTTTAAGTGATCACTGCTACTTACTGCCCCAGTGTGAGTTTGTCCTGAAGTACACTACACTGGTGTTATCGCGAGACTGGACCATTAACAACCTGCCTGACACACACTCTCACACACACACACACACTCGCGCAGCGCAGAGTGTTTCATGCGCACCAGAGAGACTCGAGGAATAGACCCAGAGACTCCAACATCTGGACTCACACCATGAGCGCGCGCGGGTCCTTCTGATGACGCGACAGTGAGTATATATATATATACATATGAGTTTTAATATGGACTTTCATGCATTCAATGTGAAACAGTGTATCTGCGCGCGCGCGTTTGATCGCGAGTTCCGCTGCCGCGCTTCACATCGGACGTTTACAATGTGTGTTTAGTGAACGATCTGCGTGTAAAGTGTGAATTAAACGAGTAAAGAAGGAGAAAAGACGCGTAAAAGTTCCGCCGTCGTTTCTCTAATGCGCAGCTCTCGTTCCAACGCTCGTTTTAAACAAAAAGTGTCCCGTCATGAGCGTATGCGTGCGTCAGAAACTTTAATATCAGCGCGACGCGTCTGTGTGTCTCTCTCTATCATATTAATATATTACAACGCGATAAAGAACATAAAGTCAGAGAAGTTTGCGGTTTCTCAGAGGAACATATGGCATAAAGACACAGCTGGAGATTTGAGGCTGATGTCAGAGCAGCTGACTCTACCAGATCACACACACACACACACACACACACACATGCTCTTTCTCTGGATCGTCTGCGTTCAGTCTCTCCGAAACTCGTCTTTTCTCGTGTGTAATGTCGTGTTGTGGTCGTGTCCCCGCGCTGTCCTGGTGTTTGGAGATGTGACTGTTGTCTGCGCATGACTGATGTTATTCGCGTTCTCTGCTGCTGTTTGATGGAAAGCTCAACCTGAAGATCAACTTGTGTGAGATCTGATTTAGAAGAGGGTGAGCTGATGCTGTGTGTAATAGTGTGACAACAGGTTGTCTTTGTTCAACTGTTTTTGACAGCTGATCTGCTGAACAGCTTGGAAGCACAACTTGCTTTTAATGTCTTCAGTGGGTTTTCTTTGACACGCATTTTAAAAAAGCAGCGTGTGAACACAACACTTGTTTTAAACGCGTTAGAATTGCGCGGAATAATTCGAATTTTTATGTGTTGCATTTGAAGTGATTTTCTGTGCTTGAGATAAAAGTTTTTTGTAGACTGAAAATGGTTGGTTTGCAGCAGGTTGGCTCCACTTTTTGTTTGTCTCAACTTGTTTTTAATGCATTATGGCTGTATATTTAGAATTTTTATGTGTTGAATTGGAAGTTATTTTCTTTGTAGGCTGTTCGTCTGACATGCATTAAAAACAGCTTGTTTTTAATTCATTTTGCCATTACTTCTGTCTGGGATCAGTGGCGTGTGTGTGTGTGTGTTGCATTAAAAGTGATTTTCTGTGCTTGAGATAAAAGTTTTTTGTAGACTGAAAAAGGTCGGTTTGCAGCAGGTTGGCTCCACTTTTTTTTGTTTCAACTTGTTTTTAATGCATTATGGCATTACTTCTGTCTGTCATGAGTGTGTGAGAGTGTGTGTGCATGAGTGTGTGTGTGTGTGTGTGTGTGTGTGTGTGTGTGTGTGTGTGTGTGTGTGTTGCATTAGAAGTGGTTTGTTAAATCATCCGGCTCAACTAACTGATAAACAGTCTCCAACTAATCCTTAGTGTGTGTGTGTGTGTGTGTGTGTGTGTGTGTGTGTGTGTGTGTGTGTGTGTGTGTGTGTGTTGCATTAGAAGTCATTTTCAGTGCTTCAGATAAAGTCTTCTGTCGACTGGAAATGCTTGTGTGTCCAGCGGGCCGTTGTTCAGTCTGCATGTTATGAATGTCTACCCAGCGTTTATTTAACATCCAGTTTTTCCTGTTTTCCGGCAGGTTCCCGGCATAAGAATGGAGTTCCCAGAGCATAGCCGGCAGTTGCTTGCGTGCCTGAGTCAGCAGAGACAGCAAGGGTTCCTCTGCGACTGCACGGTTCTGGTGGGACCGGCCCGGTTTAAAGCGCACAGATCCGTTCTGGCGTCCTGTAGCATGTTCTTCCACCTCTTCTACCGGGACCAGCCGGAAAAACGGGACCTCGTGCATTTAAACAGCGACATCGTGACGGCGCCGGCTTTCGGTTTGCTTCTTGAATTCATGTATGAAGGAAAGCTCGCGTTGGGAAATCTTCCCGTCGAGGACGTCCTGGCCGCCGCTAGCTATCTACACATGTACGACATCGTGAAAGTGTGTAAGGGAAAACTGAAGGATAAGGAGATGTGCGACGGGATCGGGCAGAAGGCGAACGGTCACCCGGATCTTGTAAGTGTCAATTATGTGTCAGCAGAGGCCGAGGTTTGTGTCCGAACAGCTGGAAAGACAAAAGCGGATGTCAGGAGTTCCCAAAGGTCGGATGACACGGATTGCGCGCTGGATTTGTCTTTCAAGCCTCTCCGAGACGACGCGTGTGTTTCGGGACAGCTGGCCCTCGACAGCCAGCAGCAGGACACCGAGACACTTGTTAAAGATGAACATGACTTGCTGTCAGAGCAGGAGGACGGTGATCCGGAGAGCCCGGAGAGCCAGCGCTTTGGGAATAACGCCAGGAGTTCAGTGGTGACAGGGTTCGCTGAACTCTTCCCGGGAAACAAGTCCGGTTTGCTCCCTGCGGACGACGAGCTGATGGACGAGGGATTGCGTGTGCGTTCGGAGCGCCAACTCGGAGACAGCGAAGGCGAAGATGAGGACGATCTCGCGTCTTCGGATATCTCCACATCCAGCGGGATTCTTCTCCCGACGGGAGGCCAGCAAGTGTGTGTGTGTCCGTTATGCAGTAAGGTTTTCCCGAGCCCACACGTGCTCCAGATGCACCTCAGCGCTCACTTCCGGGAGAAGGACGGCGTTCGCTCCAAACTCTCTCCCGACGGATCCGTTCCCACATGCGGTCAGTGCGGGAAGACCTTCTCCTGCATGTACACGCTCAAACGACACGAGCGCACGCACTCCGGGGAGAAGCCGTACACATGCGGACAGTGCGGGAAGAGTTTCCAGTACTCACACAACCTGAGCCGGCACGCCGTGGTTCACACACGCGAGAAACCACACGCGTGCAAGTGGTGCGAGAGACGCTTCACACAGTCTGGAGATCTGTACCGGCACATACGCAAGTTCCACTGCGGACTCGTCAAAACACTGGCCATCGGATAAATGAAGCTCGTTTATGGAGCAAGCTATAATATGATAATAATAATAATATAACATCCAGTGTTTTGCAATTGGCAGAAATTTGTTTATTGACACAATTGTGTCTCCGGCAATCAATTATTTGATGCACTTGGGACTTGACATCTCATATATAAATACACGTGCATATGTGTGTGTGTGTGTGTGTGTGTGTGTAAACATGCAACGCACTGATGAAATGGTTATGCAGCTCCGTCCAGAAGATTTGATTTCATATCTGCTGTAATTTATTACATATTACTTGACCATTATTGAGTTTTGAAGATGTACTGTATGGTTGATGATTTCATTTATTTGTGCGTAATCACTCACACACACACACATATACACACACACACACACACACACTCACTCATTCACACCCTTACACAAACACAAACAGATACACACACTCTCACTCACTCACACACACACTCTCTCACATACACACACACACACACACGCACTCTCTCTCTCTCACACACACGCGTGCGCACACACACACTCACTCACTCTTACACACACACACACACAACACAAAACACACACACACACATGCACTCTCTCTCTCTCCCACACACACACACACACAGTCACTCACTCACTCACACAATAACTGAAGTACAGTCAGATTTTATTTATACAAGCAGAAGTTTTGTCTCCTGAAGGGCTTCGTCACTGAAAGTTCTGCACTTGCCAACATTTAAAGACACATTTCTTTGCCTTTTAAAGCCACTGTCGTCATATTTGTCTGATAACTAGACATGTTCATATTTCTCTGATAACTAGACATGTTTAGTTGTGTTTTCATGTATAGAGAAGACATGCCCATTTGAATCAACCCTCACAGTGTCTCGATGGTCAGAGTTTCGAAGGAACTGAGTCTATACTAATATCTGAAGAACATTGATTCTGTTTCACTAACATCTACTTTTCTTGCTTTTATATGTGATATCTCTATATATATTTCTGCAAACAGAAATATGGTTGAACCACTGCTGACCGCCCGTGTTTTCTTGACTTTAAACGGTTCAACAGGACAGAATGTTTATAACAATAACTAGCACTAAAAAAATCCACGTTCTGCTGTCGGTCCTGATAAACTTGATTAGTTATTTATTAGTGTGTTTTTTTTTGGTTCAGGGTTTTGCTCGACACTTACAGCGTAGAAACGTGATTGTGCTGATATTTGCTCTCTGATATCGGGATAATCGTCATATAGCTTATCGAATGAAGTTTGACTATCAAGCACTTCTCTGATAGATACAACACTCATATACTGTAGGCTGCTATTTCTAACTGTATATTTATTGTAAATATGTATTTTATTTATCACATTTGGTTTAGAGTATAGATTGACTGAACTCTCGGCAAGGACAGTCTTCCAGTTGTGGCCGAGATTAAAATGGCTGTCGTTTCTGTTGGTTCACAAGCACAAACACCCGAAACACCTGAAGATGATAATCTACCTGAGAAACACACCATAATGATCATGAGACTGAAGCAAACCTTACTCTCTTACGTCTTCACACTGGACCTGCGTCTCCTCCGTCAAACGCACATGTTTGTATTTTCAGTTGTGCAAAATAATCATGTAAAATCAAGTAAATCCTTAACAGAAGCTGGTTATTTATAGTTGATTTGTGGATTTCAGTTCTTTTCTTTATTTGATGTATTTACATGATCACGACTATGACAAGATTCACTTTTCTAATGTTCAAAGCAACATTCAGCCAATATAATATATGGATGCAATAATGAACTCGTCATCATGGACCGTACGAAGAGAGTGATTTCCACAAGACTTTACTGTCAGATTTTCATGACGGTAATAATGATTCTGGAATCGTGCGGCTGTATATGTGCATTAATACTGGATTATTGTCTTCTAAGGTTCAGACTGTGAAATTGTATAATCATAAGTAATATTTATTGGTTTGTTTCTTGTGCAAAATGTTACTGTATCTGAGAATTTTGACTTGTAAAATGAAAGATGATACTAAGTTGAGACTTTTTAATAGACTTTGTAGAAGTGCCATTAGATGTAATATAATTTTTTGATAAACAAAAACATATTTTATAGGAAACAAAAGCTTGATAGTGAATGTAGATGACAATCTGTTGGATTTGATTTTGCTTGGAATTCTTTGGTAATTTATTTTGATTCTTTGTTTGTGTGCACTTGCTTTCTTTCTTTCTTTCTTTCTTTCGTTCTTTCTTTCTTTCTTTCTTTCTTTCGTTCTTTCTTTCTTTCTTCTTCAGACACATTTGACTTTTCTGCCGTTTGTTTGTGCTGTGAAAATGTGACAATCTTTATCTAGATCCTTATTTAGATTAAGCGTAGATTAAAGATCATTTTCTGTGGAATTATTGTGTTTGTTTTTTAAATGATGCTCAAGCGACATTACATTACTGAAGAACCAGAACAATGATTAACCAATACAAAACCTGAACATTTTCTTTAAAAACATTTTTTTTAAATCTTGGACATTTCTATAATCAATATAAATTCACAGCTTCTGCTTAGCTCAATTATTTTTATTGCTTTTTTTTTTAGTGTAGTCTTTATAAAAAAAAATATTTTAAAAATCCCAGGTCACTCTTAGAAAAAAGATTAAATGTTGTTTTATAGTAGTTCTTAAATGATTCCATATAACTTTCACATTTAATGCTTTTAATTTTTTTCTAGTGAAAAAGGTATGTTTATGAGCTGTTTGATAAAAAAATGAATTAAAACAACATTAAATCCATAAAGTTATGGGAACCAGAAGCGCCTGATGGAACCTTTAAGGTTCCATGTTGATTTTTTTTGTAAAGTTCCATGTAGAACCTTTACTTGAAAAGTGTGGAAACCCATTGGTCAAATGCATGGGAATCAGGGATGAATGAATGACCTCAAATATATATTCCAAGGAGTTTCATGTCAGTCGTCTGTCGGTGTGGATTGTGTACAGAAAACACTGCGGCTTCTCCTGAATACCGATGATGTGGAAGGGTAGGGATCACACACACACACACACACACACACATGAAGCAGGTGCAGTGCAAAGTGAACCTGCAACTTTACTCAATTTTTCGTGTTTGACTTCCTCGTCCAGCGTTTCCTAAACGACAGAACGCCTCCTTCACTGGACGCTCATTTGCATTCCGAGCAAACAAACAATTCACGCAGGAGCAGGAAAAGAAATGCGTGGCTAATTCGGAATCTCAAAAGCCAATTCACTGGTCATTTTCTTAGCGAGTGAGACCCTAATTATTCTCCGAGCGCACATGTAAAGACATCCAGCTGCTCTGCGGCGTGATTCCCATGGCCTCCCCCATCGAGACCACACGCTCCGGGGGAACGACCCCCATCAAACCCCGGATCTTTTGTCTGTGGTTTGTAGTTCAGTGTGTCTATTGTCCGGTTCCAGCTCTCGAGTTCTGGCCTGAAGCTCAGCGAACCGCTGTAGACCCGGTTAAAGGGAATTCCGTGTAAATAATGGTGTGTGTGTGTGTGTGTGTGGTGGCGCGTCTGGAAATCTAGGATTTAAACTGGAGGCCCGGAAAATTGCGGTTTAATCTACTAACATTTCACCTGGAGATCAGTTTTACAATTAAGTTGAATTAGGAAAGCGGTTGTGGTTTCTGATGGGGTCGGACAGCAATGAAAAACATATAGGAAATGGAAATAATAATCCTTTCTCGTTACCGTTCTAACATGGTACAAAAATCAGGATAATACCGTGCTCTCGTTTTTTTTTCATTAGTGAGATATTTAAATGAGCTACTGTAAAATAAATCTTAGCACCACTCAAAACACCCAGCAACACCTCACCAATCTCTCAATTCTTGTATTAACGAGCTAATAATGTTCACAATAGGCACCCACCTAGCAAAACCTTAGCAAACACTCTAAACACCCTAGCAACTCCTTAGCAACCACCCAGCAATGACTTAACAATCACTCAGAACAGCTGGAAAATGCATTCTTGCATCAACAAGGTAGTAATGCTCACAACACCCAAGAAACCACTCAGAACACCATAACCAGCCAGCAACGCCTTAACAAATCACTCAGAACAGCTAGAAAATACATTCTTGTATCAACAAGCTAATAATGCTCACACCACATGGGCAACCACGAGCAACACCTTAGCAACCACTTAGCAATCACTCAGAACAGCTAAGAAATGCATTCTTGTATCAACAAGATAATAATGCTCACAACACATGGGCAACCACGAGCAACACCTTAGTAACCACTCAGAACTAATAAATGCATTCTTGTATCAACAGGCTAATAATGCTCACAACATGTGGGCAACCACTCAGAACACCATAGCAACCCACAGCAACTCAAATTAGCCTAGAATATATTTCCAGTCAGATTCTGGCAAAACTAGATAAATATTTTACGTTTTGCCGAATTGCAAATCCGATCTAGACAATATTAAATGTCGGTTCACTTGTGAGTTTGTGTGGGGAAATATAAAATGAAGGAATGTTCTAAAAAATTACATATTTAGTATATGTCACATAATTTGGCATATTGTTTTCATTTCTATTGATTATAAGGACATTTCATTTTCTGCCATAAATGATTGTGGTGTCCACTTAAAATCTGCATCCTTGAAGGACTGGACTA
This sequence comes from Semotilus atromaculatus, assembly GCA_031834385.1. Lineage (NCBI taxonomy): Eukaryota > Metazoa > Chordata > Actinopteri > Cypriniformes > Leuciscidae > Semotilus > Semotilus atromaculatus. Next base: position 29,426,577 of record JAULUF010000028.1, read on the forward strand.
GACAACTAGCAAATGAGAAACAAGCACGCCATGACTAGTTGTACTCTTTGATGAGCGTGCTGTCGTCTCTTTGACTTAATTAGATGTGTGTTTTGCCCTCGCTTATCAAAAAGCTTCATGTAATTTCCATTTCACCACAGCCAGCACATTTGCATGTATTCCCCAGACGACAGGAAGTCTTTGTAGGAGAAGTGAAGTTGAAACTTGGATGTCTTCACCTCGCAAGGCCAGCGGTGGGAGACCTTGACCTCTGAACGCACGGCCGGGGACATCTGGTGCCTGGCCATGTTTATTTATTTATTTACCTCACAACAAAAGACAGGTGGTCACACTTGAAAAGGAGCAATGCAGCCTCACACACACACACACACACACACATAAAACAGGAAAACGAGCGACGCTCTGTCAGAGACGAGACCTTTGTGTCTTATATAATTAACTTCAAGTTGATATATCCTCAATGTCACCTTATTAGCACTGTGAGGTCATACAGTGACGGTATGAGATGCTCATACTATGATACTTTGATAAATAGGCTACCATGATATTGTATTCAACGCATTTTCAAGGTATTTTACAAAATAGCACAATCAAAACATGGGGCAGAAATCATGATAATACCATACATATTATTATGGCGCTTCTATGTGCTGAATAAGCCACTGTAAAAATTTTTTTTTTTAAATCATAAAAGCCTTAGTAACCATCAGAACACCCTAGCAACATCATAACGACCACTTACAACAGCTAAAAAAACATGTTTCTTATATTCATGCAACACTGTACATATTATATTTCAAAGAACAGCATGTAGTCCATGCTTAAAAATCATGTTAATACCAATGTACCAAACCTTTATGTTGTGTCAAAAAGCTAAAAAGGCTCACAACACCTTAGCAACCACTCAGAACATCCTAACAACACCCTAGCAACCACTCGGAACCCCCAAGCAACCTGTAAGAACAGCTAGAAAACACATATGATTATTATATTCATGCACCATAATAAACAAAATATTAATTTATAGGAAAAATAAAAAATATTCAGAACAATGAAAGCAACCACCCAGCAACACCCTAGTGACCAGCCAGAACAGCTAAAAAACACATCTGATTATTATATTCATGCACAATCATATAAAATATTTGAGAGAACAGTATGTAGACCTAACATGGTACCATGCCTAAAAATGATCCGACAAAAACACCTTAACTCACAATCACCCTAGCAACCACTCAGAACAGCTAGATAACACATGAACAACCACCTAGCAACACATTAGCAACTACTCAGAACACCTTAGCAACCACCCAGCAATGACTTAACAATCACTCAGAACAGCTGGAAAATGCATTCTTGCATCAACAAGCTAATAATGCTCAGAACACATGAACATAAACCTTAGCAACACCTTAGCAACCACTCAGAACACCCAAGTAACCACTCAGAACACCCAAGTAACCACTCAGAACACCTTAGCAACCACCCAACGCCTTAACAATCACTCAGAACAGCTGGAAAATGCATTCTTGCATCAACAAGCTAATAATGCTCAGAACACATGAACATAAACCTTAGCAACACCTTAGCAACCACTCAGAACACCCAAGTAACCACTCAGAACACCTTAGCAACCACCCAACGCCTTAACAATCACCCAGAACAGCTAGAAAATGCAATCTTGTATCAAAAAGCTAATAATGCTCAGAACACATGAAAAGCAACCTATCAACACCTTAGTAACTACTCAGAACACCATAGCAACCACCCAGCAATGACACAACAATCACTCAGAACAGCTGGAAAATGTATTCTTGTATCAACAAGCTAATAATGCTCTGAACACATGAACATCAACCTAGCAACACCTTAGCAACCACTCAGAGCACCCTAGCAACCACTCATAACACCTTAGCAACCACTCAGAACAGAAAGAAAACACATTCTTAAATCAACAAGCTATAAATGCACACATTTTTTTAGCAACTAACCAGAACACCTTTGAATCATAGTGGATAATTACACATGGCAAACTTTGACTATTAAGACTCGTGAAAATGGTAGAAGTTTGCATTCTCGAGCACCAAACACCGTGTGCAAATGAACAGCCAGAAAGCATTAAAGGTTTTCTGTTTTCAGTTAAAACGGTGTTATGTAAGCGGCCCCTAAATGAATAACTAATGATATTTGCAATGAAAGTGAATCAATCAAAAACTAACTTTATCTGGACAATAACTTTATTCTAGATCTGTTGTGAAGCCAAAACAATCTGTTACTGTAATCTCCTATTATCACAATAAAGCTGCTTTCAAACAGTCTATATTGTTAAAAGCGCAGTATAAATGAAGGTGACTTGACTAGAGCGTAAGACGATGGAGGAGCAGCCGAACACAGCTGTCACTCCTTCACCACACACACACACACACACACACACACACAGGCGTATTTATAGCGAGGCAGGCCTGTGTCTCCCTGTCTCTCGGAGCACAGCTGTTCCCGGACTCAGAGCCACACGCCTGGACTTAAGCCGGTCCAGGAGTCAGCAGGGCCCGTCAGGCCTTCGGGTCCCTGGCATGTGGCGCGGAGAAAGAGGAGCCGCCTCGGAAGCCGCGGCCCTGACCTTTTACAGTAAAACACTCCTGATGAAAGTCTGGACAGCTGCAGAGAAGCCGCAGACAAAAGAACATTGTAGAGGAACATCTGACTGCTTTTCAAATCTCCACAGCATGCCCTCAATATCACGATCTGTGTTAGAAGATCATGACATCATTTACTCAACTTCATGTCTAAAAAAAGTACAGTAGAATTTACTGGCAAAAAAAGTTGCCAACATAGTCCTGTATAAATGTTGTAATTACTGTAAAATTACAGTATAATACTGTAAAGCAATTTACAGTTAAATGTTGCATGGGAAATACAGTAATTTGTAGGTTTTTTTTCCACAGTAACTTTGAAATAAGCTTGTAGTTTATTTTACAGCAATATTTTGTATTTCACTAAAGAACAGTATTTACTTGGCAAAAAGTTGCCAATAAAATCCTGTAAATATATTTTACAGCAAGTATTTTGTAATTTCACTATGAACACTGTAAAAAAAAATACCGTAGAATTTACAAGAATAAAAGTTGCCAATAAAGTCCTGTAAAAATGTGAATTGATTACAGTATAATACTATAAAGCAATTTACAATTAATTGTTGTATGTGAAATACAGTAATGTGTAGGTATTTTTACAGTAACATTGAAATTAAGCTTGTAGTTTATTTTACAGAAATATTTTGTAATTTCACCAGTATTTACCTGGCAAAAAAGTTGCCAACAAAATCCTGTAAATATATTTTACAGCAATTATTTAGTAATTTCACTAAATAAGGTTCAGTGAAACCCTGATGAAAGACAGGCGCAGACAGAAGAACATGTAGAGGAACGTCTGACTGCTTTCCGATCTCCACGTGATCCGTGTATTAGATCCCGTCATCATTTACTCATCTTCATATGTGTCGTCTGCGGGACACTGAGGACTCTGCCATACAATTATGAAGTGAAACAAGTTTTCAAGCTTCAAAAAGGATGTAAAAGTATCATAAGAGTAGTCCACACAACTAGTAAACTATATTTCAGGTCTTCCGATGTCAAATCATGATTTCTGTAAGAAACAGACCCATAAATACTTTATTTAAATATTCATAAAAAGAACGTATTAAAGGAAACATTTTGTCATAAGCCAAAGTTATGTCCAGTAAAGACTTTATTTACAGTATTAATTTGATTAAAATAAGTGTGTGTGTGTGTGGGGAGCACAAATTGTTGTTGGAAGGAAATTCCTAATATAGACATTTGTTACAAGATACTATTTCAAATCATTGCTGTTCTTTTGATCTACTCAAAGAATCCTGAAAAATAAAATGTGACAAATATGAAGCAGCACTAGTTTTCAACATTGATAATCACACGTTTCATAAAGATCAAAATCATATTAGAGTGATTTGTGAAGGATCATGTGACACTGAAGACTGGAGTAATGATGCTGAAAATACAGCTTTGATCACAGGAATAAATTACACTATTATATTCACATAGAAAAGTCATTTTAAATTTTAGTATCTCACATTTTTGATCACATAAAATCAGCCTTGGCGAGAGACTTTTCAAAATCTTTCTTAAGCCATAATACACTTAAGTATCTAAAGGATCAGTTATTTCTCTCAGAAGTAGTAAGTTGCTTCAACTCAAACTGACTATGAATATAATAAAAGTATTCTTGAGGGTTCAGGGTCCGATTGAGCTTAGTTTCCAATGCTTTAGTAAAGTTTCCAAAGGCAAATTAATAGTTAAATAGATGTATTTTAAACAACTTTTAAAGACTCACGTTTCATTCTGAAAGAAAAAAACATCACAATTGAATTACGTTTTCCTGGTGAATATTCCTGGCTCTTCAGAATCATTCCTCTGCTGCCCTCTAGTGACCGACACATGACAGCAGCAATATTAATGTTCCTAACGAAACTAATGCACCCAAATACTGCATTTCACTGCATATCAAACATTTTGCTTTGTTAAAAAATAAATAAAAAGCATTAAACTCCACACAACAATTAGGAAAAAATCATCAAGTATTTATTTCAATAAGTATATACACAAGGGAAAGAGCAATAAACAATGCAAGCATATATAAAATAGTAATCTCATTTACATTTATTGGTAATGCATTAAAACTGATCCCAGCATGCATCTGTCCGTTGAGTGAGCTTCTCCATCAGGATGAACATCCACCGCAGAGGACTCGCTCGTAACGCTCGCTGTAACTGCGGACAGAACAGGAGAGACAATCAGAGCCGCAGCGTTCAGGAAAATCCGGAATTTTTTTAGGAGTATATTAGGAGTTATTAGGAGTATATTAGTACTAATAGGAGTTATTAGGAGTATATTAGGTGTATATTAGGTGTATATTAGGTGTATATTAGGTGTATATTAGGTGTATATTAGGTGTATATTAGGTGTATATTAGGTGTATATTAGGAGTATATTAGGAGTTATTAGGAGTATATTAGTACTAATAGGGGGTTATTAGTACTAGGAGTTATTAGGAGTATATTAGTACTAATAGGGGGTTATTAGGAGGTTATTAGTACTAGGAGTTATTAGGTGTATATTAGGAGTATTAGTACTAGGAGTTATTACTCCTCCGGTCACACAGGAGGATTATAACTACGGTTAATGATCGAATTAACACTAGATGTTTCGCTATAAATTACAGACATGCATCTGTGGAAAATTTCTAATTTTTCTCAGTTATTTTGCTTTATTTCCAGATTCAATCATAGACTCGTTCTTACACACTAGATCACGTTCACACATGCGGACTCTTCAAAAACAGAGTTTAAATCGACAAATGACATTAGTACGTATTCTAAATAAAAGATGTAGATTGCACTGAATGTCAGTTTGCTTGTTTTGCTCAAGATAAGGATTTATTGAGTCCACATGTCATGAAAACTAGAAACTGCTTCTAACCACAGGTGGAGATCTGTCCTTACGAACACACAACTCGAATGTTGGTTATAACGATGGTTTCGGGAAACACTCGTTGAACTGCTGATAACCACAGAACGTGTGGCCATAGTCGGGACACACTCCGAGTGGCTGAAGTGGAGGTAGTGTTCATGCGCTGTAAACTCACTCGGTGACGGAGCACAGGGAGCAGAAGCGCTCGGAGCAGACGCTGCAGTGCTGGACACACACGGGACACGCCGGGCGCTCACACTGGGAACACGGCCTCCTCGACCCCGACACACGCTGACACACACAACACGCTGACGGAGCCGCTGCACAACCTGAACACACACACACACACCACATCACGTCAGCAGTGACAACAAGAGCACAAAACACTCCGTGTTCAATACAGGTCACAAGAATCTTTTGGGTTTGTATGGAAGCTTGTACCCACCCACCGGGAATTATATAATTATATTATAATTATATAGTTTCCTCAATTCAGACTTTGCCAAATTTATACCTCATAATTCTGTATTTTTTAATGTTTATATGTCTATGTGGTGTTATAATATGCTTTAACACACACCATGTGTAAGTTCATAAGTCGACAGCATTGCTGAGTATTTTCTCCTTAAAACTGCAGTGAACCAAAGACAGTCTCAAAAACACGGTGTGAAATCGCTGGTGTTTCTGACGTCACAAACGACCTTGTAACCAATCAGATCAACGTGTGATCGTCAACCAGTGGATCTCTGAGGGAGTGAGTGGAGGCGGGGCTCATTTTAAACATTAATGAGATTGATGTAAAACTTCCTGCATCAAATACAATCAATAACACTTCTAATTTGGTTTCTTTGTGCTGGGTCAAAAGTGAACAGGGAGATTGTCTCAAATTAATACAAATGACTAAAAATAAATAAATATAAAATAGAACTTAATTAACCAGTCTCGAAAAAAAAAAAAAAAAAAAAAAAAAAAAAAAAAGGCAAGGGAGACATTTCTACCAATATGATCATGATCGCAATTATTCAATAAACACGTTATTTTTAACATTATTTCTGTGCCTCAAATTTAATTTGATTGGTAATAGCTCTATATAGTGTCTTATTCTAATTGTTTTTATTGATTAAATATAAGACATTTTCAGGCAGTAAATGTGGATCTTTGATGAATTTAAGCAGTGCAGGTCTGGGTTCAGTTCTGTCCTGTTTTTATCAGTCAGGGCTGATTTACCTCGTGACTGACGTACAGGCCAAAGATCATTTTGGACTCATTACACCACTGACCAAAACCACTACTTTTAAAAGGAAACAAACAAAAAGCCAAATTTGATATTGCAGCTTTATATGTGATCTTATACTTCCATGTGTCATTTTAACACTTCACCAAAATCAAGTTTGATTCCAGGGAATGTCATGTTTTTCAACATTAGAACGGCTTTGTTCACCATAGAGGTGGGCGGAGCTATGAGGTTTGACTGACAGTTTGAGGATCCAATGGAATTACGAGATCTGGTCACAAGCTCTAATAATTCTCATTGGTTAAAAATTTGCAGAACCCACAGACAAATGTAAAGCGTGACCAATAGTAATGATTTATGTTAAAAATACGATATTTTAAGTTGAATTTAAGTAATTGTTTTACAGTTCTAGCATTAAAGTGAATAAATATATATTACGTCTCCTCATTGTAATTGCGTCCCCCCCCCGGATGTGAATAAAGGGTTACAAATTTAAGAATAGGTTTAATTTGGGTCCCAATACCAAAGTATATAAATGGTATATGGTAATGATATCAGCAGCAAGAGAATCCGGCCAATCCTGTCTTTCTGTATTTGTCAGATTACTGAAACTCTTAATTGCTTTTTCCTGACATTCCTGTTTCTCTCTATTGTAAGCAGATTACTGAAACTCTTGGTCCTGTTCTTGAGTCTCACTGCGTGAATAGTTTATGCTGATTGGATTAGGATTGGTAACACTCTCAGTCTAGAACTGGTTTCCTAAACCGGTTTACGTCATTTACATGCTTTGTAAATCCCTCCCCTTATAATGTTATAAACTGCAAGGGAACGTTTTCCTTAAACCCGAGTCTCCTGGTCTTCGCTTCTGAGTTTGACACTTTAAAAAGAAAAGTTTACAACATGAGCTTAACGGGCCCCTTCCCAGAATGCCTGCGCATAAATCCAGCCCTGAACACGCGATAATCAGCTGACGACTTTAATCTGACCTGGAGCGGCGTCTGCTCTCTTCAGTCTCCCGTCGAGCCCGATGAGGGTCTGTCCCCTGAGGAGCGTCTGAGGCCCCGGAGCCGGATCCTCCCCGTCCGCCTTCCAGATGCGCCCCATCACCGCTTTAGTCCCGCTGAACAGCAGGCTTTTCGTCTTTTCTAATTAAAACAAAGTTGATAGACAAATTAGGAAAACTCAAAGACTAGGGATGCACAGATATGAAAAATTAGGTCCTATTTATGAGATAAAAAGTCAAACTTTAAATCATGACTTTAAATAATTGTGACGTACTGTGTCCTGATTTTAAGATTAAAGTCAAAATTATGATATTAAAAGTCAAAATTATGACATACTAATTACCGATACCGATAAATAATTAGTACCGATATATTGTTCGATAAATCTAAATTCAATTAATTTTTTTAGCCCAATTACAAAAACAAAAGTCTACCATTAAAAGCCATATCCCAAACACACTATTATAATTTTATGTAGCCGATATGACAGACTTGCGCTGCACATGTTTGTTTTTTTCTGCACACTGAACTGTTTTTTTCCTTTTTTTGAAGTGATTTCAATCATATTTCAAGCAATTTAAAACCATCATGAACAGTGCGCATCTGAAGGAAATACATTATTTATCAGCTTTAATATATCAGCTAAATTCTTATCGGGCCGACAACATTAAAAATTAACATATCAGGAGATACCGATATGTTGTGCATCTCTAATAAAGACACTAAGTTTAGCAGCAATGTTTAACAATAACCTAATGGTAAGATTAATCACTTTAAATAGTTTAGCAATATTCATATATAATATTGATTACAAATCAAATTACCTTTATAAGAATCTGAATAACTTACCTCTGAATAATTATCATACTTGAACAGCTTTAATTACACGCAATTAAAGTAATAAAAACTGACCAATAATAAATCATCATTGTTTAAACTGAAGACATTAACACCACCTGGTAATAATTATCACTATTAATCAGAATTAACATGATCAATCACTACAAGCATTAGTTTTGATTATATCGAGAATAAAACATTCCAGTGACTTATATTGTTGACATTATATTATTTGTCACTCTAATGCTGTTATAAGTGTAATAAACATGTTTATATCTCACCGTAAATCTCTTGTTTGTATTTGGGTCCAAAAACGCCAGAGTTATTGATCTCCTTCAGGCCAACATGGACTTTATACTGCGAGGAGAAGCTTTCGCTGAAAGGATAGGATCTCTTAGGCATTTTAAAAACGATAGGTTATAAAACACAACGATTAAAGAAGATGAAAAGGAAAAAACAAATAATAAACAAACTTAACAACAACCGAACTAATCAACAGCGCGAGCGTGAAGAAAAACAACACGCGTTCGCGCTTTAAGGATTCTGGTTCTTCTTCGCGCGCTTCAGTGGCGCAAAGACGCGGGCACGCGCTTAGCGCCCCCTGCCGGAAATGGGTTTGTTGTTGTCCATATGACCTCAATCATTTAGAAAGAGAGATTATATTAAAAAAATATACATTTTTAATAATACAATTGATATATCATTTGTTTCGTTTACTATTCATCTATACGTTTGTGCTGTGTTTTGGGGGATATTAAGTTTTTTTTTTTTTTAGCTGTTTATGGCAAAATTCCTCAACTACACAATTAGCACGTATATGAAATATTATATTTCATGAAAAACACTTTAATGATGATCAAAATTAAAATGAGTTGTTTCTCGACATTGGTCTAGGGCTGCATCCAAAATCGCACAGCCCTACTTCCCTACTTTATAGGTCGCTTTGGACTTTCATAAAAACAATCTGCCAATGACATGAATGCCGCACAATAAATTATACTCTGTCTCTAATGCAATGACTTTTCAGCATTCCAGAGTGATGCAACTTTGCTGATGTTAAACTTTGGGACAGATATTGGGGAAGCAAGGTAGAACAAGACATTACAAATAGAATTAATACATTTTAAAAGGTACATTATGTAAAAAATGTAGTTCAAAATTTAAAACGAGTTAATACATCATCAACCCTTTTTCCAAAACGTGTTTTCGTCTTTCCCTGATTGTTTTTATATTTTTAGAAAATGACTGGATGGTTTTTGCAGGATATTGTGTGTATTCGTCACTCGCCCGTGTGTCTCGTCATTACTGTACAGTAAAGTTACTCCGGCTGCTGTCACACGTGTGTGTGTGTGTGTGTGTGTGTGTGTCTGGCAGAGGTTAGTTGAGTGTCTGTGTGTGTGTGTGTGTGTGTGTCTGGCAGAGGTTAGTTGAGTGTATGTGTGTGTGTGTGTGTGTGTGTGGCAGAGGTTAGTTGAGTGTGTGTGTGTGTGTGTCTGGCAGAGGTTAGTTGAGTGTGTGTGTGTGTGTCTGGCAGAGGTTAGTTGAGTGTATGTGTGTGTGTGTGTGTGTGGCAGAGGTTAGTTGAGTGTGTGTGTGTCTGGCAGAGGTTAGTTGAGTGTGTGTGTGTCTGGCAGAGGTTAGTTGAGTGTGTGTGTGTGTGTGTGTGTGTGAGTGAGTGTGTCTGGCAAAGGTTAGTTGAGTGTGTGTGTGTGTGTGTGTCTGGCAGAGGTTAGTTGAGTGTATGTGTGTGTGTGTGTGTGTGGCAGAGGTTAGTTGAGTGTGTGTGTGTCTGGCAGAGGTTAGTTGAGTGTGTGTGTGTCTGGCAGAGGTTAGTTGAGTGTGTGTGTGTGTGTGTGTGTGTGTGAGTGAGTGTGTCTGGCAAAGGTTAGTTGAGTGTGTGTGTGTGTGTGTGTCTGGCAGAGGTTAGTTGATTGTGTGTGTGTGTGTGTGTGTGTGTGTGTGTGTGAGTGAGTGTGTCTGGCAAAGGTTAGTTGAGTGTGTGTGTGTGTGACTGTGTGTGTGGCAGAGGTTAGTTGAGTGTGTGTGAGTGGCAGAGGTTAGTTGTGTGTGTGTGAGTGGCAGAGGTTAGTTGTGTGTGTGAGTGGCAGAGGTTAGTTGTGTGTGTGTGAGTGGCAGAGGTTAGTTGTGTGTGTGTGAGTGGCAGAGGTTAGTTGTGTGTGTGTGAGTGTGAGTGGCAGAGGTTAGTTGTGTGTGTGTGAGTGGCAGAGGTTAGTTGTGTGTGTGTGTGTGTGTGTGTGTGTGTGAGTGGCAGAAGTCAGTTGTGTGTGTGTGTGAGTGGCAGAGGTTAGTTGTGTGTGTGTGTGTGTGTGTGTGTGTGTGTG
>JAULUF010000028.1:29442500-29447500 GCA_031834385.1 Semotilus atromaculatus
TCTTTTCATTTCTGGGACTGTTCGATTAACAGATGAAACTCCATTCACTGCATCTGTAATATTCTGCCAATATTCGTCCTTATTTTAGGACCTGATACGCCACTATGTACGCTTGAAAATAAAATGTGCCGTTTTGAATGAACTTATGATAATAAAACTTCAATTTCTGCATCTGAGAAATTTTTCTTTTTCATTCGCTTTTGAGAAGACATGTTGAAATCCTTCGTTTGGTGTCATAATATGATGCCCATATATAGTTGTCAGTCTGATTTAATGGGCGGGATTTATGGTAATTAAGAATGAGCGTGCACGCGCGTCCCATTTACGACTGGTTGGAATTCATTAACACACACATTTCACTCTCACATCTGGCGTTTACGAAGTATTTGTGAATCAGGAGAAGAGTTTTCAGGAAGGTCTCTTTACGCGCAAATCACTCACATATTTACACTAGTATATTTAAGAATGTTTCATAAATGAGACCCAATATTGGGTTTGAAAAATAAGAAAGCTGCAAAGTATCTATCTGTAAACATTTGCACATTTTTGTTTAAATCATTTGGTTTACTCATTGTACCCTCCTGACTGTAGTAAAAAAATAAAATAAAAAACACTGCTGTGTGACTGGATTTAATAGAAGAAACTGTGAAAACACGAGTAAAACAAACGCTTATCATTTTAAACTAAAGCTTGGACTCGATATAGTGTTCCTCACAACTTCCAGAGATCCAGTGATCGTGGATATTGACAAGCAGATTCGTGTTTCCTGACATTTATATGTGCGTGATTTCGTCGCCGGGAAATACATAAAGCAAATTTGCCAGTGAACGCTTTATATAAATACAATATAGCTCTAAATCCATGTGATCATGTTATATCAATGTTATATATATCACATCATCCAGCCCTAAAACGTACTTTTTTGCCAGTGTTTATTTAAAAACGTCCAATTATGCAGAATATACGATGGTAAATATTTAATTGAGTTGTCAATACAATATATAACAATACATTATATATGGTATGATTTTACAGCTAAATTCAGCATATTGACACAAAACTAATAACTGTAAATCCAGCTTTCTGTGCCTGGATCCAGTTGTTTCTATGAAATATCGATACATTTGCTTCTCTGTTCTGTAGCTTTCGGGCGTCTGTAGAAATATACCTCAGATTTCTTGTCAAACTTACACAGTCAATCTCAAAGCTCTTTCCCATTGTAGATGTGTTTTGTGTGTTTTTTGTGGCTTTCACACACAGTGTGTTTTTGCCACTCAGTGTGTGTGACACTCGCATAACCTCCATGTGCAACTTATTCCCTCTCTGAGGCTGTTTACACGGAGACGATCTGAAGAGAAAACGCAAAAGTGGCGTTGCGTTATCACTTTTTATTCTGCGTTTAGACGAGCGTTATGGGGGGGGGAAATCTGCGTGCATATGGTGACGCAAAAGTGTGTGAAATTGGATGTAGTGTGCACTCCAGGCGCTAGGGGGCGATGTGGAGCACTGACACACAACAACACCAATATCTGAGAATATTGTGTACAACTGCTGAAAATACTCTAGTACGTTTATCAGCGCTCAGGTTGCTCACATGTCATATCTACGTCATCAAGCTCAGTGTGAGCCGGCGCAGTGCGCTTGGCAATCAGGAAGTGAGTGCTTCTAATTGACTTCACTTTTCTCCGTTGAAGTCTATGGGGTCGCTGTGTCCATTTCGTTTACTGTCTATGGGCCCGACGTACGGAAATAATCCGACATGTTGGTTGTTGTTTTCCTGTACTGGCGCACGCCTGTGACGTAAACGCGTACGCGACGAGAGCCGGCGTGAGCAGATTTGTGTTTTTACCCTTTAGACCATGTAACCATGTGTTAATTACGGAATTGTCCTTTAAGACATAACCAATGTCGTTAAAGCGAATACTCACCAAGCTGGGCATTTTGACATATCTTGAGCCTGAAGCTCAAAGTTCACTTTGTTATTCCCCACGGACAAAATCAAGCCCTGTTTAATAACTATAATATGTTTCCAGACTCTTACATTGAGCTGTTCTGTGGGAAAGGCTCCTATCCCGACTCTAGTGGTGTAGGCCTTTGATACTCCATACACGTCTCCGATGTTTGCGGGAGGAATGCCGAGGCCGGTGCACACGCCACCCACGGTGCAGTTGGACGACGTCACGAATGGGTACGTTCCTGGAAGGAAGGCAAACAACCATTTAAAGAGGACCTAGTTTACTTTTTTCTCCATGTTCATCTCTCTTCAGTGTGTAATGTTGCTGTTTGAGCATGAAAAGCTCCCGTTCTTCTCTATATCAGTTACCCCTTTTCCACCAAAGCATTTGAGACCCGGTTTGGAGCCAGTGCCAACTCGTTACTACTTGTGTTTCGATAGCTAAAGAACCGGTTCTCGAAAAATTGGTTCCAAAGCGGCACCAACTCTTTGCTGGACTAGAAATTGTTTCAATTGTAAAATTGTACAAGAACCGTTCTTTTACCTTGGTGGAAACGAGGTATCTGTCAGTGTTTCTGAACTCCCTGAAACGCCTCCGTTGTATCTTGAGTTTCTTCTGGGAACGAACACGTCACAATATTCCTCATTTAAATAATTCTTACGCAGAATAAAGGGGCGGAGCCTGGCTGAGTTAGTTAGTAGTAGGGCTGTTACTTGATGTTCAAAAATTGATTGCACAATCGACCGGACCAACTAACAGAAGTTTGGAAAACGAAAATAGGGAATCGATTTTAACGTCCTTTTTTCTTTTCTTTTTTTACCAAAAATGTGTTTTAGATCTACAGTACACAGAACATGTAGGATGTTGGAAAATAACAGTGTCTTTTTTTGTTAACAAAATGCTTTTTAATATTCGCTATTATTTCAATGCAAGTGAACAAGCGCGCCGTTATTTTGTTGCGTAGTGACGTGTGTGTTCAAGCAAGCCAGAAATGCGCAGATTCTGCGCAATACACTGTATTTAATATATCATGATGACTCACGAGTTGCGTATTTGCGCTAAATCCGCGCAGCTTTGGCCACACGAACTTCCCCAGCAAAGTGAGTAAACAGAAACACGCCAAATTGGTGTGGTACCAGCCACCCGGGGGCGATCAAGATGCTCGGTTTATGAGCTATACAGTATTATATTAATATTACGACCCAAAAACAAAAGATCTGATAAAAAAAGCTGTAACGTAGGAGCAAAAGCCGTGTGGGCGGTGCTGTGTCACAAGGCAACCCGGATTCAGATTCAGCTCGAAGTTCAGTTCTCGTTAATGACGTCATCAGCGACTCAACTTAAATCACATAAATGTCGACTTTAAGTCGTGCAACCCCTAGTTAGTAGTGTATTGAAACATGCGGTTATGGAAAGGGGCGGGACATTTCCCAAACACACTCTAAGCGCTCGACCAATCAACACACTGCTCCAGCCGACCAATCAGAGCACAGTGTGCTTTTCAGAAGGAGGGGCTTCATAGAAACAGGAAGTAAAGAGAGCGTTACTGACAGACTGGGAAGAGAGGAGCCGCAACAATGGAGAATATGAGGAAAATAATCAACGTTACAGCAGGAAAACCTGTTCTAGTAGAGAATAAAACACTTTGTATATGGGTGTATTTGGTCCTCTTCAAATCTGACATCTTCCCAAGTCCCAAACACAAAGCTGCGCATGTTCTTACCAAAGTCAATGTCAAGGAGAGCAGCGTTCGCCCCCTCCACCAGGATTTTCTTCGGGGGTCCGTGAATTGCATCATACATGAAATAGACCCCGTCTCTGACCAGAGGTCGGATCCTCTCGGCGTAGTCCTGTGAGAGAGAGAGCGGATCAGAGACGCCGGCATAACACACACCGCCAGCGTCTCCGGTTTAACTGACCTTTAGCTTCTTCAGCTCGCTCTCAGCGTCCACTTTCAGGGTGGGATACATGGACTGATACTGCAGCACGAGGTTCTTCATCCTGCAGGAGAACAGAACAGTTCAGATGATCGCTGATCACGGATATCACCTGCATTAGAAAGATCCTTTACCTCGTGGAAAACTCGCTGAAATCTGCCATCAGGTCACAGATGCGAAGCCCGGTGCGAGAGGCTTTACAGGCGTACGTGGGTCCGATGCCTTTCTTAGTCGTTCCTATGCTGTGAACAAACAATCAGCAGAAACACTGTAAAACAACAACAGAAACACTATAAAACAACAACAACTATTAAAAACGATGGTTTTAGAGGTCACAATGTTGATCATCAACCTCAAACCAAATATTATGAGTTGTTTTATTTTACGTATTTATTGATGTTGCACTTAGTATAAGAAAGCTTCATGTATTATCATTACTATTATTAATTCAATACATTTGCAATATTTGCAACCCTGTTACCAAACTACAGTGCTGAATACAGTGTAAAACATTGATTTGTGCGATTTCATTTTCTTCAAAAAATGTACAATACAATGTTGTAACAAACTTTAATGTTGGCTTGACAAAGACAAAAAAGTTTTTTTATAAACTTCCCTCCTATGTTTTATCATGTCGCTAGCATGTCTTAGTATGTGTCTAGCATTATTTTACATTTATTAGCATATTTGTAGCATTTTATGTTGGCTTGACAAAGTTTTATAAACTTCTCTAGCTACGTTTTATCATGTCGCAAGCATGTCATAGTATGTCTAACATTATTTTACGTTTGGTAGCATATTTGTAGCATGTTGCTAGTATGTTCAACACATTGTTAACATTAATTAGCATGCTGCTAGCTTGTTTTAGTACATAGCTAGCATTAATTAACATGCTAATTGGCATGCTAAATAATGCTAGCAATGTGATAAAACATTTTAGCAATGTTCTAATTCATGCTAGCATTTGTTAAAACATCTTAGCAAAATGTTAAATCATGCTATCTATGTACTAAAACATGCTAGCAGCATGCTAATTCGTGCAAGCAACATTAAAAATGCAAGCAAAATGCTTAATAAAGCATGTTAAAACATGTTAGCAACCTGATAA
>JAULUF010000028.1:29452500-29495000 GCA_031834385.1 Semotilus atromaculatus
GCCCTTCTCACATGTCCAGGAACGCCGGGAATGTGACCAGAGTTCAGCGAAGGGCAGAGAGGAATTCTGGGACTGACATTCAGTGACTCACCAATGAAGAAAGACTGGCCTGAACAGCCACGATTGTTCAGAATACTTCATACATAATGCTATGGCAGTTAAATTGCATGTGATTAATAATGATAATGAGTCTGATAGTGCCGGAGACACTGATTCTGACACTTACACTCATGTTCAGATTAGATTTAGATTAGGGTGTCTTGTTTTTTTGTCAGTTTGTCAGATTTTTTTCTGAATATGCAGGAACATCCATGAATTCAAATGCATGATCCAAACTAAAGTCAAAACATTGTCAAAACAAAGTCTTTATCAAAGTAAAGACACAAACACAAACAAGGTATGTATCACATCTCATGTTGATGAAAATACAACTGAAATGAGCATGTATAGAAATATGAAATATGTCTATTGGACAATCTATCTATCTATATATATATATATAGCCTATTTTTTCCCCCTGTTATATGTATATATATGTAATAAACATTTTTCTTATACATGCTCAATTAAGTTGTAGGCTATTTCTATAAACTTGAGATATGACATATTATTCAGCATATATTAAGTTAGAATATTGAATTTAACTAAAAAGCACGACAGTTTACTATAATTGTATTTTACATGAATTCATAATATTCCTGATAACTGTATTAATTATTTTATTACATATTAAAGTATTTTTAGCATCGTTATTTGTAGTGTTACCTATTAAATTTGTTATTGTCAATGAAATTATTGCTAATAACGACTTCAAATATTATTAAAAACCATACTGATTATATGTAATCAATTAAAATACATTTAGTGAAACCAATTATATATATAATTACATTAATAATCGTTAAATATTTTTTACAAAAAGTTACCGATAAAGTTGTCTGTGATTTATGATTTCGTTTTTCTTTTATTACCTGACACCTGCACACGATGTCGGACTCCGTGGCCAGTAAATCAACAACTTTCCCTTTGCCTTCATCTCCCCACTGCGCGCCCAGAACCACCGAGACTTTGTTGCCCGAGTCGTTTCTCGGCCGTTTCAAGGCGCCCGTCGGCGGGTTCGAGTAGCTCTTGTGGTCGTTCCCTGACCAGCCCAGAGACATGACGACGAGTCCTGAGGAACCAGTGTAATGACAGCATTCGTCCGCGCGCTCAGCCGCTCATAGACGAGGAGGTGTTCGATTCAGGGTGATTCCCGACTCTTAATGTTGAAGTCGACTCTGATTCCCGACTCTTAATGTTGAAGTCGACTCTGATTCCCGACTCTTAATGTTGAAGTCGACTCTGATTCCCAACTCTTAATGTTGAAGTCGACTCTGATTCCCGACTCTTAATGTTGAAGTCGACTCCGATTCCCGACTCTTAATGTTGAAGTCGACTCTGATTCCCGACTCTTAATGTTGAAGTCGACTCTGATTCCCGACTCTTAATGTTGAAGTCGACTCCGATTCCCGACTCTTAATGTTGAAGTCGACTCCGATTCCCGACTCTTAATGTTGAAGTCGAGTCTGATTCCCGACTCTTAATGTTGAAGTCAACTCCGATTCCCGACTCTTAATGTTGAAGTCGACTCCGATTCCCGACTCTTAATGTTGAAGTCGACTCTGATTCCCGACTCTTAATGTTGAAGTCGACTCCGATTCCCAATTTTTAATGTTGGAGTCGACTCCGATTCCCGACTCTTAATGTTGGAGTCGACTCCGATTCCCGACTCTTAATGTTGAAGTCGACTCCGATTCCCGACTCTTAATGTTGAATTCAACTCTGATTCACGACTCTTAATGTTGAAGTCGACTCTGATTCCGACTCTTAATGTTGGAGTCGACTCTGATTCCCAACTCTTAATGTTGGAGTCTGTGGAGTGCGGAGTCGACGCCTCGACTCCATTTACTTTTATAGTTTTTTTCAACTGCACACACATTTTCAAAACTTTGCCTCTTTTTTTTCTCCCAAAACTTTACACACAAATCCAAGAATTGCACACACAAAATGCCTCACATCTCTTGCAAAATTAAGCACTGGATTCAAAATATCCCAAACATATCTCAAAAGCAAACATATGTCTTAGCCTACGTTGCAAACAACTTTGCCATAATATTATATCTTGGATATATTGTATACACACAGTTAGTCAAAACCTAAAGCTCTTCTTTCTTGAGCATATATTTCTGCACAAGATTGAAAGTAATTGGCAGAGAGATGTTGAAAAATTCACGGTAAACACAAAAGCAAGATTGATACCAAACAATTTTTTTTACTGTAAGCATTTGTGGTTGTGAATACAGTAGCTATTACAAAGTCCGAAACACCTATAACTCGACCTTTGGCCTATTTAGGCCTATTCAGTTAAGCAATGTGTGTTTGCACATGTGAGGAGTGTGTGAGGCTGTAGTGTTTTGATAGGTTGTGTTTGAAAAAGAATAATCAACATGTTAGGTTTTTGTGTGTTACTTAGAGAATTGTGTGTTGTGGTTTGCAAAAAGTGTTTTATGAAATTGAAACCCGAGTCGAAGGCCAAGAATTGGTGTATGGATTTGCAGATTTGGTGTGTGGTTCTGGTGTTCGAGTGAGAAATTGTGTGACAAGTTAGGTTTTTGTGTGTAGCTTCAGCAGCTAAAAAAAAAAAAAAAAAAAAAAAAAATCAAAATAGGTTCAGGAATAAAATAAAAACTTCTTTCCTACTCCAGTACTGGATGGAATATTCTGTGAATATTCTGGAATATATATAAAAAAATTATAACAGTAAACGCTCTTTTCATGTAGTCGCGATGTTATACTGCGTCATGTTTATCAACATAAAACTGATAAAAAAAAGTAGTCCCCACTTCATTGATAGTAGGCAATTAGACTTATGTTGAACATTATTCTTGTACAAATAGACGCTGTATTAAGCAGTACATAAAGCATATAATGAAAATGTCTCTGAAAAGTCTGTGTATTTGACAAATATTGCATTTATTTCACTTTAGCTGTGGTAAAGTATGCAAACACAGCGCGAGGGTCACGGAAAGCGTCCGATGTCCAAACATAGACTGTAAAAAAATTAACACGAACACACCTCAAGTCTTTAATAAATGCAGAATCAATACCAGTAGTCGATTCCTGTCCTGGAGTCGATTCCGACACCAGGGCTATTGAGAGTCGAGGAATCGACTCTTTTGGAGTCGACTCCCTATCACTGCGCGGAATGGGCTGGTTGAAGAGACGGAGCTCGATGCTTCATATCCGGGCGGGACGACACGGCTTGGAACTTGTTAGGTAGCAATAATAGGCTACTTCTCACATGTTGTTCTCACATTCACTGCTGATTCAACATCTAGTAAAGTTTTCCTGCGTCATAAATCGGTGTAAATGGTCCAGACCGCTGCAGAGTCCGGTGCTGTCATGTGACCCGTTACTTTTCTCACCGCTGGTTAGAATAAACCAATCGCACTCGATGATGATTACTGGACAGATATCAGATGCTGCGTCCCAATTCCCATACTATCCGTCCTAAATAGTATTGGAAATTAGAATCAATGTCCCAAATCGTAGTATGTTTAAATGAGTATCCCAAAGATGGTCTACTTTTTTTTTCGGTTAGAATACGAAGTGCTCCTAACGGCTAGACGAGATTCGATTAGAACAACAAACACGAACAAAAGTGTTAGAAAACTACAAACTATGTGTGTATGTATGTGCGAGTCCGGCAGATATATTGTTAAAGCAGTTTTTTTTTTGTATGCTAGTAACCAATCCTCAGAGTTCAATGTTAGCATGCACATGTCTCTAATAAGATAAGATATTTAAAAGCAACCCAAAGGAGATTCGAGTATCTGGTCCGGTCCACAGAGCTCCCTCTGAAGACAGCGCATGCGCAGTCGACGTGCTTTTATTGCGTTACGAAGCCAATACAATGGACTATTGATCGGTTTCTATTAACTTTAGCTTGAGCATGTGATAGAACATCAGCTGATAATGCTGATTTTATGCATGTGATGAAAGATATCACTGAAATTGATATCTAGGCTACATGATGAATATCTGTGTGTTTGGGTGTCCTTCATCACAACCATAGACATCTTTGATCACAACACGTCCAATGACCATTAGAGGTGAGTGGGCGGGGAAGTAGGTGGAGCTTCACTGCGATATGACGTATCAGGGATAATAAAACATTTGTAAACTCTGTACACCAATGTAAATTCTATCTGTAGTAATTCTGTGAACAGAAAGAGAAGAGTTGAGAGAGCGCCATCTGTCTTTCAATCGTTTTGTGCGTTCTTAACTGCTGAGTTCTGATTGGCTGACATGTCTTTGGCGCGGAAGGCATGTGATCAAGAGCGAAATTACAACATCTATTTAAATTCGAATGCAGTTTAAATGGCAAAAAAATGCGTTGAGTGTCAAACAAACAAACAAACAAACCTCAAACACAGAGTTTACATTTTTATTTATATATAATTTAGATATTTTCTCATACATGAAAATACATCCTGACATCAATATGAAAGTCACACTCAAAAAGATACTAAATAGTCCAGCTCAACCACTGCAAGCGCAAAATATAATCGTATCACTTCTGCTGAGATATATTAGCCTTTTACAGAAATATTTTAGAATTGATATATGAACTAATACTTTATTCCAAACATATTCATAACATATAAATACATTGAGTAATATTACCCAGGTGAAAAATACATAATGTTAAATGCATTAAAGTATATTTCAAGTACATTTTTAATTGAACATTTAATAGTAGGTATTTTTCACCTGGGTAATAGTGAACATTAATTTATCTTAAAGGTTTTAGAAACACTGGGTTCATTTTTTTTTCTCTCCTCCAACTGATCTGGCGTGTAAACAGTTTTTTGGGAGTATCATAAATGCATCTTAGTGTGCAAATATTTAAAATAGTTTGGTAAACTCTAAAGATTTAGCATTTAAAAACACTTCAGGCCAAACTCTAATACACAGTGTACAACGTGTATTTCTTTAAAGCGCGCCGTACGCTGTTCCTGGAGCCGGCGGGAGAACGGGATCACGGCGGGAACACGCTCAACTCTTCCGTCTGCCTTTTGTTCTCCTTTTCCTGGAGCTTCCTGAAATGTGGGGAGGAAATAAAAAATAAGTTTAAACGTTGAGCGGCAACATTTGGCCTGAAATGCAAAAGAAAATCAGTAGGGCTGCACAATATATCGAAATATCGCAAACGTATATACCGCGATATGCATAATCGAAACGGCTTGCAATAATCTGGGTTATGAACTGAAGAGAAAACACTAAGCAGTGTTTTATTTTTACATTTGATTATTCAGTGTCTGTTGTTAAATAACACTAATGTAGGATAACCTGAACCCTGTGGTTACACCGATGTTAAAATAACACTTCTTACGCTGCAGTAAAACACTGTTCACTTTCAGAAGTTTTAGGGACGTTTTCTAGTCACAAGAAGAAACACGCATGTAGGTTATACCATTTTAAATATATTTGAAAGATAATTTAAGTTTATTTTACACACTTTAAACATTATCGTATCGAATATTGCATTATTTAATGAGTTCTTCAATATCGTGCAGCCCTAAAAATCAGCATTAAATTACAGTGTAAACTTTAACACCACCCAGGTTTCTTAAGAAAAGGATCGAGTGATTATGGTCTATTTACTGAAGGGGTTAATACAGAAATACAATGGAAACCAAAAATAAATGAGTTTGTTTTAGTTCTTAGTAAAACTCCCAAAACAGTTTTCATATTCATGTTACTTGTGTGATATTCAGCAAAACAATGTCTAAGCTCTTCTTAAACACTCCTATCCAGAAAACAATATTACATCTCTATTCGATGATCTTAGGGTCTTTATTCTGCACATCTGGACTTATTTCTAAACTATTTGCTCTGCTTATCTTTCCCACTTCACAGATTAAAACCCCAGTTTAGTCTCGGCGGAAACCCTAACACACGCGGGGTTAAAGGTCAGAGGTCGTGACCGCAGCGCCAGATTAACTGAGCAGAACGGTCAATCATTTACTGTTAGTCAAACAATCATCTCGCTGTGATTTACACTCTTAACACTGCTATATTTAACCAATTACATAAATATATAGACAGATAATTAAGAGATGCATCAAATTGATCAAAAGAGACCTATATAATGTTACAAAAGATTCTATTTAAAATAAGTACTGTTCTTTAGAGTTTCTATTTAGTAAAGAATCCTGAAAAACTAAATGTTTCACGGTTTCCACAAAATACTGTTTTCAATATTGATAATCATAAATGTTTCTTGATCATCAAATCATCAGATTATCCTGATTTGTGAAGGATCATGTGACACTGAAGACTGGAGTAATGATGATGAACATTCAGCTTTGATCACAGGAATAAATTACACTTTACTATATATTCACATAGAAAACTGCTGTTTTACATTATAAAATGTCACTGTTTTTACTGTATTTTTGATCAAATGAATGCGGCCTTGATGAGCAGAAGAGACTCTTTCAGGGACATTACATTTTACAGACTCCAAATTGAACGCTAGTGTGTGTGTGTATGTATATATATATATATATATATATATATATATATATATATATATATATATATATATATATATATATATATAATAAATAAATAAATAAATAGAGTGCTGCTGCAGTTCACTGAACGGCCACCGGTGGCGCTATAATAAGGGTTTCTGAATAATTCTACATACAGCCCCTATAATAAATAAAGAGATCTTTGTTAACACAAAGAAATGGAATCAGTTATGAGACAAATTGATTTATACAAGACAAACAAATGATTCTGTCCAGGACAAACCAGAGAAAGTTTGAGTGGCGGAAGACGAGGCCAGAGGACAGACAGATGTTAATAACAGCTGGAGGACGGGTCAGTAGAGGTCGGTTAGGCGGTTCGAGCAGATGTCCTGCTCAGTTCTCCTACCTTACTGCAACACACAAGCCTTTTTAGAGCGTCCTTTGCCTCTGTTACCCTCGACTTCAGAGAGTCAAAGAGAAAGAGACACGCTGAAGAAATGATTGACATTCACTTCAAGGCTCTACAGCACTAATGCCAGATACACACATCTGACTACATAAAGCAGAACACACACACATTCAGCCAGAACCAGTGTTAATGAAACTCGTTTCAGGAATTGTCATAAAAAAACAAAAACAATGACAATTCAAAAACATGATGTCCAGAAAAGGTCAGAGTCATTTCAACCGAAAATCAAAAGCCTGTTTTTAGAACAAGGATTAATTTTTTCCATTGGAACATTATGTAATGACAATTTAGGTGAAAGGACCTTAAATTATTATTTTTGAATAATACATATAAAATAAAAAACTTTTTAAATTAATTTACTTATTTTAAATTTGTTTACATTTACTTACATATATAAATGTAAACAAATTTAAAATAAGCAAATAAAAAAAACATTTTTTATATATATATATATATATATATTTATTTATTTATTACCTAAAAATATATATTTTGTATTAATATTAAAATATATATTTTAAATATAGTATGCTATTTGTAGTGCTTTATGCAGATTGTAAATAACTGTAAAATCTATGCATAAAATTTATGATTTTTTTGAAAATAGCCATTTTCTTTTGATCTTGGGCTGAAATATGATGTTAATCGTTAAAATATTATTAGTGCTAGGCAACAATTAATCGCATCCAAAATAAAATTGTGTTTACATAATATATGTGCGTGTAATATATATATATATATATATATATATATATATATATATATATATATATATATATATATATATATATATATATATATATATATATATATATATATATATATATATATATATATATACATACACATATACACACACACATAATTTATATAAATAGATTTTATATACAACAAATGTTTCTTAAATATATACATGCATTTGTTTATACTTATGTATACAAAATAATTATACACAGTACACACACTTAATGTAAACAAACCTTTATTTTGGATGCGATTAATCATTGCCCAGCACTAGATATTACAAATAGTAACTGTAAATATTTTATTCATAAAGTAAATATGTACGGTGTTTTCACACCAAATGTTTTAAAAACACATTGGACACTTTCAACTTTAAGCAGCAGTGCTGAAAAACACGACCTTTATTAGACACATAAATAGATTACCTTCATTACTGCTTTTTTTGCTGCTTTGGAAGAAATGTTTCTTATTTTCAGGTTTCCGGTGGGCGGGGCCTACAGGAGGAGTGGGCGGGGCTTGTGGTGTCACTCCGTCCACTTCATCACGCGTCTCGACACCGTTTCCTGACGACTCGTTACTCGGCTGAAGCGGGTCGTCCACACATGTGTCTGTAATCTCATCACATTCACTGCTTGCTTTCGGGTCAGTAATAGCGTTTAAAGGGTCAGTTGCATTTACTGGTGCAGAATTATCATCCATAGACCTGATGTTATTTGCATTATGGTTTAGATGTTGTGGATGTGTAAGGCTGGGTGAAGCGTCAGGCTGATCTGCTGTGGTGTGTTGGTGAGCTGGTGTGTCTGGGGAAGGATTGTCCTCAGTTCTGGTGCTCACACACGGGTTTACTGGTGACGTCGTGACTGTGGAGATGATCTCAGGGATGGTTTCGGGAGATTGAAGCTCCTTCACGTCTGAAGGAAGGCTCTCTGCTTCACCGTTACCCAACGAAGATGCTTCATCTCTGGGTTTGGTGCTGCAACTGTTGGCCAAATCATCTGGAGTTGAGTCCAGGATTTCGACCACAGACGATCCAGCTTCTTCGTCGACAGAGCTGACACTTGCTGCTTCAGAAGGAGAAGAGATGGGTTTGTTCAAGAACACGAGTGTGTTGACTAGAGAATGGAGACGTCAGCATGAAGCACAGCAGCGGTTTGGGTCAGCTGATATACAAAACGTTTTCTGCAGAATATAACTTAGTTCACATGCAGCGTACAGCTTGTGTTTGGGTAGTTGACATCAGTGTCCTGACTTACTCAATGTTTCCCCAATAAAAAAAAAATAAAAATTGCACATGCAGTTTTATGAATATATTAAATCGAGCGACTACATGGAATAGAAGAACTTTCACAGATTTGTCTCACTGCACTAGTGACTGTAAAAAGGCAGGGCTGCAGGATTTGGGGAAATAAAATAAATCTAATCACGATTTGTATAAAAATTGTGACTTAAAATGCTATTTAAAAAAAATAATAAAAAAAGCACCAGGCTTGCGGAGCTTGTTTGTGATTAACAATATGACTAAAATAATAATAATAAATAAAAATAAATAAATACAACTAATATGTCGCTGTAAAAATCAAGCATTTAAGAAAAGAATGATAATCAAATACTTATTTAACAGTACAAATTAGTGCTGCACGATTAATCATATCGCAATCGCGATGTCAAGCCTATGCGATTATATGACGCAAAATGCCGCGATTTATGAAATACACAAATTAGGGCTGTTAACGCAAATAAAGCAGCATCTGTTATTTTTCATCATCCTTTGGCTAGTGTTACACGATCCCGCTCTTATTCTTGCACGACTAGTCAAAAGAGAGCGCGCGGTCTGTGAATGTCCTGACTGACACACAGAAAGACACGCGCGGCCAGTGTCATGCGCTGCACAGACCGCGCACCAGAATACAGTTCTCTTTCGCGCTTGAACGAACAATAACACACACAATTATGCCAAAATATAGTTTTGTCGAGTATCTTCATAACATAATGCAGTCTTATGATGGACGTAAAGAGTTGTGAGAGAATGAGGCGCGTGTGAGATCCGCGTCTCTGTCAACAGCGGCTGCTCTTAAAGGGCCAGCATCCAATAATGCTCTGTCAGTAAAGTTAGTCAAAGATCAAAGGGGACACAGAAAATTACTCGGTCGGTGCTCTTGACTAAATAACTTTTGTAGCTTTAATAAGGATTAAGGCCTAGTCTATATAGAATTTATGCAAACTGTTTGATAACTTTATTCAATTTCTGTATATGTCCTACCTGTTAGTCAGGAAGGGCACAGGTAAATATGACATTTATTATGGGTTTATGTGAGGATTGTTTTAAGTTTACTTAAATTAAAAGCTGTTATATTTTTTGAAGCCTAAAATGTTTTTTTAAAAATTGATAGCTTTCACTTGTAATGACAGAATCACTGTAATGCTATAATTAATGTCATTTTTATCCAGACATCAATGTTCTATTGATCATTAAAGGTGTTATTAATAATTTAGTTGTTGTTGCTAGTTTGAGTGGAGAAATACACATTAATACACAGAAGTATCACTAATCTGTGTGTGCATTTTGCTTTAGAACCAAGTAAGTTGACTCATGAAACCATTTGTTTATTATATCGCAATCGCAATATTGACCTCAATAATCGCTATGACATTTTCCCCAAATCGTGCAGCCCTAGTACAAATGTAAAATTCCAATAGAAATATTTGTCCATTTCTCCATTTTCAAACTTATTTTTAATGGGAAAAAACGCAGGGTTTTAAAGCAGAAATATTGTGATTTTGTTTTATTTTGATTAATCATGCAGCCCTATAACAAAAACTGAAAAGAAAATGGAATAACCTAAAAGAAATAGCATATTTTAATAAACACTACTTTTTTTTTATTTTGCTTTAAAATGCTATTAAAAAAACAGGTTTGCTGTGCTTTTTTTGTGATATATATATCAATATTACTGTACAATAATAATAATACAAAATAAGAAATATTACATTAAGAAAAAAAGTACAACTGTAAATTTACATGCAAATGTTCACCTAAACTTCTTAATATTGAAATAATTATAATTCATGTGTCAACTACCCTTTTGCAGTTTACAGCTAGCATTTTACATTAATTTACATGCATGTTTGTTAGCAATGAAGCATTTAGTAGCACAGGCATGTGATTGACAGCTCAGACTGGTGTAAACCACCAATCAGAAGCGAAGAGGAGAAGCAGCAAAGCCGATTGGCCGAATGACGTGAGGAATCGGGCTCTAATCCCAAAAGTCAAAAACAGCCCTCGACGTTCTGCTCACGCACCGACTCTATAAGTGACTGGACAAGCAAACACGCTTTTGCTTTAAAGGGGTCACATGATGTTGTAATCATATGTCATATAACTTCTACTAGTTTCAATTAAAACTCTTTTTGGACAGCGGTAAAAGTTAGTCTGTTTTTAATCATTCAATAAACTCAAGATCACGTCAAATCGGCTTCCCCTTTAATCCACTCACTGTATAGACAGCAGCGCACAAGCCAGAAGAGAAACGAACAGACGCGTTTGAGACTTTTGCATTGGAGCCGGTGGAGAGCCTGAGGGGATCGTGTTCTTACCGGACGGTCCCGTATCCCTATGCATTTCACTAGAAGGGGCACTTTCCGTTTCGCACCTGGGACGAGTCTTTCTCAGATTGAAACCCTTTCGGATATCCGCCAAGAGATGATCGATGATGCAGCCGTCGTCCTGCGGCACAGGCCCTCTCCTGACTGCAGTCACAGAAAACAGGTTTCTCTTATGGTTGGGGGAACATATGGAAGCTTAAATACATTTAAAGAAAGTATAAAGGAATTGTGACTTTCTAAAAAATTCCGAATTTTTTATATCACAATTGCAAGTTTACATCTCGCAATTACACCTTTTTTCCCTCAGGGTTTCTGAGTTTACATTTTGCAAATCAGTTTTTTGTTCCCATCAAAAAAAAAAAATGAAAAGGTGATCAAACTTGCGACTATTTTCTCATAGTTGCAAGAAAAAAAAAAAAAGAAAAAAAAATCCAATTGTAAGATGGCTTCAAGATTGTTATATGCATCCACAAAAGTTGATTTATTCGCTTTCTTAGGGGTTGCAAATAGTGAATGTATAACATTTGTTGAGCTCTTGAACACCTTTATTCTTCCACCGCTGTGACTGAACAACAGACTGAATCTACAGCGTCACAGCAAAATAAACGATGTCTGTCCACACTGAGTCTCTGAACTGAATGTGACGAGAGCACCATGATGATATAACACACACACACAATAAATGGACATTAGATTCATTAGATTAACACTCACTTATCTTCCCATCTTCTCCTTTCTGTCTCTTGGAGTCGTCCTCCGCCAGCTGCTGCTTTCTCTTCTCGGCTTTGGCAGCTTGTTCCTTACGGATCTTATTTTCCTACAGGAAGGAACTGTTTAATTGGTGCTCAGGTAATTTCATGATCTCTGTGGCAGGAACAAGCCACTGAAATCACAGACCTTTAAGGCTTTGAGGAAGAGTTGCCGGAAGGTCTTGAGGGTGCTGAAGAGTTCATCCAGCGAGAGCTGAACCACATCTTCACACAGATACTGAGCCAGATCTCCTTTCCTGCTGTCGATGTTCGTAAAACGCTCCTCCAGAGCTTTACACACCGTCAGGTTCCTCTACAGAAACATCAGGAAAAAGCATGGATGACAGACTAGAAACAATAGCAAGTTGTGATTTGTTGAAGATCACACACACACACACACACACACACACACATATATATATATATATATATATATTATATACATACACATATATATATATATATATATATATATATATATATATATATATATATATATATATATATGTATATATATATATATATATAAAAAATAGAAAGCAATATACAGTATTTACAATTTCATATTTTTATTTATTAAAGTTTGCAGTTTTTGAAGTTTGCACATTTATTTAAAGATTGAAAATCAAGTGTTTTTTATATGTCTATGTGGTGTTTTTAATGTGCTTTAAGACAAACCATGTGCAAATTCGACAGCATTGCTGAGTATTTTCTCCTTAAAACTGCAGTGAACCAAAGACAGTCTCAAAAACACGGTTTGAGATCGCTGGTGTTTCTGATGTCACAAACATGTAGCCAATCCCATCACGTGTGGGCGGGGCTTTTCTCCACTGACTTTCGATGATGTTCAAAGCGTTTCTAAGGATGCTGATTGGTAGAAGGCAGCTGTCTGACTCTGAGATGGCGAACAGGAACATGGTTTGTGTAACATTAGCAACACATTATTAGCTGTTTGATAACGTAGTCGATTGCTGTTATGTGTCTGACGTACATAAAACGCATTACCATTCTGACACATCGACTTGTAGACGAGCCTGTATAATTCACTCTTCCTCTGAATCAGTTTCTGGTACAAACATATATGACTGAATTATATGACCATTATTTCCACTTGCCATTGTGTAGCGCTTGCTACAGTTGAGTGAGTGGAGGCAGGGCAAATTTGCATTTTCAAATCCACATACTAAATAAAGAAAGGGTTTTGAGTTACATTCAAGCTATTTTAAGGCATAAAGAAATTATTTTCACAGGAAAAAAAAAAAGTTTAAAATCCCCCTGTAGTCGATAATTGTATCCCTTTAAAACTTTGATCACCAAAATGACATATTTAAAAGTTTTTTCCTTGAAAAAATTCTTGATGCCTTAAAAAAAGCTTGAATGTAACTCGACACCCTTGCCTCATTTAGTATGTGTGGTTCTATGAATATGCAAATGAGCCCCGCCTCCACTCACTCACTCACTCAGAGATCCACTGGTTGACGATCACACGTTGATCTGATTGGTTACAAGGTCGTTTGTGACGTCCAGCGATTTCACACCGTGTTTTTGAGACTGTCTTTGGTTCACTGCAGTTTTAAGAAAATACTCAGCAATGCTGTCGACTTATGAACTTACACATGGTGTGTCTTAAAGCATATTAAAAACACCACATAGACAAACAACATTAAAAGCTGGATTTTCACTACAGGGGGACTTTAAATATGTAATTTTGATTAATTTTAAAACCCTTAACTCATATTTGGTATTGACTGCAGGGGGACTTTAATGTACTATTTTATTTATTTAATATACTACATAGATTTTATTATATATATATATATATATATATATATATATATATATATTATATATATATATATTAATTACAGTTTAAGTAAGTGTTTCTACCTCAATAACCCCTAAAAACTGCTCCTTGACGTCCTCAACTGATGAAGACACCTTTTCTCCTGCCTCTTTTAGTCTTTTTAGAAGACTGTTTGTTTCTGCCTGAATCGCCTCCAGATTTACGCTGAAAGAACAAACACACACACAAAGCAGCAGTTCAGATTGAAATGACGGCGCTGATCTTGTGACACACACACACTCAGAGAACAACGGTTGTGTTACCCGGCCGCTTTCTCACAGGCCTCGATGTCTTCTGGAAGGTTCAGCAGCTCTGGGTGGTTTAACTCGGCTTCCTGGAAATCACAAGATGCACAGAGATTCACAACAAAGCCCAGTGTGAGCGGAGCAGCAGTAACGGATGCCATTTAACAGGAATAATTCACCTCAAAATAAGAATAATGTACTTTGCTCTCATGTCATTCTGACCTCATAAAAGAGTTCATACTGCCAAGCTCAAACAAGGACACACACAGATCAAATCAAATTTTGTCTTGGAACAGAAACTCAAACATTATTTTTGGCTGAACCTACACTAAAATTACTAATATAAACCAATACTAAATTGAATATTACTGCGCTTGTGACAATCAGTGTTATTTATATAACAGCTGTCAAGCTCTATATATATATTTTAATCGAATTACAAGATGTGGTGATTAAAGCAACACTATGGAACATTTTTTACCTTAAAATAATGTTTCCAAAATCTTATCAGTGGTTCATCAAGTCGTATCAGGGTGAAAGGAACTTCTGGATTGGCTTTGCGCTCCTAGATCTGCTATAACCACACTGTGCAAGTTTGCCAGATCGGGTCGCGTTTCTGTAGTCCGAATGACACATAAGAAAACTACTAATTTGACTTACTTTACGTCAAGCGTTACTATAGTCATTATTTAGTTTTTCTTCATTTCTGATGTCGCAATACATCATACTTTCATGAAATCATGTAACATACTCTACCTCGTCTGTGGACATCGTTCACTCTAAAGCCGGTGCTGATAAACAGCGAGCGTGCGTGCGTAAGTCTAAAGTAATATCTAAATGACTAAGTCATTGAATCATTCATTCATTTGATTCATTCAAACGGCTGATTCGCTTAGGAATGAATTAAGTAAATGGGTCTCTTTATGAATGAGTCATTGATTCACACGATTGATTCGCTCAAAACGAGTATTCATTCAGAAACATCGCCATGTGCTGCTCTGGCTTCATAGCAGGCTTTCTGCAGGTTTCAGTTAGTCAAATTTAAGACCTTTTTAAAACATTTTAAGACCATAAAGACTGAAATTTAAGACCTACACGACGCATTACCAAAAAAATATTAAAATCAAAATATATTCCGAAAAAACACTTTTATTTCAATGAATTCAGTCATTGAAAAAGCATTAATTTACAGATAAACCAATCACATTAGTAACCTTCCACACCCAACAACGTGCCAAATGCCCAAAACCTTAGGCCTAAAATGAAAATAGGTTCAAACAAACTTCACCTCAAATAGAATAGACTTCATTTCATATTTACATTACGAAACAGCATATTAATAGCCTAATAGAGATTCAACAGGCTCCAACCCATGCAACAACCCATATAGCACAGAGATTACTAGAGATGAAATGGCATGAACATTTCATGATTATTATGAAATCAATTTACCAAATCTATATCGAAACCCAGAAAATAACAAATAAAATTAGCATCAATATGCACTTTTTGTTTACATACAACATTAAAATACCATTAAAAAATGATGGCCAGATTTTAAAGAAGTGTCTTGCAACAGGTTATCTACTAACATCTACAAGTTAAAATAAAGTTTTTACAAAAATAGTTTTATATTAAAAAGATAAACCTCACATACCTCACATAAAAAGAATGAGTCAAAAAAGATACATTACTGACATTTACAGTGCACATCCGCTTATCTTTCATTATTAATAGTAAATTTCGTGCAGATTTTCCTGTTGCGTCTGTCGTTGCTATGCAACCATGCACCGCGCTCTCCAAACCGACAAAGTTTTAGTAGCTAATGGATTTCACCGCCGAGAAACGCTTGCTGTAGCTCTGCTACCAGATTTATTTATGGAGAAGAGAAAAACACCCGTAGTGTTGAGCGCGCAAAAGGCCCGGTATGTGAACGGCCTCTGGACGAGCTACCTCATATCAAGCCACGAGCTACTCGTGAGCACGCGAGCGCCGTGTTTGAACCCCTGCTCTAGAGCTCCGCTTTGTAGGCTACGACTCAATACTTTTTCGGTACTTTATAATAACTTTCTGCGGCCAGCGTTTTAGGAAATGAACAAGGGGAGAATCTTTTTTAGACCTGACTAAATGAAATTTAAGACCTCAGATGAAAACCTGGCCGTTTTTAAGACTTTTTAAGGCCTTAAATGTAAATTTCAGAATTTTAGACTTTTTAAGACTTTAAGACCCTGCGGAAACCCTGCATAGGTAATATTTCTTGACAAAATTAAGCAAAAACAGACAATATTGTGTCTAAAATAACACCATATTACATTTATTGACCTGCTGCCTAAAATAAATATAACATTTGCACTTGTGCTATTCAGGATGAAAACAGCACTCGTGTGATACTGCGTAACTATAGGCCAGACTCATTTTTGCCCTGATATCTTGGATTTTAAGGTCATTCTAACTGCATTCTATAGGCTTCAACTAATTAATTAAATTAACGTGTTAAAGGTGCCTTATGTCAAAAAATAAATTCATACTCCACATATTCCATACCAGATGGGGGCAGTATACCTCCAGAAAGTTGGCCTACTCTAGTCTGTTTTTTAGTTTCAGGTTGTTAATCTTCTAAAACCGTCAAATAGTCCGCTTTGTCCCGCCAAAGCCTATTTTGAACGGTGAGGGATGTAGAATAGAATGACTGCTGCCGCTGCGCTTGACAGGGCGCGTTACGAGCAGAGAGAGAGAGAGCGAGCCCCGGCACTCTCACGTCTTCAAACAACACGAGAGCGGTCCTGCACTCTCTCTCGCGCATATTAATCAAATCAATTGACACGATAGTAAGACTGCAGTTTCACGTGGAGCATTTGGAGATTTTTAGAGATTAGAGATGTAACACACGCCTAGCGCACGTGAACCGATCATCTCTACTAGCTAATAGTAAAAAAACACGAACACTGTTGAAAGATACAGTATGCTGCAACTTACCAAAATGTATTCCTCATACATAAAATCAACCAATCATTTTTTTGAACTCTTCCCTGAACTGAAATGTAGTAGTGGGCTGTACCAAAGTCCTTTTTGTCCTTTACACGATTGACATCAAGTACGCCCACAAACCGTGCGAGTTATTCGTGTGTTGCAGTTTGGCTGGTGGTTATGTATGTTGCCCGCATACCGCCTCCCATGGCCGAAACTGGTATTATGACACCAGCCGGGCCGGGGCTAGTCATTTAGCATGCTAATTCAGGTTTATATCTCGGCAGCACTATAATTTGTAATTTTTTTTATGACATCATTGCACTTATTTCTTCTCATTCTTTTGACACGTGTAGCTCATTTTTTGGATATTTTTACCTACATTTTTACATATGGCACCTTTAAATGGACAGACCTAATTTTTATATAATATATATATATATATATATATATATCTCTCTGCTGTACCTCCAGGATGTGATGCAAGAGGGTGATGCGACTCTTGTTTGCTTTGGTTTCAGTGAGTTTCAACAAGGAACTAATCTTGAATCCCTCAGCATTTCCTGTGTGACTTCCCTGGCAAAAAGGAAACAAATAATAATTCACAAAATGAGGAACTAAGACACTAAATACAGAAAACAGAATATCCAAGGTGATACGGGCATTACAGCCACAGACTCTGCTGTCCAGACACCAACAACATATTCCAAGTTTACATTTCAGTCAAAGGCTATAGATGCAGGCAATCACTGATGCATGACCAGATTTAATAAATGTACAAATTTAATATTAATATAAATTGAGCAATAATAAATTATACAAACAAAAAACTTTAAAGTGCCCCATTATGCTATTTTTAAGACTCCTAGTTTTGTTATGGAGTCTCTTACAACAGGTTCACATGCATCCAAGGTCAAAAAAGCTCAAATGTTTTCATAATATCCACTGCAGCATCAGCTCTTTTCTCAGTGTCTGAAACGCTTCGATCAAGGATTCAGTCTCTAACCATATCTGAATCTCAGTTCTTGATTCACAGTGATACGAACAGTAACGATGGCGTGGGTTTTACCGTATCAATCTCATCAGTGGATTTGCTTTGTCAGCAGAAAACAGCGTCTTCTCGACATGAACAACACGACCCAAACTCTTCCAGTCTCAGATACACTACAGTGTTTGAGGGCGGGGCTAAGAGACGCTACAGTGTTTGAGGGCGGGGCTAAGAGACGCTACAGTGTTTGAGGGCGGGGCTAAGAGACGCTACAGTGTTTGAGGGCGGGGCTAAGAGACGCTACAGTGTTTGAGGGCGGGGCTAAGAGACGCTACAGTGTTTGAGGGCGGGGCTAAGAGACGCTACAGTGTTTGAGGGCGGGGCTAAGAGACGCTACTGTGTTTGAGGGCGGGGCTAAGAGACGCTACTGTGTTTGAGGGCGGGGCTAAGAGACGCTAGAGTGTTTGAGGGCGGGGCTAAGAGACGCTAGAGTGTTTGAGGGCGGGGCTAAGAGACGCTACAGTGTTTGAGGGCGGGGCTAAGAGACGCTACTGTGTTTGAGGGCGGGGCTAAGAGACGCTACAGTGTTTGAGGGCGGGGCTAAGAGACGCTACAGTGTTTGAGGGCGGGGCTAAGAGACGCCACTGTGTTTGAGGGCGGGGCTAAGAGACGCTACTGTGTTTGAGGGCGGGGCTAAGAGACGCTAGAGTGTTTGAGGGCGGGGCTAAGAGACGCTAGAGTGTTTGAGGGCGGGGCTAAGAGACGCTAGAGTGTTTGAGGGCGGGGCTAAGAGACGCTACTGTGTTTGAGGGCGGGGCTAAGAGACGCTACAGTGTTTGAGGGCGGGGCTAAGAGACGCTGTTCAGTAAGTGAGACTGGAATTACTGACGACTCGCTTTAGGCAGTTGAGAATCGATTCTTTCTTTTACGAGACAATAACTCAATATGCAGAGCTTTTACATTTCACAAACAGCGCTATTACACACTACATGAAAAGATATATGTGAAAAAGCACAAGAATGGCACTTGGCATTTTTCTTACATAGTTGAGGAAGTTTCCAACATCAAGGATAAGCTTGCAGAAACTAGGCAGCAGTGAACTTTTCCTGAGACCTGCGGGACGACACACTTCACATTTTAATCCTGTGCGCTTACACATTGTTTACAATATTTCTGACAAACTTATTAACAAATGCATTGATGATTGCAACATTTAGTATGAATATCTCATATGTAAATATGATGCATGACGATCTCACTGAATGTTTCAGATCTCGAGATGTTAATATAAACTGCACCTTGACTGTTGTATTAGAAATGTAAAAAATTAATATTTGTCAAGGCACCACATTTATTTCTAAAGCAGTTTATAAAATACAGATTGACTGTGTCAGCAGCTTCATATTAATAAACAGGAAAATAACTGTTAATGTTGCAGAATTCATCAATGATGAAGCGTCTTCTGTAAAGCAGCTTTACAGCTGAATTAAACTCAATACTCATTCAGATCAATTCAGTTTCTGCTCTCATCTGATCAAAAGATGCAATCAAATCAATAATACTACTGAATATTAATCTTTTGAGCCTTAATTTATTTAATGGTCTGCTTCATGTTCTGCTCCTAAATATCTTCAGCAGAGGACAACACATACATACACACACACACACTCACTTTCACAGGCCGCTTCCACCACCTCGACCTTCGGCTTCAGGATTTCTAGCACCGACAGCGTCTCCTCACACAGTAACATGCATTCAATCCTCAGCTGGTAACTGCGACAGGTAAATAAAGACAAACTCAAGTCTCAACTAGAAAGTAAAGTTAGTCAGAAAAAAACATTTATATTGGCTTGACAAAGCCTTGACTTAAAGTTTGAAAACACAGATAGAAAAGAACCTTCTAGCTTTAAAACTCTAGGTCAGAGAAACTGTTTAAATTCAGTCACAGAAGACAAATAAATCCTGTCTAAGCTTATTAATCAAGCCAACATAATAATAACTGCCTCATGCATAATACTGGACGTGTGAATGTGAAACATGTGGTGATTTTCATGCAACTTTACCAGGGTACCGCCAGCAATACGAGGTAAAAGCGGTCCACATTGGCCAGTTTGTCTGGATCTCCTTGAAAGGATCTTAAGTTGTCAATCTGGAGAAGTAGAAGAAATAAGTTAAAAATGCAAAACACTTAACTAACCATGACCAGAGTGGACTGCATATGTAAATTATGCAAATGAAGGACAGTCCAGGGGGTTGTACTGTCAATTGATTATTAGATATATTAAAGGTGCTCTAAGCGATGCCCCGTGTTTTTTAGGCCAAAACATTTGTCACATACAGCAAACATCTCCTCACTAGCCACTAGCTGCCTGTCCCCTGAACACACTGTAAAAAAAAACGCGGTCTCTGTAGACACCACAGGCTCCACAAACGGCAACAAAAACAAACTGGGCTTACCCGCACCACGAAACACAACAAACAGTGCTCCAGCCAATAACCGACAAGAAGTGTTTGAGGGTGGGGTTTGGGGGTGACTGTCTGTGGTTAGTGCGCGTACACATGAAGGGGGTGTGGAGGAGAGGGAAGTTTGAATTATGGCCGACACACGACCAAAGAGACGAATTTACATCGGAAAAACCTTAGAAAGTTGGCGAGAACTCCGCCGGCAGAAGGGCTTCCAACCCGACATTCGGTTGCTCTGTTTTTGCAGAACAGGTGGGTCAAACCATTTTTATTTCTAAACAGAAGTTCATGTTCACCAAACCAACACAGGATGTAATTAGCTAGAACGGTGAATACACAACATGCTTCTAGCAGCTAGCAATCAATCTCTATTGTAAATTCACAGTAGGGCGACAATTTGTGTGAATTATGTTTTCATCCACTGTTTGTTATGAATTTGAATGTTCATTTATAGGCTATTGACAACTTTGACCAAATTAGTTTACGACGCCGCCGTTGTTTATGCTAACTGGGAAAGTTGAGCGAAGCTAACATCTTGCTATTATTGAGTCCTTGTATGGGAGCTATGGTGGTGAAACGATTTTAAGATAATGTTTCTCTTTTTCTGCATTCTGTTCTGCAGTATATAAAAGCATTTATCTAACTTGGTGACATTACACATTGAATGAAGTATCAGTAAAACTTAACTTTGTAGTGACTATTTTGACTTTCCTTTAAATGTCGGAAGGGAGGGGATGAGGAGGAGGGAGGGAGGGTCTAGCTAGCCTCCGTTTTGTTTGACAACAATTCGAATGTCAACAACAAGTTACAACTCCCGGCATCGCTTAGAGCACCTTTAAAGAGCCCCTATTGTGGTTATATTACCTTCATGTAGTGTGTAAAAAAGCTGTTTGTGAATGTAAATGGTCAAAGATAAATGGAGTTTTTGTCTCCTAAAAATAAGTATCTTCGCCCCGCCCTCAAACACTGTAGTGTATCTGAGACTGGAAGAGTTTGGGTCATGTTGTTCATGTCGAGAAGACGCTGTTTTCTGCTGACAAAGCAAATCCAAAAACGGTAAAACCCAAGCCATCGTTACTGTTCTATCACCGTTTATCAAGAGCTGAGATTCAGATATATGATAATGAGCGTTTGGTTTCTGACCATTCAGAGCAGAGCATATCTCAGAGAGGCGGAGCCTAGAGAGACTGAATCCTTGATAGTTAATTCATGAATCCTTGAACCTTCTAGGAAACTTTAAAACAAAACTAGGAGTCTTAAAAATAGTATAATAGCGGCACTTTAAACATTTCCAGTGGACAAAAATACAGAAAACAGATTGAGAGCCTTGTTTTGTATGAATGTGTGAGTGAATGAGAGGCAAAATGTAAAGCGCTTTGGTGGCCATTGGGTCTATGAAAGCGCTACATAAATGCAGTTCATTTACCATTTGTTTTCATTCGCATCAAGGTCTATGAATGTGAAATACTTGTGAATTGTCATTTCGATTGTGCATTTTATTGGGAAGTACCTCATGTTTTTCCGGAAGCAGTTTCACGAGTTGTTTCAAAGACTCAACGTCAAATTTGGAACAATCTCCTTTCTCCAGCATCGCCACAAACTCTTCATAAGAGCTTTTTTGGAAGGGAATCAAATATCTTAAACTTCTGCCCACAATAATTTTAGAAACACACACCAATGATGAGTCAGAAACGCCTGATCTTACCACTTAAACTGCTTCAGATATATATTCAGGTTAAGATTCTTCTTGGCGTCAATAAAGGAAATCTGAGAAACAGGAGAAAAATCGATGAATGTTTTTCATGACATTAAAATTGACCACTTTTGTTTAGTTCATGTTTCTGCTCTGATTGTGAACGTTTCATCAGTGATGATTCAATCTAAAACAAGGATTCACAAACTTTTTCAGCCGAAACCATTTGAGCTGTTTTATTTTGGTTTTACATTTGTAAGGTTTAATTATTAGCTTTTTACTTTTAAACTCATGAACTTGAGCAAGGCTGCATTTATTTAATCAAAAATACAGTAAAAACTGTAAAATATTATTACAATGTAAAACAGCTGTTTTCTATGTGAATATATAGTAAAGTGTAATTTATTCCTGTGATCAAAGCTGAATTTTCAGCATCATTACTCCAGTCTTCAGTGTCACATGATCCTTCACAAATACAAAATATTTCCCTCAGTTCAATCATTCCCTGTGAAATGAACTCATGACCTGCGCTCTACTATTCGAGCTTCAGCTGCGAGATGTACAGGTGAAACTCGGAAATTAGAATATCGTGCAAAAGTTATAATTTTGATGATTATGGCTTACAGCTTATGAAAACCCCAAATTCAAAATCTCAGAAAATTAGAATATTACATGAAATCAATAAAAAAAGGATTTTAAATACAGAAATGTCAGCCCTCTGAAAAGTATAATCATGCATATGTATATAGTTATATATACTAAATATATTAGTTTCACCTTTTAATTTGAATTACTGAAATACACGAACTTTTGCACGATATTCTAATTTTTCAAATTTCACCTGTATTTGTATTAAACTTCAAACCTCTTTTAGTTCTTTCTTGACAGGGGCGGCCAGGCTCTTGTCTTTGGGTTCAGCCACTGGCAGACAGAAGAGCTGCTCGATGCTGGTGTAGTTCGGCTCCACGGGCGAATCGTTCGGGACGGAGGCCCACATTGAAGGACCATCCACTTGGAAGAACGAAAACAAACACTCTCAGACATGTGCAAACTAGCTTCAGATGTCCCACACACAGACACATCACACATGGCAAAAGCTGATTGAAAGCATCAGTTCCAGTCTGATTTATGGTGTTATACAAGAGAAAATTAATCACTGGACTTGATCTTTGAAATATATTCAGAATCAGCTAGAGGCAGTTAAACCACCCACGAGCAGAAATGTAGATTCTGAAATAATCACTACTATTGGACAGACAAACTAGTGCTGTGAAACGATGAATCGCATCCAAAATAAAAGTTCTTTTTACATAATGTGCTCTAATTATTTTGTATATATACACACACGTATGCAAAAAAATGCATGTATATATTTAAGAAATATTTGCATGTATATAATATAAATAACAAATTTTCCTAAATGATACATGCGCGTGTGTGTATTTATATATACGAAATAATTATACACAGACCACAAAAGCATTATGTAAACAGATATTTTTGCTAATTTCTTCTATGTTGACTGTATGACCACATCAAACTCTATTATTAACTACTAAACTAATTCTGCTAATAAAACAGCCCATTAAAAACCCATCAAACTGTGGTTAGTCACTTTACAGGTCTATTCTTGACTAAATATGCTGTTATTGGCCAAAATAAAAAGTTAAAAAATTTTCAACTTTATACAGATAATCAAAAGTTTGGCTATCAGCGGTGTTATTTAAATAGCATTAGTTAACAAAAATAACCCTGGCTATGGCATTATAGTTTAAAATTTCTATGCATTTTAAGCAATGAATTTTCTCAGCTCATGTGTTCCAGTCAAACCCAGACCTGTTGGGATTTCTCCCAGACATGCTGGTTAAGTCTCACCAGTAAGCGCTCTGGAGGTGAGTTTCTGCCAGTTGAGTTTCTTCATCCTGAGGGAAGGGTGAGGGCCGCTCTTCACCGGTGCGCCGTAGTATTGACCAATCGGATTAAACGTATGTGCCACGATCACGTCGCTCATACCAGGAGGAGGAGGTGGTGGCGGTGGCGCACCCATACCAGGTAAAGGTGGTGGAGGAGGTGCACCCATTCCTGGCAGAGGCGGCGGTGGAGGAGGCGCACCCATACCAGGTAAAGGTGGAGGTGGTGGAGGACCTACAGAACACATTCCAGGTAAAGGTGGAGGAGGAGGAATCATCCCTGATCCAGGTAAAGGTGGAGGAGGAGGAGGAAGCATCTGTGATCCAGGTAAAGGTGGTGGAGGTCCAGCTCCTGTTTTGAGAGGCACTGCTGAGAGTGGAGGTGGAGGAGGTGATGGTGGAGTAGATAAGGTCTTTGTGGGGGTGCGCTGTGGTTCTTGGTTGTTGGTTGATCCGCAAGAACATTCCAGTTTCTCGTCTTTCACCTCGGTCTGAACGCCTTGATTCTTTCTTTTGTAACCTTTAACCTCAGAAGAACCTTTGGACGCTTCCTTCGTGAAGACGAGGCGCTGCAGAATCTTCTCACACGAATCCATCTCAGCTGAACGGAGAGAACAAGAAAATCTCATCAGCACATTACCACCTACATGAAATCTACAGACAAAAACTTACAATAAGTAAATGATGAATAAATACATGAGGAAATTAAGTGAACAAGCAAGCAAATAAATAAAATCAACTAAATTTATATGTAAATAAATAAAATGAATATGTTAAGTAAATAAATAAGTAAATCTATATGTAAATAAGCACATAAATAGGTAAATAAACATGTAAAGTAAATCAATGAGTAAATTAGCAAGTAAACAAACTAATGTGTGTAAATAAGTCAATTAATATAAGCAAATAAATAAGTTAAGTAAAATAATATTTAAACAAGTAAATAAGAAAATAAATTAGTAAGTATTATGTAAATAGGCAAGTAAATTAATATGCAAATAAGTCAAAGTAAATAAATAAGCAAGTAACTAAATAAGAATGTATGTAAATAATATATGTATATAAACAAAATGAATAAGTAAATCAATATGTAAACCGATAAGTAATTAAATAAGCAACAAAAAACAACAACAAAAAAAGCAAATAAATGTAAATATATATATAACAAAAAAAATATGCGGTATGTATATGTAAATAAATAAAATAAGTAAATAAATTAGTAAGTTAATATGTAAACAGGAAATTAAATAAGAAAGTTAATTTTGTAAATAGGTAAATCTGTAAATAAATACACAAGCAAGTGAAAAAGTAAATAAATATAATTCAAAATAAAATAAGTAAATAAGCAAGTAAATGTAGGTAAATGAGCAAGCAAGTTCCCCTTAGTTTAAAAAAAAAGAGCAGAGATAACATTTCTACAGCTGAGATGTTTCTGATCAAACCTAGAGACATGCCTCAAATAAAACTGAGTTTGGCCTGTGAATTAGCTTGAATTATGCACAAAGACTACCAATTTAACAGGTCAGAGTTTCCCCTGAGAAACAGACTGAAGCATCATGGGAAACTCACAGCTCTGAGCAATCAGTGTGGCTCGGTTCACGAGCGACTCCAGCGCCTGCCAGATATCCACTCGCTCGGGACCCAGAAGCA
Organism: Semotilus atromaculatus; assembly: GCA_031834385.1. Taxonomy (NCBI): domain Eukaryota; kingdom Metazoa; phylum Chordata; class Actinopteri; order Cypriniformes; family Leuciscidae; genus Semotilus; species Semotilus atromaculatus. The sequence continues at coordinate 29,478,406 of JAULUF010000028.1, forward strand.
GCAGCGCTTGTGTTATAGACAACAGCTGAAGGGATGACGGGAAACTGCTCACCTGCACACACACACGAGTTACTGATCCAGGTGTGGCCTCCAGAGAAACCAGTGAGAATTACCATAAAACACAGTGCGCACCTTATTAAAGAGAGCTGTGAAGACTTCTTGATGGTTGCTCATGTCGATTCCTCCATAAAGCCTCAGGAGCTCGTCCTCATCCTCAGCCATGGCCTCTTCAAACGCCTCACACTGGATGATCAAGTCTTCATCGTCCTCTTCTCTAAAAGACACACACACACACACACACACACACACACACACACACACACACACACACACACACACACACACACACACACACACACACACACACACACACACACACACACACACACACACACACACACACACACACACACACACACAAACTTGAGTTTTATTTAATGTTTAAATTCCTGTTGCACATTTAAATGAATTCCCATGAAACTCACCTAAGCTTTGGCAGTAGGTGAAGCAGTTGTAATCCTGGTGAACGAAAATAAATGTAGTATCCATAAATAATGCTCACAAACATCTAAAGCTCTGTGTTGGAAAGCTCAGACCTGAGTTGTGCTAAAACACAAAACAGGAGGCGGAGCTAGAGTAATATACAGGTGAACACAATTAAGACTTGATCACTTCTGTTTTCTACTGCATACTATGCATACTATTTTTGCAGTATGCAATATGTATATCATGCACAATAGGTAATAATAATAAATGTAGCATACTACTATCCGAATGCATGGATATTGCATGCTGTTTCACATGCTATTTTTAAATTAATAACAGGTAGCATTCAGTGTACACTGTGCGGTAAGTAGAATTCTATAATATTAGGGTTATAGAGGCTGTGTTCTAAAAAGCATTCTTCTACACTACTCATACTATTTTTGCAGTATGCATCATGTATACCGTGCACAATAACTTGCACACCCAAAATGTGCAATATAATAAATGTAGCATACTACTGTCTGAATGCATGCATATTGCATGCAGTTTCACAAGCTATTTTTTTAATAAATATTCTGTAATATTAGGGTTACAGGGCTGTGTCTAAATAGCATTCTTCTATACTATTCATACTTGTTCTGCAGTATACAGTTAATAAAAGCCTCACATTGTATTTTAAACATTTGTAGGGAGTTTATACTGAATAGTCTGTAGTATTTAGTGTAATGTACCGATAAACTCCTTGCGCATCTTGTCTCTTTGCCGCAGGTCGTCGGCGCTGAAGATCAGGGCGTTTATGACGCTCAGAAGGGTCACCATGTAGGGCACGTTATCAGTGGCTCGTAGTTCGTTCATAATCACACTGAACCGATACTGCTGCGTCTTTACACACTGTCAGAAAAACACAATGCTGTCTCACATCACCGCTAATGACATGCACAGTTTATTTTTAGACATCCTAACTTTAAACCTCTGTTAAAGCTAACATCAGACGACCATCTCTCCTGGTGTTGGGATCAGTCCGGTCATGTAAACAGCGAATAATCAGATGCTCAAGTACAGTAATAATAAGTGATGCAACACAGTGCAAATAAATATGTTCTTACTGAGTATATTTTGGTCGTTTTCCAGCTACAAATATCTAAACATTCTTAAATTAAGATACATGTACTTGAGAAAATTACATGAGATAAATGATCAAAATATAGTGAGATTGTGTTTAAAACAAGAACAAATATCCTCTAGAAAAATATACTTAATTCGAAGAAAAAACTAAATTACTCTTTTTCTGATCCCATTGGCATATATTTTTTTCTGGTTTTAACTTTAAGTTTAAACTCACTTCATTTTAATAAATTTTTCCAAAAACAAGACTAAATATCTTGTCATTTTGCTTCTCAAGTGAAAAAACAAACAAAAACAAAACAGTTTTCTAAGAATACAGAGAATTTTGCACTGCATTTTCTTAGTATTTTTGTCTTGTTTTCAAAATGATTTATTTACCATCTTTGAGTTCTACCATCTATACCATCTATAACGCTGGCAGATATTTTTTTCTTGTTTTATACATGAAGACTTCTGTCACCTTTCTTCTCAAGTCAAGTCAAGTCAAATATATTTATATAGCGCTTTTCACAATACAGATTGTATCAAAGCAGCTTCACAGTATCAATCAAAACAACATAACAATGTTTGTTTATTACTGGAAAAAAAAAAGACATCCACGTTCGGTAGGGCTGATCAATGGTATTAATGATTGGTTAATTAATTTGAATATCCCCAACTGAGCAAGCCAAAGGCAACAGTGGCAAGGAACCGAAAAACTCAAATAAATGTAAACAAGGCAGAAAAACTGAGTTTTTAAAGTCTATTTAAAGTAACATTGTACTGATCCCCACACACTGATATATTAAGTAATGAAATCTCATCACAGAAGACACTTTTGAGCTGTATGTCATCGTTCTCAGTCGACCCGAGACGCATGTCAACACCAGACACAACAAAAGACTCTCTCTGACCTGAGGGCCACAGTTGTCTTAAGTACTAGTATGACCAAGTAACGGTTAGTCAAGGGGTGACCAGTTTTACTTTTTAGTATCAAATTAGACCAAACTATGTTTATATGTAACTGACTTAATACTGAATGAATGAAAAAATGTGATGACTAACTTTTAAGACTAGTCTCAGCAGTTTAAGCAGCCGGCCCCTGACGTCAAGCCTCAGACATACAGAAGATCATAACCCAGACGAGCACTTGCCTTGTAATGGTCCAGCGCGTCTAAAGCGAGCCGGTGTCCCTCGGAGGAGAACATGCTGAGGGCCGCCAGCAGCTCGAACACCTGCTTCTTCACCATGGTGTTGGACGTGTCTAAAGCTGCAGGGAGAGGGAAAGGAGACATGGAGTTTGTAGCTTCCTCCACCATCATTTTCTCCCTCTCCACGTTTGGGAAGTGTTAGCTGCTTATTTTTGGGGGATGTAATGTGAACTTTGCACTTCTGATGGGTAAAAAAAAAACAGTGTAAGCATGTGATGGGTGTGAACGTTGAGCAACGCAGATACTGCAGTGTAGGAATGTGTGTTTTCTGAATTGATCTTGACTGCTGGAGAGTCGCTCCGCAGTTTTAAAGCAACAGGTGGAGACGTTTAACAACTATTGCATATTAGAAGAGAGAAGAGTGAACATTTGAGTGAGTGAAAGATTTTTGGGTGAATTATTCCTTTAACATGTCCCTACATGTTGCTAACCATATGGGAAATATGATGAAATCACAACTAAAACATTATTTATATATATATAAGACTTTCCAAAATGACTTTTCTGCACCTTTTTTTAGGCTGTCGTCTAACTGACTCGCACTGAAATCTGAAAAGTTCGTTTAAAAAAAATTAAACATTAAAAAGATTTATCAACATTCCATTTCATCTTGTGCTACTGTTTCATTTGGAACTCGCATGTGAAACTGTCACAAATTCAGATGCAACATTGTATCTTTCACGGAACTCACTTTGAGTGAAATCAAAGGCTCTTCTTTTTCAGTGTAGCCCACACTTTCCTCAAAAGCCTGATGATCATATTTGATACTCATGATTTTTCAAACAAAAATTATTTATGGATAATCAAGTAAACCTGCTTCAGTCCAGTTGAAATATTACAAACAATTTCAAAGTTATTCTTACATTTACATTTACAAACCGATATTTTTCCCATAACCGGGCCGAGTCCCAAATAGACGCCGGTCTCTTTTACACGCCTGGTGTGGCAACAGGTTTGGATAAATAAAGGCCGGTCTCAAATAGAGGCCTGGTCTTTTTTTGTTTGTTTCGGGTTGTATTTAATTTTCTAAAACCCGTCAGATCGTCTGTTTAAGCCAGTTCTGTGTTGAATGTAATTCTTACATTAACTGATTTGTTAAAGACATTCGAATTATAAATAAAACGTAATATGATGTGGTAACCTTTAGTGTTAAGCTTTCCGTCTATCAGCCTATGCTATTTGGATCGTTGTTTCTAGGCCTACACTCAATGAACAACATCTCAACACTAAATTAAAGGCCTGTCTCAAATACAAGCTGGTGCAGTTCTAATGAACCTTTTTGTAAAGTGTTACCGAAATTCATGTATGGAGCGTTTCTAAAGTTAAGATAGTGAGAGTGGCTCTATATACCCTGAGACAGCTTGCGCACGTATCCCTCATTATCCACGATGAAGTGAATCCCAGCGGACGAGTTCATGACGGCCCTCACGCAGCTGACACACGTGAGCTGTAGAAGAGCGTCTGCGATCCGAGAGCATCCGCGACCCGACAGCCGGTCCAGCGCCTCCAGAAGCAGGTCCAGGCCCGAGAGCTCCAGGAACTGACCCATCCAGGCCTGGTCACTCTTCTCCAGACGCTTCTTCAGGCCGGAGTAGTTGACCACGCTGGGCACCTGCAGGAGACGGATGCACAGCTCGGCCTCTGCGTTCTCCAGGTTAGCCTCCTGAGAGCCATCTGAGTCCTGAGACGAGCCCAGTCGACCTCTCACAGCCAACCACTTCTTCTGCACGCCGTCAGACTTCACAGACATGATGAAGATGAAGAGAGAGGAAGGTGCTGCGAAGACAAAAAGCAGAGAAAACAATTAGACCAACAATAACAATACTGTCATCGATGCACACAGAAACTAAAAAAGCTCTTCATGACAGACCACTAAAATAAAAGATCAGCTCAACTACTATAAATTATGATGAAAATTGTATAACATAGTATAGTATTGTATAATTTTATAGTATTGTATCGCACAAAGTACATCTAAGTAATAATAATAATAAAATTTATTATTATATAAAATTATATTATAGAGTCTTTAATTATTATATAATATATTAAATAAGGTGATGAGAAACAGAACTTGCATAATGTATGTATTAAAATGGATAAAGAAATATATTGGTTTTATGATATTCCTTATGATAAAAATTTATTAAAACAATAATAATAATAATAATAATAATAAATTAAAACATTACATTAACAATAACAATAATACAATTTATTAAAACATTACATTTTTATTATTATTATTAAATAAGGTGCTGAGCAACAAAACTTGCGTAATGTACACACTAACAGTCAAAAGTTTTGGATCTGTACGATTTTTAAAGTTTTTAAAGAAGTCTCTTCTGCTAACCAAGGCTGCATTTATTTGATTTATAAAAAAATTTTAAAAAAGTAACTTAGCCTAAAATTGTTAAATATTTCCGAAGGAGCTCCACAGCAACCGGTTCCAGGTGTAACTACTACACGTGACAGTTTGCTGGGCAGAGTCGAACCGGTGGATCCATACATGTTACCGAGAGCCAATTTCTTCAACTGAGCGTCTGGCAATTTGTCTGAGTGGGTGATTATTGAAATAAAATGTGGGGGGAAAAAATCTTCTACTTTTTTTTTTTTCATAGGCCGAAACACATTTGCCGCTCATCAATGTCAGTTCCAAATAGTGGACCAATCAGAAGAGCCCGGAGGCGGGGCAAGCGTTGCGAGACTGTTTACAGTAGCGTCACGTGGCCCTTTAAAAGCGCGTCTCGAGACCTCGCGTTCTCAGTTCTGCGCTTTACATATAAAAGTCATTAATACATTTAAACCGTTCCTGAGAGGCGCGTCTCGCGTTTTTAGACGCAAAGATGCGTTCTGTGTGTGAACGGCCCAGTTTAAAAACGGAGAAAGACAAGATTTATAGCGGCTCCTTAAAATATCCTTTGTTGTCTTTTAATAAACATTGTGCTTCCAAGACGAGTCATTAAGACACTTTGAATCACAGTATTCCCACAGAAGTTGAAATAAATAATACATACAGATACTTTGATCAAATCACAATAAGCAAATAAATAAATCAAGACTGAACTCCGGTAACGTTAACGTTAGGCCTACGTTACGCGAATGGACTTCTCTGACAGAAGCATCTTAAAATTATTAATAAAAATAAATGAAACAAATTATTTGGACATGTAAATTAAAAAAAATTAAAAAACATGTAAATTACAGTTTGATGTAAATGTAATGAATGTAACAAACCTTAGCAGTAACTGTTAACGTTAAATAAGAGAGAGAAGAGTAAACGGTAAGTTTAAGATCCTGTGTGTTGTCTGTTGTCTGAGGATGAGCGGCAGTCGTCATGGTAACCCTACTCTACCAACCGCCACAGTTCAGAAAATGCAGCTGAAAACTCATTAGAATACATTAAAGTAATTTACATAAACGTTATATTACATGTAAACGGAAATAGTCATAGGTAATATACAAATATTTAATACTTATGTGACCCAACTATATGTAGGGTGGACACAACATAAATAAATCAATGTAATGTTTTAATAAATTAGTATTATTAATGTAATATTTTAATAAATTATTATTATTATAAGGAATATCATAAAACCAATATATTTTTTCATCCATTTTAATACATAATATGCAAGTTATGTTGCTCAGCACCTTATGTAACAATAATTAAAAATATATATAAAACCATATTTCTTCATTTGTTTTAATTTATACAGAATGCAAGTTCTGTTGTGCAGAACTTTTTTTGACAAAAAATAAAAATGCAATGTTTTGCTGTAAATTATTTTTCAATGTGATTACAATGTAAAAAATGTATTAAATTGTTACCGTTTTATAAATTAAATTTGTTTTGAAACATAAAACACAGAATACAGAAAAACTAAATAAACAAAAAAATAATCAAATAAAACGGGATAATGTTTATATTTATTCTCAATGTCAATGCAATGCATTTTCTTCCCCATTATTGCATGAAATGAATATTGTGATGAAGGCTGATTTCGAACGATATGGGGAAAAAATACTGAAATAAACAGCATATTCTATGCTAGAAAATAGTCATTACTCCACATTTGGTGCTGTCTAACATATAAAGCAACTTCTTAAAAGCAGCAAAACACACGATAAAGAGGACATATTATGCTTATTCGTTTTTATGTTGTTTTTTTGGCTCTACTAGAACAGGTTTTCCTGCTTTAATGTTGATTATTTTCCTCATATTCTCCATTGTTGCGGCTCCTCTCTTCCCAGTCTGTCAGTAACGCTCTGTTTACTTCCTGTCTCTATGAAGCCCCTCCTCCTGAAAAGCACACTGTGCTCTGATTGGTCGGCTGGATCAGTGTGTTGTTATTGGTCGAGCGCTTCAAGTGTGTTTGGGAAATGTCCTGCTCTTACCATAACCACCAGTTTAACACACTAACTAACTCAACCAGGCGTATTAATTTATTCTGCGTATTAATTATTTAAATGAGGAATATTGTGACGTGTTCGTTCTCGGAAGAAACTCAAGACTACAGTGGAGGCGTTTCAGGAGTTCAGAAACACTGACACTGATATAGAGAAGAACTGGAGCTTTTTAATGCTCAAACAGCAACATTACACACTAAAGAGAGATTAACGTATATCTTTAAGAAATAATTCTCTACTTAAAACACTCATATTGAGCAAGACATCAAAACTAGGCAAAACACAAGCCTCTATCAGAAATGCCCATATTTAGAGGAAATTAAGGAAGAATAAAACTATATACGGCTCAACATATTCTTGAATCCAGTGTGATGGATGATCAGTCCAGACTCGCACAACTCAAGACTCACACAAGCTCTCCTCATCTTTCTTCACGCAGGCTCAGACCAGTTTCCTTCTGACTCATGGTCTGAGCCGCACTGACTCACCGTCTCTTTGGAAAGTGTTTTACAGTGTAAAGCTGAACATTAAAGCCTCTTCTTAATGTATAATTGTGATGCCAGTTGAAGCATATTCTGTAAATATGTGCTGAAAGCATGATTGCAAGAACACACCCATACACTCAACACAGGGATCTCTCAGAATGACACTGAGATATTTATATCATCTCGCACACAGACGTCAATGTGGAAGGCCAGACTGTTATAGTCATGTACACTGAAGAATATGTGAATAATAGTCTAAGTTATGAAAATGTATGTTTTACATTGCTTTAACTCATCAGAATAAGTTAAGCAATTTCAACCTTTTTATAAGTTTATTTAAATTTTAAAACCAAACACGGTGTGAAATTGCTGGTGTTTCTGACGTCACAAACGACCTTGTAACCAATCAGATCAACGTGTAATCGTCAACCAGTGGATCTCTGAGTGAGGGAGTGAGTGGAGGCGGGGCTCAATTGTGACGAATAAAACACATTTAAATTGAGCAACTTCATGTACACTATACTGTTAAAAGATTTGTGGTCAGGAGGATTTTTAATAGAAAGGACACATTAAATTGATTACAAGTGACAGTAAAGACATTTATACTGTTACAAAAGATTCTATTTCAAATAAACGCTGTTCTTTTAGAACTTTCTATTCATCAAAGAATCCTGAAAAATACAAATGTATCAGTTTCTACAAAAATATGAACGGTTTTCAACATAAAAAAAAATATTTCTCGACCATCAAATCATCATATTATCCTGATTTGTGAAGGATCATGTGACACTGAAGACTGGAGTAATGATGATGAACATTCAGCTTTGATCACAGAAATAAATTACACTTTAATATACATTTACATAGGAAACAAAGCAAATTCTAATAATATTTCACTGTTTTACTGTATTTTTTATCAAATAAATGCAGCAGAAGAGACTTTTCAAAAAGACATTGGTTGATTGCTACTACAAACAAAATACTTTTACAAATCAGCAGCTAAAAAGAGAAAAGCAAGGGTATTTCAGAATGACTTCTTAACATAAACACGTGTTTGTTACAGGATAAAGTTTATTGCACATCCAGCCGTATCTATCTAAACTGCTGATTCAACACAATCTTTACTTCAGACTCCAGATCTGATTCTCTCACACAAACCAGCGCTGCAATCCGTCCATCAGGGGATCGACTGGACAAAAGAGCGTTTATGCCACAACTGAGCCAGACAAAAGCACTGGCACTGGATTCATTTTTCCTTTTTCTAGCGCAGTTTGTTTTGGCCGAGGGAAAGTACGACTTCTAGCTTCAAAGCTGTTTGATTGAGAAGTGTTTTGCTTGGGAACATTCCAGACATTCCTGTTATGTGGATTTAAATTGAACGTGAAGAATGAACACTAAGAAATGTTAAACAATGTTACAATGTTTTTTCTGTACCTTGAGTCAAGAGACTTCTTGATATTCTTCATATTCTGTGCTGGTCAGTTCACAGCAAATCATCTCTTTACAGCATTTTTACCTTTATAAAGCCATTTTGTCTAACCTAATTACATGCATGTATAATCTTTTGTGTCAAATTCTTACATTTAATCAAATTCAATTACAATAATAAGACACACTGTTACCAATCAAATTAAATCAGTAACTAAATTTATCTAAAGAGGAACACAGAAGCTGCATCTGAAGTTCAGATGTTTTACACAGACTGTTTAATGAAGCTCAGAAATAATGTAAACAAAACGTTGAATATTGATATTTGAAAGGTTTTGAAATATGAAAAGACACTATAAATGTGAAGTCACTTTTAATAAGCGAGTCATTGAGATAAAACTGATTCATTGAAGTCTTAATGAGTGAGTCATTGAATCATTCATTCAACCGATTCGTTCACTCAGTAACGAAACACAGTGTGTCACAGAGACGCAGAACCGTCCAGTGGATTTGTTTGAAAACATTTGCATTGGCGAAATAGAGCAAAAATAGCCAATACTGTCTAAAATGTAAGTCTTAATATATAACTACTTAATATTAACTTCTTATATTAGTGAACTGTTCACATTTGTATTCATGCTGATATTTGTAACTCTTCGAACTGTGTTATATTGATTAACTGATATAATATAAAAGACATACAGAGGTCTGTTTGCCCCCTATCTTGAATATTGACAGCATTATAGATGGATGCATTTTAGAGTAAATCACACACTGTACCTATAGACTGCGTGCGCATTAGGTGTGTTTCTGTGAGAGACATATATTATCAGATCACACATCTCTAAACATAACAATCACGATATTATCATAGACGCAGACGGTATATATCTCACTCACACCCCTATATTCGGCCCTCATCCTCACAGAAGCACCTGGAGCTGATAGAAATCAACCACACAATCTGATGAAATGCCAATCATACTGTTGTGTAAAAGCTCTCGCAACGGCTGAGATAAAGCACAAAACACTCCCTTTCTGTGGACAAATTACGCAAACACTCAGGCAGGAATCTCAGTGTGACTGGAATGTGCTTCACGCAGACGCTCAGGCCTGAAGGCTTCGGTTCTCGGGTCACACGCTTCAGTCAGGAAGGAAGGGAAACTCACATAACAATGAGAAACACGTCTTCTGCTGAGCACATGCCCAAAATACAAATTCAGGTCATATTTCTACCCAACAAATAAAATAAGTATATAAAAATAAGTATTTATTCGTTACTGAAGCATATTTTTCCGGATGATTTATACACTTATTTTCATGATATTTTCCTTTGATAATCATTTTTAAACCTTACAAATCCCATTGCATTGTTATTTTTTGTGGGTGGAAGTGTCAAGAAAATAATGCCATAAAAAACACATTTTCCTTTAATATTAATTTTAACTTTAAAAAAAAATTGAATCGTTTTTTTTTTTACGCTGAATGCTTGTTTCCGCCACTGAATAACAAATAAAAAGGCTTTTTAGCTCCATTTTTTTCTTTTTTCTTCTTTTTTTTATTTACAGAATTGCATGTTATACAGTTAGAATTGTTAGATACAAACTCACAATTGTTGTCTTTTTTTCCTCAAAATTAGACTTTAGAACTTTAGTAACAAGATTTAAAATTGCTGAGTAAAAAGTCAGAATTGTGAGATAAAAACATTTTTCAACATCAACATTTTAACTTTTAAAACCAAATTGCATTGTTATTTGTTAGGGATGGAATTGTGAAGAAAATAATGTCACAATAAATCCAACATTCCTTTACTAATCATTTGAACTTTTAAAACCAGATTGCATTGCCGTTATTGGGGGTGGAATCGTCAAGAAAATAATGCAACAACAAAAAACTTTTCTTCTTTTCAAAAAATCCTATGTTGGACGTGTTTTCATGAGATTCACCCTATTGAAGCACAAACAGTCTGAAGGTTATTTCCCTGAAGAAGTGCAGACACTAAAGCGTCTTCTTCTCTGTGCTGACCTTGAGAAAGAGAGGTCAGAGGGTCTCATGGGCGACGATAACCTACATATGAACAATACAATCCCGTGTGTTTGAGACAAACTTGCGAATATTGTGCGAAATATCCAGATGATGTGTGGGTGAACCGAGTTACACAATAGTGGAGAACCAGAGAGCCATATAAGTCCAGAGATTTCACAGCTCGCTCATTTCACCGGAATCGATCACGCTTTCTCCTTTCCTGGTGTCGCTTACATGACACAATCTAATGGGAACAACAGCAGCAGTTTCCTCTCAGATGCAGATGGGCCATTTAATAAGCACACTTACATAAAATACCACGGATCGTGGCAGAATGAGAACCGCCTGCAGAGAGCAAAGCAATGCAGTTTGGGTTTATGATGAATTATTCAATCTCAATAAACTAAACACTCTAGCCACACTCATTATTATTATTATTCGCCCATATTTGCCTTTTGTAGACACTTGAAATCAATAGTTACGGTCAGAACTACAACACATGAGCAGCTACTGACAATATACTACACACTGTAAAAAAAACGTAAATTTACAGGTAACGGCCTGTATTTTTTACAGAAATTTGCCGTTTTGTCATTATACAGCGAAGTCCTGTTATTTTACAGATATTTGCTGTAATTTAAAGGTCCACTATTAAATTTACAGGTAATTGCTTGTATTTTGGTTTTACACCAATTTTAAATTTTTTTAAAAAGGAAATTGTCTGTATTTTTACAGGGTTATGTGTAATTTTACATAAAATATTTGTGATATTTTACAGATTTTTTCGGTTAAATTAGAAAACACAGAAAAGAAATCAGCAGTCATTTAACATGTTTTCCTTGAAGATCATTAAGCATGTGGGTGTTAAAGTGAGTTTTAAGGTTAAATAATAGTATTTCCGTACTATATACGGTAAATAACTGTGATAGATCTAATGGTACATTCACATACAATACATTTAAATTTACAGTTTTTGAAAGTGAAAAAGAACAACTCATTGTATAATTTACAGTGAAAAACCGTAAATTGACATTCCCACAATTCCCTGCGTGACACTTCACATTTGATGTGTTTTTGTTGAAATAACTATGTTTCTTCATAGTTTTTTTCGAATCAGTTATGTATATTAGGGTTTTATGTTACATTTAATGTTAATAAACTAATGTTTATGGCATTTAAAAAATTTCATGTGTTACCATGATGGTGTTTAATGTTTGTGCGAATGACACTGTGCAGTTTCTATATATTAGTATTAACTCTCTTGTGGAAGAGCTGCTTACAATGAGCTTTGAATGATCATGTGACTTTCATCACCACTGTGGTTGTTGGTTGTCAGTGTATTACAATGGTACAAAACAGATATTAATACTTCAGTAGGTCAGTAAATTAACATTATATCAGATAATGAAAGATAATTTTGTGTAGAATAACAGTAATAAACCATAATTATAGGATAAGAAATTACCATTTTTTTTACAGTTTTTTTCCTGACAGTATTTTTCCGTTTTTTAACAGACATTTTCTGGCGCCCCTGCTGCCAGAAAATTACCGTTTTTTTTTTTTTACAGTGCAATTAAAAATAAAGCTTCATTATCGGCATGTAAGATTCAATGAAGAAACCTTTAACAATGGTTCCATTGCACAAAAATGTAAATGTTCTTCACACTAAGAAAAAAAATGGTTCTTTTAAGAATTGATCACTGAATGGTTCTTTTATTGCATTGCTGCAAATTGATTCATCAATCCACGATGAAACAAGACTTAGGGGTGGGCAGATCCATCCTGAAATACTGATGCTTTCAATACTGATGTTGTATCAAAATATCTATATTTTTTTAAGGAAATTGATCATCAAGGACACATTAAATTGATCAAAAGTAACAGAAAAGACATGTATATTGTTACAAAAGATAATATGTCAAATAAATGCTGTTCTTTTGCACTTTCTATTCATCAAAGAATCATGGAAAAGAAAATGTATATTTTTCAACACAAATAATAATCAGCATCAAATCATCATATTATCCTGATTTGTGAAGGATCATGTGACACTGAAGACTGGAGTAATGATGATGAAAATTCAGCTTTGATCACAGGAATAAATTACACTTACTATATATTCACATAGAAAACAGATTTACATTGTAAAAATATTTCAATTTTTTTACTGTATTTTTGATCAAATAAATGCAGCATTTCAAAAACATTAAAAATATTTCCGATCCCAAACTTTTGAACAATAGTGTGACTGTGCATGTAACATCTGTCATGTTAGGTTAGTTTTGATAATTAAAAGTTCAAGTGGGTTGTGTTATGTTCTTAGATTGTTGTTAATAAATCTGTCAGAATTTTTTTATTTTTATTATTTTAGTTTGACTAATTGTGTCAACAAATCACAAAATCTTTTATGGTCATGAAAATGAATTCAGATTTAGCATATTGATATTAATGCATTCACTTCAAAAATCATGACACTGCTTTCCCCTTCAGGAAAGTATAGATGTAAGTTGAAGTGCATGCTTTTTAAAGTAAAAAGTATCAGTATCAATATCGGCAATGCTGTTCCTGTATTTACTGTGTAATCGGATCGATACCAAATTTGGCAGTATTGCAAACCCATAAATAAGACTTTTCTCAAGTCCAACAGGAAGAAGTGAGAGGATTGAGGCTCTTCAGAAGCTTCTCCTACACATCTGACTGCTGTTGTCCATCTGATCTTCACACACACACACACAAACATCTCTCTCTCCCACACTGATGCATTACACCCACACAGTCCAGTCAATGCCAGACTGGGACAAAAACACTGAAGGCAGAGACGAGTCTTCAAATTACTGCCACGATGGCAATTATATGACAATCATCTTTACAGAGCAGATACAGTAACTTTTTTTATTCGAGGGAAACAAGCTGTTAACCGTCTGAATGATTCAAACGACACAAACAAACACGTTCATGACACATGATATCAGCTGTTTGGCTTCATATAAACGCATCTGATCAGATCTTCAGTAGATCAACATCAACACAAGCCAGCGACAGTCTTCATCTCCTAAACATGGCGATTCCTCCTCCACAGCGCCATATGCATGATGCAGAACCACAGATTTAGGACACTACTAAAGTAATTCCGCAGATTATTTAAACGTATTCTCAACTCTGATGTGTGTGCATGGTGAAAAGCAATCCTGATACTGACTTGTCCTACCTGATTCAGTGAATGTCCTTTATGGTGTGATGCAGAGAGCGCTGACGTGAGGAGGAGACACATGCGAGTGTTTCTCCTGAGAGTTTGAAACATTCCGGGTGGATGAGAGTGAGATTGTTGAACTGACTCGCTCACTCACTCACTCATGCTGGGCTGCTGCTGACACATGTGCTGACCACGCCCCCGAGACCAACGGGGTGTGGCTTAACTCGCGCCTCCGCCAATCAGGGGCGCCGCTAGGGCTGGGCAAAGGGGCATTAAGGATTAGTTCACTTTAAAAAAAACTTGCTGATAATTTACTCCCCCCATGTCATCCAAGATGTCCATGTCTTTCTTTCTTCAGTGGAAAAGAAATGAAGGTTTTTGATGAAAACATTCCAGGATTTTTCTCCATATAATGGACTTCAACAGGACCCAAACGGTTCAAGGTCCAAATGACAGTTTCAGTGCAGCTTCAAAGGGCTTTAAACGACACCAGACGATGAATAAGGGTCTTATCTAGACAAACCATCGGCATTTCACTAATAAATAAAACAGTTTCAGTTTTATAAGCACAAATGCTGGCCTTGCTCTGTTCTGTGATGCGCGTTCGTGACTCACGTAATACACAATTACGTTGAAAAGGTCACGCTTCTGTCCTGACGAAAATGTTCTTTTAGCCTTTTTAATATTAAAACACCCAGGATACGCACACGAAATGGGCATTTAAACGATAAACTGACACAAAGACATTTGAATATGTGTATATGGTCCTCCTTCCTCACATTCGTAAACACTGACTCGGTACTTCCGCCGACGCGGGACCTTTTCAACCTTTTCAAAACTTGCATTTATGAAAAAAGTCATAATTGCAAGATAAAAACTCGCAAATGTGAAAAAAGTAAAAATTGTGAGATAAAAACTTGTTTATGGAAAAAGTAAAAATTGTGTGACATAAACTTACAATTACGAAAAAGTCAGAATTGCGAGAAATAAACTCACAATTGTGAAAAAAGTCAGTGTTTTTACCTCAGTATTGGACTTTTTTAAACTCACAATTTTGAGAAAAAAAGTCTCAATATTTTTCTTATTCTGTGGGGGAAACAAGTTTCCACAATCAAGAACTATGCAGCAGTAGACCTTTCAAACAACAGTATGATATTAATATTTATCCACTATTTTTATCTCGTATTCCAAAACTGTAAAGTTTGATTGAATTAAATATTATTAAATTTTTTTGTTATGTATATATAAATATATCACATTCAAATTATAATAAAAAAATTACACACATATAAATGTATAAACTTCTTTTTAATTTTTTTGTTATGTATATATAAATATATTATATAAAATTATATGAAATAAAAATTATATATAAACTTCTTATTTAAAAAATTTATGAATATATTACATAAAAAATTATGTCATATTTATTATTTTATTAGTATATATATATATATATAGGCCTATAAATAAACTTTTTATTTATGAAATGTATACATAAATATATTAGCCTAAATAAAAATGTATGAATATGTAAATAAAATATATAAATAAAACATAACAAAAAAATATATATTGCAAAATATAATAAAATGTAAATATTTAAAAAAAGTTGTTCTTCTTTTGGTTTTGAGGTGAATTATGAGCATCTGAAGAACATGCATGCTGCTTTATAATGATTTTGTACGCAACAATCCAGATTCTGCATTCAGTGCTTCTGGTTTCATGTTTTCAGATGCTGAAATATTTGAGAGATTCACAGATATGATTCTCTGTGAATGTCATGCATATCTAAGAGTTTCAGTCTGGTGTGTTTCTCCAGATAAACAAACAAAAGCTGATGGAACACAAGCTATGGTGTGAGCTAACACGTGACAGCAAAGAGTAGGCTATTTAATGAATAGAGAATAGAGAAATAATTGCACAATAACATTGCATTTGTATTGTTTTAAAATGCTTCTGCAGTCACTGTAGAACTTTTGATACTGTGCCTGATATGCCTGTTATGTGCTTCTTGTTTATTATGCATTATAAGTACATTTTATATTAAATATAAGCATATATTTATGAAGTATTCATATTTAATAAACAATGTCCACATGTAAATGAGATCGCCCGCTCTCGTTCATCCGCGCTGAAGGGGGCGCTGCGCTCCTCGTGCGGTCACGCGCCGACAGACTGAGAGACACACAGAAGAAGTCTTTAAACTACCGCTGAGGAGCTCAAGGATATTATTTTTACGCGTTTATT
>JAULUF010000028.1:29500000-29572500 GCA_031834385.1 Semotilus atromaculatus
TTGATATGCAAATATGTGTAGTCCTATGTTAATGAGCTAGTGGCTATGAAGGCATTACCAGTTTGCAGCTTAGTTTCAGTAAATGTTGTGAATATTAGAGTATGTCTGATTAGTGTATTATATGCATGTTTCAAAAGAGCAAGAGAAATCAGTTTTTGGCAGTTAATCATTATAACGGGGCACTAAATTTGTGCTCACGAAAACCTTTCAAGAACAGGCTAAAATAAAATAGCCCCCCCATTGTTACATTATCTTCATGACAATTAAGTGTCTTTATCCATAAATTCTCATTTACTGTTATGCAAAATAGATATATTTACTTTAGGTATATATACATCATGATAGTATTTTAAGCACTGCATTATTATTAAAATAAAATAAAAATATTTAAATAAAATAAAATAAATTTAAATAAAAAATAAATAATCAGTCCCGCTGTAGTGTAGTCAATAATTGTATCCCTTAAATTAAAATGACATATTTAAAGTTTTTTTTCCTTGAAAAATATTCTTCATGCCTTAAAATAGCTTGAATTTAACTCAACACCGTTCTATGAATATGCAAATTTCACCACAGGGGGACTTTAAATAAAAAATACTTGCACTGCATTAATGAGAATCATCATTAATAAATGAAAATGACACATATTTAAAATCTGTTCATGCATTACAATAATGTCACAATTCCAAAAACACATTGATTTCTTTATGCAAAATATAATTTTGATATATTTTGGGGACGTTTTGATGAGAGCTCATGCATAAAGCCATTTTAAGATCAGATATGGTGGTTAAACCAGATTTTAAAACAATAAAGCAGATTTTAAAACAATAAGCGTGCCAAGACAAGCACAGCCGTATAACTGAGAGAGATCACCCGAACTCCAGCATGTGGATTCTCTTATACCCCCCGTGACTCAGAACATGTGCATAATCAATGCTGGGAAAATCATTCAGTGTCAGGCGAAAGAAAACCCAGAACGAGCACCTTGGAAGAAGAAGATGGCGTGTTTAAAGAGGCCTTTTTTTCTTTCCTTGCGGTCTCAACTGTGAGATTAAGCATAACGGGTCCAGGTCGTGTCTCTCCCGAATCCTGCATGTGGCCACTCACACGAGAGCGGGTGAAGCAAAGGTCACGATACACTCGAACCCGCTCGCGTGCGACGGTAATCACGCAGGTATCGGGGTAATTTGAGCCGCAGACGCTTGTTAGTGCAGAACAGAACCAGTTGTGCCGTCAGCGGGTCATTAGGGGTGTGCAGGACTGAAGGGCCCCTGATTGCTCGGAGGCCCCTCGCGTGGTAGAACACGACCCCCACGCTCACATGCAGGAACGCAGGAGGGGATCATTAGCGGGAACGGCTTTCGTGAGAGCGCCGGCACCGAGTTTAATGCAGGAAACGTGTTCGTTAGCAGGATAGAGTCGTGCTTTAGCTGTAAACCTGCTACGGCCTGCAAACCTGCTGAGTGTGTGTGTGTGTGCGCATTCATATTATTATTCATTTTTATGTGTATTTTAAATATTTTGGTGGAAAGGAGGAAATGGAGTGAAGTTTTTTTGTAGATTTTTGTAATTTTACGGAAAACACAAAATAAATAAATAAATAATTAAACGTTTTTTTTTATTGTCTAGGTATAAGTTAATTGATTGTGATTATTATTAGGAGTTTTATGTATATTTTAATTATTTTGGTGGAAAGGGATAATAGGTCATCTTTTTTGTATTTTATAAAAAAATATATATTTTCCACAGCACGGGTATGTGTATATATATATATATTAATGATGTGGAAAATAAAATTATAAATAAATAGTTAATTAAACTTCTATCAAGTGTATATATGTTAATATTATTTTTTTAATGTATATTTAAATTTATTTATTTGGGATAATGTGGGGTACAATTACTTTTTTTGTAAAAGAATAAAGCAATAAATAGATAGTACGTCTAACTGTTTTATTAAATTATCTATGTATGTTGAAAATAATAAAACTAAATCAAAAGTAAAATTTTTTTTATTGTCTATGTGTTTATTTATTTATTATTAACAATAATTTTAATATATATTTTAATTATTTTGGTGAAAAAGGATAATGTGATCTAATTTTTTTTTTATTATACAATATTTTTTAATGCATTTTGAAGGGTCTATGTATATGTTAATTTATTCATATTTTTTATGGATATTTTAATTCTTTATTTTGGTGGAAAGAGGTAACGTGGGGTAAAAATGTAATGTTTCCAATTGCATTAGGCTTTGTCTTTTTTTAATGCTTTGGCAAAGATTAATACAATAAATAAATACTTTTTAAGTATTGTGTAGACACTCGCTAACATGAAGCTAAACATTTTGTTCAGAAATTATGAACAATGAACAACCTCATTAACATATTACCAAACTCATTAACATATGACACCCTCATTAACATATTATCACCCTCACTAACATATTACCACCCTCATTAACAATTAACATATGACCACCCTCACTAACATATTACCACCCTCATTAACAATTAACATATGACCACCCTCATTAACATATTACCACCCTCATTAACATGTGACCACCCTGATTAACATATTACCACCTCATTAACAATTAACATATGACCACCCTCATTAACATGTGACCACCCTGATTAACATATTCATCACCACCCTCATTAACATATGACCACCCTCATTAACATATGACCACCCTCATTTACATGTCATTACTTATGCAGTATTTAGCAGCTTGAGGTGAACTATGACTGTGTGTAGAAGTAAATCAACCGTAACAGAGACCATTATATAGAAATCGCAGCAAAAAAGAGCGAAAATTATACTAAATGATCAGTTTTTGGTGTAAGAAACTCAAGGTTGATGATGCTTTATATCAGTAATCAAAGAAACAATTGAAACGAATGTGTACTTTGCACAATATTTACTCCCAGTTCACTATGACCCTATTGTTCACAATTCATTTGAAAATGTTTATTATTCTTTGACATGCGGATGGTAGTTTCTGGGACTTATAGAAGAGGAACTAACCAGACAGAAGATGCCCACGATACCAAGAACAACTACTTTTCTTTTTCTTTGTAACCATTGACATGTTTTAAACTAAATTTACTCACACACATTCTTATATTCGTACTGATGTTAATTTCTTCATGAAGTAGGTGTTGATGATGGTAAACGTTCGCAGGTTGAGTTCGCTGTAAATGTCCTGGACGGGGAATTTCGTTGAGTGAAAGCATCCACCTCTTCAAAGTGGTCTTTTACAGGTTTTAACCGGTTCTTCAAGGATGTTTAGTGGTCTGTTTGAGTAGATGGGAGAGCTTTGACGTGTTTTCTTCTTTCTTGTGCAGCGGAGCTCTTCCACCAGTTGTCTCAGGCTCTGGAAGTGTTGACAGACGCCGCCGCCAAGGTGAGCATCACCTGCAATCGCTACTAATCTCTCTATATGTGTCCAGAAACACAACTGCACATTTACAGTCACGTTCGATCCGTGTGTTCTTGAGTCCTCTGCCCACGGTGTGGCTCATGTAAGCCATCTCTGCTGTAAACAAAACTGCATAGATTAGGGTGACCAAACGTCCTGTCCTGGCCGTCCGGTCCTGTCTGTTTTTTATAAAGGGATGAAAATGTCCTGGTTTTCATTATTTTTCATTGGGCCATTAAGAAAGAAAAACAGGATAAAGAGGAAGAAAAAAACTAAATATATACATATCTTTTGTTAGTTAGTTTTTGTAAGTTTGCTATTTTGGTTCAATTTGGAGTTTTTTTCATTAATTTATAATACAGAAGAGACATTATGTCTATCATTATTTCATTCATTATTGTTGAAACCTGCCTATCTGAATTTGTGGTTTTGGTTATAGATAGTATTTTGTAATGTAACAATTTTCTATCCATACAGAGGAGGCATAGCCTACTTTAAATGTATTGAAATTAATAAGGCATCTTTGAGTAAACTTCGAGTATCATTTGAGTATCTCATTGCCGGGTGTCCTGGTTTTTGATAATCAAAATATGGTCACCCAAGCATAAATTTAACAGGGTTCCCACGGGTCCTTGAAATCCTTGAAAGTTTGTGAATCTGAAAAAAAAAAAAAAAAAAATCAAGCCCCTGGAAAGTTTTTGAAAATTATCATGCATAGATACATTTTGGGCAAGAAGTTTTCTGGAATAAGTTCCATATTATTCGCGAATGTGTTATTCCGCCAACACTTCGTGGCTCAAACATACTAGCTTGCTTGATTTACGTTAGTTATGTGCATTTACACGTTACGTTAGTGTTTCTCAACTACGCCGCCTGCTCTAGAAATGCGTGATCTTATTCATCAGTGTGTGCATCTGATCATTCATTTGTTTGTCTTTCTTTCAGGCCGCTTACGACAAGATCCGCACTGCTAAGAAACAAGCCGAGGAGAGAAACCGAAAGCTAGATGACAAGAGGAAGAAGATTAAACTCGGTTAGCTACTCCTCACTTATTCTGCTCCAGATTGTCAGTGTAAAACATGCTGAATGACACTTGTTTGTGCTCTGTAGATTTGGAGGCACGTGAACGGCAGGCAGACACTGTGAAAACAGAAGAGGTTAAAATCACCCGCACTTTAGAAGAGGAGGTACGAGCTTGGTTTGATGACTGGATGTGTGTGTGTGTGTGTGTGTGTGTGTGTGTGTGTGTGTGTCAACTTGAAGGTCCTTGCACACTGGGTCCGAAATTTTTGTATGCGTTTTTTCGTATTCGTGATTCCATTCAAACTGCTTGCTACGGTTGCGAAAAACGAAACCCGATACAATTTTTTTTATGATGGACGAAAGTTTCGGAGGCAGTGTGCAAGCGTGATTGACATAACGTGAGGTCGTATTTATTTTTTAACGTGCAAAAATTTCGGACGTGAATTTCGGACTCTGTGTGCAAGGACCTTAAGACTCCTAGATTAGTGACTATGTGCTTGGCCTTGTAGTCGTTTTGGATGCATTTTGTTCTGTTAGATGACTAGTAACCAAGGAAACACTAATATCTTCATTTACATACATGCATTTGCAGACGCTTTTATCCAGAACGACTTGAATTGCATTTAGGGTTTATAGATTTCTAATATCTTAATATCTGAAATCACGTTCAAACGATAACGCCTCACCTTTCTATGGGAGCTTGTTTCCGCCACAGCTTGTAATTGCAAACTTTGTAAACTTTTTTTCTCGCAATTCTGACTTTTTCTCGCAATTCTGACTTTTTTCTCGCAATTCTGACTTTTTTTAATAAAAATTCAGATATTTTTCTAGCAATTTTGATATTTTTCTTGCAATTGTGATATTTTTCTCGTAATTGACCCATCGCAGGGAGTTTGATTGACAGGCGATATGACCAATCATAATCCGCCATCCACCGACTCCGCCATTTTTGTCCGACAAAGCAGTCAGGAGAGTTAGTAGATTAACGTTGGAGGATTTGAGCTTGAGGAACGAAGTGTACTGACGTCTTTCCGCGGTTAAAACAACATTCCCTCTGATGTTCATTCATGTTTGTTTGATGTTATAAGTGAACTAGAAGGAAGAGATGATCGGATCACGAGCAGCTTTAACTGAGCGATCTATCACGACACATTGAAGAGTCACAAAATGGTATTTGTTTAAATTTCTTTCAAAAATGAAAAAAAAAATTAAGTTGAGACTTTGTTCCAAAAGTGAGCTGGTCTGTCCTGTCTGTCAGTGTGTTGTCAGTGTCCTCTTCGCTCCGCGATGTGTTTTTTACTGCGTGAGAACATGGTGAGGCGTGAGAGGGTTGTCAGACATAGCAACAGTAACTAAAGGGGGCGGGTCTTTGCGAATGGTCAATTCTGATATTTTCCTTACAATTCTGAGTTTAAATCTCGCAATTCTGTCTTTTTTCCCGCAATTCAGACTTTTTCCTTACAATTTTGAGTTTAAAACTCGCAAGTGTAATTAACCCAATACTGACTTTTTCTAGCAATTTGACTTTTTTTAATCAGAATTCAGAATTTTTTTCCGCAATTGGGAATTTTTTCTCTCAATTCTGAGGTCAAATCTCACAATTCTGACATTATTTCTCACAATTTAGATTTTTTTTCTTGCTATTGTGAGTTTATATCTCTTTTTTTCCCATCGCAGAAATAAGCTTCTATACCTTTCTGTCCTGAAACTGCATGCAGACATCAGTGGTATGATTGGTTTTATTAGTGGACAGCCAATAGGTGTCAGTGTTTGACATGTGGAGTCTGAGTGACGGGTTACTGCAGGTCAGTGTGTATGAATCTCTCCAGGAGTATTGTTCTGTTAATCTAGGAATGTGTGTGTGGTTGCGTGTTGGTCTGTTGTAGATCGCCCGTCTGAGGGAGGAGGGTTCACGAGAACTACAGGAGCAGCAGAGACTCATACGAGAGCAGATCCAGAGAGAGTCAAACACACACACAGGTGCTTAAACACACACATTAATGCATTGGGCAGATGCTTTTATCCTAAGAGACTTGCATTGCACTGAAAGCATACTTTTTTTAATGTTTATGTCTAAATATTAAGTTAAGTTATTCAATTCCAATTGAACGAGAGATAGTGAATGATGACAGAATGATAATTTTTGGGTGAACTAACCCATTAACATCTAAATTGCAAATCCAGAAACAAACTCATTTTCATTTATTGTTTCCTCAATACTCCAAAAATCGTGTTTATGTGCATTTAAACCTTTGCATTTAAGATACATTTTTTTTATATTGATTTTTTTATTACTGATACCAATTATTTGCATGTTTATGTGCCCGGTATATGGAACCGATATTTATTTATTGTTTCATTTCTGTTTTTGACAATTATAACAACAGTACTGAACTGAACAATTTTTTTATTTAACACTTTTTAAATAATGTAATTCTTATTCATTGCATACAAACAAAACACACTTTAAAATCAATAAATTGAGTCTGAAAGAGGGCAAAAATAAAACATATAGTGCACTGTCACTAAATCTTTGATCAGGTAAACAAACAGGAAACGAATATAGGATGTAAAAATCATTCTAACAAATGAAAAGAAGCATAAACCAAAAGCATTTGCAAAATGCCCACAAGATGACAGCGTTTATCTATGATTCCGATATAATAAAACCGATACACGATTATGGGAAAATGCTTAAATATCGGGGGAAAATATCGGTTAAACCGAATATCGGTCGATCTCTATATGTAATATAATAAAACAGAATAATGGTTAACATTAAAAAATCATTCAGAATAGTACGAGCTAGAATATTGAGAAAATACATATAAATTCCTAGTAGCAAATATTAATCCAAACATCCATGCATGCTACCCAATGCTTTAACAGGTTTATACAGAAAAGTCAATCATTTTATCCCTTAAAACTCATCTTTGATCACCAAAATTACATATGTAAAAGTTTTTTCCTTGTCTTAAAACAACACATCTTCATGTCTTAAAATATCTTGAATTTAACTCGACACCCTTGCCTCATTTTGTATACACGGTTCTATGAATATGCAAATGAGCCCCGCCTCCACTCACTCACTCACTCAGCTCAGAGATCCACTGGTTGACGATCACACGTTGATCTGATTGGTTACAAGGTCGTTTGTGACGTCAGAAACACCAGCGATTTAGAAAAAGGAGAAAATACTCAGCAATGCTGTTGACTTATGAATTTACACATGGTGGAAAACACCACATAGACATAAACAACATTAAAAACTGAATTATCACCACAGGGACAGAGACTTTAATGTCTCTATAATATTAGGAGATGATGGGTAAATCACTGTGGATAGAAAAGACACTGTCCATCACTGAGGGTCAATGAAAGTGTTGAGGAGACGCAGGCACACAGTGTTTTATTTATTTATTTATTATTATTTGACCTTTATTTAACCAGGTTAATCTCACTGAGATTAAAAATCTCTTTCACAGGAGTGTCCTGGCCAAGAATGGACAGCAGTTACAATCACAACATAGTTACAAGCATAACATTTAAAACACTTAAAAACAATTGCACATCATCGAGTCTTCTTCTTCAAGTGACCGAATAATAGATTTAAAATGTTCCATAGACACCCGAGTTTGTAATTTCAGTTTTGTTTGGATTAGATTCTATTCAAATGGATCTGCATATATAAAAGCCCTGTTTCCCAGTTCAGTTCTTACAAATGGAACAGAAAACAATATTTCCCAGCACTTTTCTTTTGAATTAGACAACTTAGATAAGAAGGCAACAACCCCAAAATAGTTTTATAAGTAAATAGGTAATAGTGCATTTTCCTTCTGATGGACAGAGAGGGCCAGTGTGGGGAACATATAGAGAACGCTGGAAGCAATGGTTGTGTGTGAGTGATGTCCTCACAGCGTTTGCACGCTAGACGTGCTGGAGACGTCCCTCTGGGGCTCTACACGGGACAGGAGCCTGTGAACGTGTCTGTTTGATAGATGATTGAATGAGAGCATGAGACGCCTGAGCTCATTCCTAACTCGTATTTCCTTCTGCTTTTGTTCTTCACAGACTCGTCAACAGGACACCAGGGCAGCAAAAATGTGACTCCTAAACTGAAGGTACTGTTTGTGCATTGAAGTGATAGACTTTTCATGCGTGAGAAACCACATAGAAAAATAAACGAATGAATTAATTAAACATTTGATAGGTCTGCCTTTGTTCTTTACGATTAACACTAGAGCAACTGTGTAGCAGTGCAATACAAACACTTGGTCACAGTTAGGGCTGTCAAGCAATTACAATTTTTTTATATAATTAATTACATGCCGATTAATTAATTGCACATCAATTTTGGCAAAAAAAAGAAATTACCCCCAAAACATAATTTAAAGTTAAATGAGAAAAGCATCAAAAAGACATTACAAGAAAAATGTTATTTGATTCAACATAGCATTTATTACGCATAAACTTTTAGGCTACAACAGCCATGATTTATTTTCTTTCAGAAGCTGCATCTGAATTGATATTTAGATATATATATCATATATACAGATCAAAACAGGTTAGTTACCAACATTCTTCAAAATATCTTTTTTTATGTTCCGCAAAAGAAAGTAAGTCTGAAACAACACGAAGGTGAGTTAATGTAAATAAACATAGTTTTCATTTTTGGGCAAACAATCCCCAAAATATTGAATTATTATTATTATTTTTTATGAAATATCCTAAATAATAAATTTAAACTGTCAGTGGCGGTAAATATTTAAATGAGTGAGTCATTGAATCATTCATTCATTCGATTTGTTCAAACGGCTGAATCACTCAGGAGTGAAGTGAATGGCTCTCTTTATGAATGAGTCATTGAATCATTGGTTCACCCGATTGAATCACTAAAACGAGGATTCATTCAGAGACGAGATACCGCTGTGTGTTGCTCAGAGATGCACAACAGGTCGGCTCAGGCTTTATAGGTAATATTTTCTTTGGAAAAATTCAGCAAAAACAGACAATATTGTGTCTAAAATATAACAGAATAATTTAACTTCTTATTTATTGAACTGGTGTATAAAATCAATATCACTTTTGCACTCGTGCGATTCGGGACAAAAAGAGCACTCGTGTGATATTGCACTCTTTACTTGTGTGATATTGCATAACTATATCATAATGCCCCTGTATGAGTTTTTGGTATTATGATATAAATAACAAAAACTCATTTTTACCCTGATATTTTGAAGTTTAGTGCCATTATAACTGCATTCTACAGGCAGTAAGTTAAGCTTCATGTTCATAACTAATCAACTATATGAAATGTAAGATGAACTACAGTATTAGGTTAAAATCACTTTAACGCATTATTTTTCTATGACTAATTAATTAGATTAACGCATTCAATCGACAGCCCTGCTCACAATGTTTCATGCACTAATACTTTTATTATCAGTCCAACCCTTTGGATGTAAAATATTTACATATAGCCCCTCCTGAGATTTTAAGTTCATATTTTAGTATTAATATTGTTTATTAATTTTTTTTTTATATAATATTTTTTTTTAATTAGTATTAAGTGTTTTTTTAAAAATGTTTTATTTATTTGTATTTGAAATTTATTTATTTGTATTTTAAAAATGTTTAATTGTTATTTTATTGATTTAATTGTTCGCTACCAGTTCACTCACACACACCAGGGGTTTGCGAACCCTTTCTGAGAAACCCTGTCCTCGTACATCATGTGTGTATTAGTAAATCAGTGACTTGATGAACTTTAGGATACAGATGAGATGAAAGTGGTTCTCTGACAATGATTTAAACGTTCTTTAGCTTTCTAATGGACATCACTCGAACTCGATGACCCATAATTCTCATTAAAGGATTAGTTCACTTTTAAAAAAACGTTTGCTGATAATTTCCTCCCCCCATGTCATCCAAGATGTCCATGTCTTTCTTTCTTCAGTCGAAAAGAAATGAAGGTTTTTGATGAAAACATTCCAGGATTTTTCTCCATATAATGGACTTCAACAGGACCCAAACGGTTCAAGGTCCAAATGACAGTTTCAGTGCAGCTTCAAAGGGCTTTAAACGACACCAGACGATGAATAAGGGTCTTATCTAGACAAACCATCCGCATTTCACTAATAAATAAAAAAGTTTAAGTTTTATAAGCACAAATGCTGGCCTTGCTCTGTTTTGTGATGCGCGTTCGTGACTCACGTAATACACAATTACGTTGAAAAGGTCACGCGTCGGCGGAAGTACCGAGTCAGTGTTTACGAATGTGAGGAAGGAGGACCATATACACATATTCAAATGTCTTTGTGTCAGTTTATCGTTTAAATGCCCATTTCGTGTGCGTATCCTGGGTGTTTTAATATTAAAAAGGCTAAAAGAACATTTTCGTCAGGACAGAAGCGTGAGCTGACCTGACTGAAGAAAGAAAGACATGGACATGTTGGATGACATGGGGGTGAGTAAATTATCAGCTAAAGTTTTTTTAAAAGTGAACTAATCCTTTAATACTCGTTCATCATGTCTGTTCCTGTCCTTCAGTGTCGTTGCATCGTCTGGAGAATACACAACTATGTAAAACAAACAGGACTGTATTTCCTTTGGAAACCGTTCAGTTTCCTTTATTAAATGACGAAAGGGGACATTAGCTAATGTGTTTATGTATTTAATCTCATTATTGTGATCCAAACATCCCATCCTCCGGTGAATTACCTTCATGTTTGTGTGCGCTATCAGGAAAAATAAGCACTCGAGTGGAGTTAGAAGAAACTCCGGCTGATGTACGGCTGCATTACGTGAGATTTGGCATGAACCCTGTTTCTAATAGTTTTCCCAGCAGTCTCTGATAGATCACCAGAGTCCCGCTGCGTTGCAGACATATTCCTGCACGTATATTTTTCTTTAAAACTGATTCGGTTTGACTTCCTGAGAGGAGCCGTCTGATTAAACGAGTTCAGGCCCTTTAAAACAAATTAGTCGTGCTCTTTCAATGGAGCGCTGCATTCATTAAAGCAGATTCCTCACCGGTGCTCGTGTTCGGTTTCTCAGCACACCGATGATTAATATTGTGTTACAGTTCTGATGCGACTGGAACATTGTGAGCACATGGTTTTAGTGCAGCATCTGAAAAATAAAATGGCGTAAAGTACTGAGATTACTGTTTTAAATTTGTTTCACTATTGTTTTATTATTTATTGTATGCACCCAGTGGAGCACGCTCCTAATTTTGTTGTATTGTAAAGTACAATGACAATTTAATTTAATTTTATTTTATTTTATTTTATTTTATTTTATTTTTATTGAATCCTACCCAAAATAAAATATATATTTATTTTATGTTTGGGGTTTGGAAGTTTTTTTTTTTTAAAGGAATTTCTTATGTTCACCAAGGCTTGATTTATTGTAAAATGCAGTGAAATATTATTACAATTTAAAATAGCGACTTTCTATGTGAATATATATTAGTGTAGTTTATTCTTGTGATGAAAGCTTGTAAATCCTGAAAAAATTGCATCATAAATTCCACAAAAATATGAAGCAGCACAACTGTTTTAAACATTGATGATAATCATAAAAGTTTATTGGGCATCAAATCATATTAGAATGATTTCTGAAGGATCATGTGACACTGAGTAAAAATTCAGCTTTGATCACAGCAATAAATTACACTTAACATAGAAAACAGCTGTTTTACATTGTAACAATATTTCACAATATTACTGTATTTTTGATCAAATAAATGCATTGGTGAGCGGAAGAGACTTTTAAACGGTAATATTTACATAGTTATAATTATTTAATGTATTTCTCCATATAGGAAATGAAGCATTTTCAGTGTC
Organism: Semotilus atromaculatus; assembly: GCA_031834385.1. Taxonomy (NCBI): domain Eukaryota; kingdom Metazoa; phylum Chordata; class Actinopteri; order Cypriniformes; family Leuciscidae; genus Semotilus; species Semotilus atromaculatus. The sequence continues at coordinate 29,512,301 of JAULUF010000028.1, forward strand.
ACATTATTTTTAATAACAGTTGTGCATGTTTCTGGGCATTTTATATGGGCATCAGCATAAAATTAAATTTGAAATAATGTATCATTATTTATTTGCTACATTATGCAAGGTTTTTTCACGTTACAGTAATGAGAACTGAAGGGGTAAAATGTGCTTAATTCTAAATAACGTCACAATAGACTAGAGAATGTCACTTCTATATCATTTTTAAAGAAAGTGTTGCTTTGATGCTAATTTTCGCTGTTTTTTCTCCTGTCCTCAGTTGAAGTGGAAGTGTAAAAAAGACGATGCCAGCAATGCCGGCTATTCTCACGAATGTCTTCAAAACCTCTTTCAAAAGGTGAGGAGTCTTTAACTGGTTTTCAGGAGAATTGTTTAATTGTTTGTGAAGGGCGAGTGTTGCACTGAGTTAAAACACTGGGTTAAAAACAACCCAAGAGCTTGGTTAATATAGGACAGAACACATGTTGGGTTAATTTTGTCCAGCAAATTGGGTTGTTTATTAACCCAGCATAATGGGTTGATTTAACAATTTTTACAATTAATTTTTACTTGCATCTTTTTTTTTTCTTTTTTTTACTTCATACATGAATTAATGTCTACGGATTAACTTAAATCCTCTAAACTTTTTTAAACTACTCGATATTTTACAGTATAGTATATTTTATATAATTTTTAAAACACATTGCCAACATTTAAGCTCGTTTAACAAATATTAGATGTAAAAAATTTAACATTTAGAAGTAATTCAAGTGTAATCGACCAGTCTCTGTTGTCCAGTCATCCCAGTGGATGCTGCACACTGGTGCTGGTTGAGGAGAGATCCCCAGATATGATTGTAAAGCGCTTTGGGTGTACAGTAGTACATATAAAAGTGCAATATACAAAAGTGAAACTCGAAAAATTTTAATATATTGTGCAAAAGTTATAATTTTGATGATTATGGCTTACAGCTTATGAAAACCCCAAATTCAAAATCTCAGAAAATTTTAATATTACAGGAAATCAATTAAAAAAAGGATGTCGGCCCTCTGAAAATCCTCTAAATCATAATCATGCATGTGTATATAGTTATATATACTAAATATATTAGTTTCACCTTTTAATTTTAGTTTCACCCGTAGCCAAATATGCGACGACAGGCCATAAGAAGACATGCACTCAACGTCTGACCCAAGATTTGGGTTACACACTAGAAAACTACCCAAACACTGGGTTGTTACGTCTGACCCAGGAGCAGGGTAACACAAAAACTACTCAAATGCTTGAAAAAAATTACCCGAAAGGCTCAACCCAGGATTTGGGTATAAAAAATAAGCCAAGATATTTTTCGAGTGTGTAGTTTGCTGTTGGTTAGTTTTAAAGGGATAGTTCACCCAAAAATGAAAATTCTGTCAGTAATTACTCGCCCTCATGTTGTTCCGACCCTGTCAGACTTTCGTTCATCTTCAGAACACAAAATAAGATATTTTTGATTTAATCTGAGAGCTGGATCACTCCTCCATAGGCTTCTGTGGGATTGAAACTTGCCGGCCCAGAAAACGTATTAAAGACATCGTTAAAATAGTCCACGTGACTACAGTGGCTCAACCATAAGTTCATCAAGCGGCTAGAATACTTTTTGGGGGGAAAAAAACAAAAATAACGACTTTATTCAACTATTGATTTTGTTCTCTGTGGGCCTCGAGTGAGTGAACGATATGTAGTGTGACAGCAGCGCTTCTGTGTTAGACGTCACACCGGCTCACCATTGGCCGACGCTGGTCGTGTGTGTGTGTTGCGTGTGACGTACAACACACACTCACTCGAGGCCCACGGCCACAGAGAAGAAAATGAATAGTTGAATAAAGTCGTTATTTATTTAATTTTTTTGTGCACAAAAAGTATTCTCGTCGCTTGATAAACTTAAGATTGACCCATTGTAGTCACTTGGAGTATTTTAAAAATCTTTTTTTCTAACTTTCTGGGCCGGCAAGTTTCGATCCCTTCCCAGTAAACAATTACCGTCTTTCAACGTTGAAAATAAGTCGGCCCGCCTTATACTGGTTTACGACGTGATTTCAACTGATAATCTAAGACAGGATAAGTCTGTTATACATGCGGAAATAACTACCAAACCATGTTCATTATTATCTCAAATAAATTGAAAGCGTTTTACATATTCCATCAAGACGTTGAAGATCGACCTGTTTTCAACGTTGAAAAGTAATTAGACGTTTACGTATATTCAACGTCTAATAGCTTTCTGCTAGCTGGGATATCAGCCTATGGAGGAGTGAGCCAGCGCTCAGATTTAATCAATTAATCTTAATTTGGGTTGAACAACATGAGGGCGAGTAATTACTGACAGAATTTTAATCTTTGGGTGAACTATCCCTTTAATCAGATGATCAGAATCAGTCGTTTTAAAGGTGTGTGAGAAAGTGAGGTTGTGTGTGTGTGTGTGTGTGAATGAGCAGTTTTCTGCTGGTAATGAGCAGGTCTGCTGTCCAGCGCCGCAGGTTTCAGGTCTGCATGACATCAGCCATTAAAAATCTTTTATTTCCCCCCCGTGTGTGAGCAATATTAAGTTTTATAGCTGCGCGAAACGCCGACGGCAACGCAGTGCACATGCCACCGCTACGACCCGGCTAACCGACACGTTTAGTGCCGTCAGGGGACTCGAGGAAATGTGCTCTTCACATGCAACACCACCACGCAAACACTGCCACTCCTGCGCGCACGCGCGTGTGTGTGTGTGTGTGTGTTCATGACGTCAGGCTTCGTGTTTGATTCAATTGTCCCTCTACACGCACCTCTTTATGGGTCGATCAGCATAAACAGCTCGTGAACGAGTGAAGGTGAAGGTTATGAAACGCCTCCGCGAGAGAGATCGATGTGTGTGTTGGACTCTGCGAACGGGTCAAGGCCTCTCTGGAAGCGTATGTGAATTAGCCGTCCACTGGGACGCTCTGCTTTGTCACTGTTGGCGAGATTTCCCGGTTCTGAATGTCGAATACATTATTTTCCCAGGCTTTTCAGGGACGCCAGATTCTCAGAGACATCTTCCCGATGCTCGTGGCTCAACGAGAGTGAAACTCATGAAACCTGTCAATGTGTCCAATCAGAAGAAAGAAATAAGAAAAATGTTTTATGTAAAGTAACATCTGGGACATTTTTAGTTTTTTTTAAAACTGTCCTGAACGTGACCATGCAATAAATCATTTAAAAAGAATTAATTTTTCTAATTATTTTTTATTATTTTGTGGTTAAATATTTTTGTTAACATTTTGTGATCATATTTAACCACAAAATTGAAAGAAAGAAATATCTTTTATGTACAATAATGTCTATTTAAGCCTTTTTTAAATTTATTACATGAGCTTTACTCTCATGAAAATCAGACAATACAATACATTTTTCCCAATCATAATTTCTTATGTATTTATTTAGATTTTCTAGTTTAATTGTGGTTATAGATTTTGTGAATATTTTAATTAAATAAGCTCCTAAAATAAGCTTTATTTTACTTAAACATTTTTATTATTTTCTGGTTAAATATTTTTAGTAAAATTTTGTGATCATATTTATGAAAAAAAAATGTTTTATATAGAAATAACATCTATTTAGGACCTAAATAAAGGTAAACTGTCATGAAATCCTAAAAATAGACTTTATTTGACAAAATAAATAATAATTTCTTATTTCTTTCTTTTGATTTTTGTAGTTAAATTATTGTGTATATGTATATTTTGTGATCATATTTGAACACAAAATCAAAAGAAAGAAATAAGAAATTATGATGTTTTCTAAAGTATAATATTGATTTTAAAACTTTTTTTTAGGATTTAGTTCATGATCTTTGTCATAAATTCTTTTAAAAAAAGCTCCTAAAATAGACTTTACATAAAACTGAATTTTGTGATCATATTTAACTACAAAATCCAAAGAAAGAAGTAAAAAATGATGTTTTATTTAAAATAACGTTTATTTAGGAACTAAAACTGTCAATTATATCAAATTATCTTGATGATACCAAAATAGGCTTCAATTTCATTTCTCATAATAAATTCTGTGCTGTTTTCTATTGATTTTGAGGTGAAATTGTCATGTTTTCACGGGCTTGACTCCAGAAGTTGTCATGTTTTAGAGGAATCAAGCAGTTAAATCAATTTAGTCCTTCTGAGGGTCAAGGGTCAAATATTAACTCATTCTCCAAATTCACTCCCAGAATTCCTGGTTTGATATCGAGAACGTTTCTCATGCTCTGAACAGAAATAGAGAGCGCCCTGGTGATTTATGACAGACGTTTATAAGGATACAAGACTTTGTTTGCACTAAATATAGTCAAATCCTTCTCACGGTTTTTATTTTCTTTTCCCCTCCTTTCTGCCCACATGAAATCTAAAACAGAGTTTTTGCCCATTTTCAGTGGTTATTATTGCGTTCTAATGATATTTGCATTGCAGTATGGAGACGTCTTGAACGTTTTGATATCCAGTAAGAAGAAAGGCAGTGCTGTGGTTGAGTTTGCATCAGTAAAAGCAGCTGTGAGTATTTTTCATCTGAATAATAGCTACAAATACACAACAGTTTGAAAACAAAACAGTATTTATTTTTTATTAGGGATCCATAAAAAGGGATTTATTAAAACAGCCCAAAATTAAAGGAAAATAATCCATTTTATATTATTATTATTATTGCCTTTTTTTGCGTTGGGACATTATTTTCTGGACAATGAAACACATTTTTTTTTTTTTTACATTTTGCTTTATACTCAAATTTTTCTCAATGTTGATTTTCATTCTTTGTCTTTATGCAAAATATAATTTCTATGTGACCTGGACATTCTAGACAGTTTACGTAAGATTCATCCAATTTAATACATGTTGTTATAATTTTGAACTCATCTGTATAATAATTTTGATCCTCATATTTGTTTTTGTTGATTTATTTACAATTTAATTTGAAAATTGAAAATTCTAAAAACATTCTTTAAAAATTAAAAAAAGAAGCATTCATGATTTATTTACATTTATTAACATACAAACAGGGTGGAAAAAACTAAATAAATATAATTACAAAATAGGACAAAACGGATGTAATGATGAAAATAAAAATAGAATATATAAATATTCAATTAGTACATGAAAGTAACGCAGATTTTTATATATTCTGGACATATATTTTGTATATGTTATAATTCTCTAAACATTTTTAGTATTCATGATTTATTTACAATTTATTATGATACATACAGGGTGGAAAACATACATAAATAAATAAAAATAGGACAAAACAGAGGTAATGATGAAAAAAAGAGAAAATATAATCAATCAATTAATACATGAAAGTAATATATATATTTTGTATATATTATTATAAATTTTTGTTTATATTATAAATATATTTATTATAAAATGAGTGTGAATGATATCGTTTGCATTAAATGAGTTTTTGCAAATATTTTGCATATTTAATATAAAGCAGAACCCGTGTTATTGTTCTGTTGTTGTTGTTGTTGTTGTTGTGGTCTGCGGTTCCCGCTCGGAGAACATGGCCTTGTGTGTCCTGGAGGCTCACACACACATTCACTCACTCATTTATTATAGAAAACGATGTATTATGCAGCGTTTTGTACTATAACACTATCCAGCATCTTTGTTTATAATGACATGTGTATATTTTCTGTGTCCTCGATCAGGACCTGGCGATTAAAAACGAGATCGGCCTGTCGGGAAACCCCCTGAAGATCACATGGCTGGAGGGACAGTCCGCCCCGACCACACACACCGACTCCTCCGAGGGCCTTTACAGCGCGGCACAGGTACACACTAATGACACACACTAAAGTACAAATACTTCGTTACTTTACTTAAGTACATTTGTCACGTATCTGTACTTAAGTAGAATCAATAGTGAATACTTTTACTTCGGAACATTTTGCAGCAATTTTTATACTTTCTACTCCACTACATTTCTACAACGTTCTGTTACATTTTCGTTACATTTTCTGATCAGTTTTTCCCCGGTCACACTGTTTATCACGCAATTTATACGCGAAAATTAGTTTTTGCGTGAGTAGGATACGCATGGGTATTAGAAGTGGTGTGGGGTGTTCAGAATTACGTCATAAATGAATCGTGTTTACAGCCAAACGCCGTATTTGACGTATATTAACATATATATTGTGAGGATATATAGTAAGCTTGATGTGTATATTGCCTAATTGCAGGCTTGTTCAGAAATGGTGACAAAAACTTAAAAAAGAATGGCTTTTCCATCATTCTTGAACATCATCATAGGAGTATTAGGCTGAATGAGTTAGAATTAACTGTTTTATTAATCATTAGAATATAGACATTAAGAGAATAAATTATGCAAGTACTTTTACTTTTAATACGTAAAGTACATTTAAAATCAGGTACTTTTTACTTAAGTAGGGTTGTCATTGTGGTACTTCTACTTTTACTAAAGTAAATATGTCTCTGGTTATTTGTACTTTTACTGAAGTACTGAGAACGTCAAGTCACCTTCATTTATACTGCGCTTTTAGCGATGTAGACTGTTTCAAAGTAGTAGTTTTATTTCTATTTCATTTCTTAGAAAGGCCTTTCTAGGGACCCGAGACGCAAATTAGCTTATGCTATACTCTCGATGTGCAATACATATTTTCCAGTTTTTGACTGGGATCGTGTTTTTTTTTTTACTGTCCCACTCCCTATACAAATAAACTTATAAATAAACACTGATAACAGGAGATTACAGTAACAGAGATTGTTTTGCTTTACAGCAGATCTAGAATAAAGTTATCGTCCAGCTAAAGTTAGTTTTGATTGATTCACCTCCGTTGTAAAGATCATTAGTTATTAACATATGGGTCGCTAACACGACAGCGCTCTAACTGGACACAGAAACTTTTAATGTGTTCTGGTCGTTCATCTGCACAACAGTGTTTGGTGCTCGAGAAAGCAAACTAAAACAAGCTCCAAGGTGCAACATTTTTTTTAAATGTTATAATCTCCGCGTAAACTTTAAGAACGCGAATCTGTGAAAACGCTGACGGCATGCACATGCGTATTACGTGTTTAGTCTATAGATATGCGCGTGTGAATATATATATATATATATATATATATATATATATATATATATATATATGTATATAAAGTATATATATAAAGTGACATCGCCAAATTACCAGTTTTTTTGTGATCGTTACGGGCAAAAATCATTGATTATGCGGCACGTTTTCTTAAATGCGATGGAATATGCGGGATATTAATGTAATTTTATACGATGAAATTGCGGGAACTTGCAAAAACTGCGATTTGATGAAAAAGAGAAAAAAAGTGATTCCCCAACACCTGCTCTCACTAGGACACGGCCTGAATGTAAAGAGTCATTTCTTATTAACGTTACTCCTATGATAAGTGAGCACTACATCACAGAAAGTGCTGGAATATTTCAGTTCTCATCTTGTTTTATTAAATAAACACACGGCTCAAACTTACAAAACATTGATGAGTCAAACAAGTTCTGTAGCTTTACAAAAGGAATACGCTACAACTTCTGTAAAAATAAAATTAAAAGTGTGCTTCCTGTTTTACAGTTCTGTTAAAATAAGTGCTTCCGATGTACAAAGTGCTTCTCTTCCTGTACCGTAAACTTACATCATGTGACACACCGGGACACTGCTCTGCGCTTCTTTTACGCTTATTTTTGTTGGTAAATTACATGATTTGCGGCTTCATCGCGGGGTTTGCAGCTTTTCGATGGTTCACGTCGCGTAATTACGTCACTTCATATCGTTCCCATGGTGACACACACAAGCGTGAAGTAAACACAACATTTCTCAACTTTCTGCTTAGATATGTGTGACTTTTTTGCAACAAAAATGCAGGGATTATGAACTCATGCACGCCCCGCATATTTTGCGTGGAAATCTGCAGTTTATGCGGCAAAAGTAAGGCGTATTTGAAAAAATGCGACCCCCGCATAAATATGCGGACGTTTGGCTGATTATGCATTAAATCATGCGATCGCATAATCACGTTTTTCTGGAGGGACTGAATTACTTGTCTGGCCATAAAAATGAAATGTGACATAAGTTTCACCCTAATAAATATACATTATTATAATTTTGAACCCAATTTTAAAATCACGATTCATTTACAATTGTTTTATGATGCATAGATGTGGGAAAACAGTGATAGCAACACAATCATACTCACTGTCCGCTCTCACATGTGCATGAAAATATCATCTTAACACACGCAAACTTAAAGCTACAGTCCGCAGTTTTTCCTCTCTGTCACCATCTCTGTTCGAAATCTGCAATTGCAGTTATTCGTGGAATTATCATCTTTACGTGGGTTGTAAATCGGCATGAAACAGCGCGGATGAACACAATGTTTTGAGGCGAGTGCTGTCAGTCACCGCTGTGTGGATACTGGCATTCACAATCACAGATTCACTTTTTGAAAGTTTGACCAACATAAGAATTTTCACCGGAAAATATCTTCTGAACAAGTAAGTAACATCCATTTTTGTTCTGATCAACTAAGGGGGAAAAAGCATTCGACATGACAAGCGATCGTTAGATTTAATCAACGCAATTTACATTTACCGTGCAAATTATAGCCTACTTTGTTCTCAAATTGTTCATGTTAACAACATCAGGATTGCGTGACTAACGTTGCATTTAATGTGTTTTATGGTTACCTGTGTAGTTCAGAATTCATATTCTCCATAATAGCTAAACGAGAAAGGCTAAACAAGGAAACTCCATAACTGTGTGAATTAAGAAAACAGTGGTAAGTTACTGTGATTGAACTATTGAAATGTCTTACTTGTTAAGCAGAAAAAAGTGGTCTATTCTTCCGTTTTGAACTCTTCAAAACACGGAGTTCACGCACCTTTCAAAAGTCCCGCTGATATTTATCCTTGTGTTCGCATGAGACGATTTCTTTATCTTTCTCTAACGTTAGCCATCTTAAATCCGAAGTACGAAGTCTTTTGGGTTTTATATCTGGTGAATCTCCAGTTGACACTGATGATTGTTGTTTGGATCTTTTTCGGATCCGCCATAAGTTTAATTATGTAAAGTGCTGCGAGAAAAGCCTATACATCTCTACATCTCCTCACGCGCAGTATAGCCGGCTAGCTGAAACTCCTTCTTTATGTGTACGGATGTGACGTAATGACGCAAAGACATGCTCGAATTTCCCGCGGAAACCCACCAGTACCACTGGAATTAAAATCATTATTACAAGCTAACCATTTTGAATCTAGCTATGGCAAGCAGATAGATTTGAACACTGGCTGAAGATGTTTTTTTTTTAATAATTATTTTGGATTATTTTTAACTTAAAAAAATTACGGACAGCAGCTTTAACTTTAATTGGAAGGTAACAAGCGTGTAAATGTGGGCATTCTGTGCGTGAGCGTTTGTCCTCGTGTGAAGTTTAACAAAAGTATAATGTTACCGCGGCGTTCCAGATGATTCCTATGGCTTTGGCATTCAATCTAAATAACATATTTCATCTATCCGTCAGATGGAAGTATGTAAACATGTAGGTTTTGCCTGTGCATAGACATGCGGGTGAGGCTCCTGAATAATGCCTCAGTGGGTTTGTTTGAGTTGAGCACACACACGCGAGCCGCTCGCTGGACCCCCGCGCGAGACTCATTAAGGTCTGACCCTCAGAGGAGTGTGTAATGTGTGACTGGCACGAGATCTGCGCAAACACACCAAACACACAAGTGTTCCTGATCACAGCCTCTCTCCTGCACATTTAAAGGGGACATATCATGCAAATCTGACTTTTTCCTTAAGCCTTTCTCTGCAATCATTTAAAAAAACAAGTCAAGGCACCTTCATTTACACTGCGCTTATAACACTGATAATAGGAGATTACAGTAACAGAGATTGTTTTTGATTTACAGCAGCTCTAGAATAAAGTTATCGTCCAGATAAAGTACGTTTTAATTGATTCACTTCCGTTCCAAAGATCATTAGTTATTAATTTAGCTTAGCTTAACTTAGCTTAAGGGATTAGTTCACCTCAAAATGAAAATTTCCTGATAATTTACTCACCCCAATGCCATCCAAGATGTTCATGTCTTTCTTTCTTCAGTGGAAAAAAAAGTAAGTTTTTTGAGGAAAATATTTCAGGATTTTTTTCCCACACAATGGACTTGGACACAAGTCACACACAATGGACACAAAGTCCAAATCAATGCAGTTTCAAAGAGCTCTGCACGATCCCAGATGAGGAAGAGGCTCTTATCTAGAGAAACAATCGGTCATTTTCTAAAAACAATAAAAATGTATATACTTTTTAACCACAATTATTCGTCTTGTGCTGGTCAGGCATTACATCATCACGGTGGAAAGGTCACGCTGGACGTAGGCGTAAGTACCGCCCCATTGTTTTAAACATCCAGGATATGCACACGAAAGGACCATTTTAAACAATAAACTGACACAAAGACATAAATATGTCATTCAACATATTTAGCTTCAGTTTCTGAAGCTTGTGTGAAGACTCCGCCCTCTTCTGGATGGAGGCGGAGCTAAAGCTCATTTGCATTTAAAGGAACACGCTCAAAAATGGTGCGTTTTTGCTCACACCCAAAAAGGAGTAAATTTGACAAGCTATAATAAATGATCTGGGGTATTTTGAGCTGAAATTTTTACAGACACATTCTGGGGACACCATAGATTTATATTACATCTTGTGAAAAGGGGCATAATATGTCACCTTTAACATCTTTATTTGCTCAATATAGACATGGCAGCTTTTCAGTTGCAAAGAGTGAGTTTAGCATGTTGTAAGGTGGTTGCTAAGGTAATCTTTTGTTGCTAGGTGGTTGCTAAGGGAAAAATCAGGTTGCTAGGTGGTTTCTTATATTGTGTAGAATCGTGAGACTTTACTACTTTTTTTACTACCTACCTGGTTGTGTAAAATTGTGTTGATAAATGAAAAACAATAGTGTTACCATACTATATTGAACCTATATGTTCTCGATATAGTCACGTTTATTTGGAATGGGATCTAAAAATACTTAAAGAATCGGATTCCTATCCTTGTGAATTAGTGTTTTTCCTGCAGGCTTTTCTCAAACAGGTCTTTTAAAGGGCCTTAAACTTCTCTAATCCAATCTAATCCAGCAACAAATGTGGTCCAGGCCTCCGGTTACTTTGAGTAGAGTAACGATGAAAGCCACTGATATGGAGTCGAATGGAAAATGAATCCTGGATGTGGGATGCAGGTTTGAGAAGAGTTTGACTGATGTGAAAGGCAAATGTTCGTGTATTTTCTTGCATCTCAGTTTAATGTTCATTACAAGTACACAACTGTTCAAAGGTTTAAGACTTTTATTTTGAAAGAAATTAATTTTATTCAGCTTGGACATATTAAATCGATCAAAAGTGACAGTAGAGGCATGAGATATATAGACTATGATAATATCGGGATTGTTGTTTTAACGATGTGTGATCTGACATTATCGTGTATACCCCTCACTTTACAAAAACACATCTAGAGAACGCAGGCATACACTACATGATAAAGTAGACTAGTGTGTGATTTACTCTATTAAAATGTGTTTATAATGGCCTCAATATTCAAGATAAGGTGTAAAAATACCTCTATATGTCTTCTATAGTTATATAATTTAATATAGTTAATCAATATCGCACGAATAGTGCTGTTTTTTCTCCAAATATCAGCATGATTACAAATGTGATATTGATTTAATACAAGTTAATATTAAGTGACTTATATTTTAGACACAAAATTACCTATTTTTGCTCTATTTCGCTTATGAAAATGTTTTTAAACAAAACCACAGGTCTGTTTTGCGTCTCTGAGCAATACGGCGGTGTTTCATTACTGAATGAACGAATCGGTTGAATGAATGATTCAATGACTCACTCATTAAGAATCAGCCGTTTAAATGAATCGGTTGAATCTCAATGACTCACTCATTAACAGTGACTTGCTGGTTTTGGTTTCACATTTAAAGTATCTTTTCATTTTTTTTAAAAATCAATATTCAATGTTTTATGTTTTAAATTATTATTATTGAATTTATTGAGTAAATTTTAGAATATTACACAAAATATAATGCTTTTAAATTTGCTTTATAAAGGTAAAAATGCCCATAAAAAAAATCTATTTAAACTCATTGGAAAATATTATTTCTGTCACTGCTGTGAAATGACCAGCACAAAATATGAAGAGTCAGCTATCAAGGTACAGGCACAATAAACCACTGAGCAAAATATCGTCTAAATATTGTTATCAATAAAATCCCAGAAAATATTGAGATATCTTTTATTTTATTTTATTGCAGTAAAGACATTTATATTGCTAAAAAAGATTTCTATTCTAAACAAATGCTGTTCTTTTGAACTTTCGATTCATCAAATAATCTTATCTATTTGAATCGTTAATAAACACTGATAATAATCGTAAATGTTTCTTGATCATCAGATCATCATATTATCCTGATTTGTGAAGGATCATGTGACACTGAAGACTGGAGTAATGATGATGAACATTCAGCTTTGATCACAGGAATAAATTACACTTCACTATATATTCACATATTTTAAATTGTAATAGTTTTTCACTGTTTTTACTGTATTATTTGATCAAATGGTGAGCAAAAGAGATTTTTTTCCAAAATCTGACTGACATCAAACATTTGAAAACTGTGTTACTGTGAAAAACTCATGAGTTATTTGAGTTTGTGACTTGTGAATATATATATATATATAGCCATTAGCAGCCCTGAAATGAAATTCTTTAAACAAGTCCGTGTGGAAACTCTTGATTATGAAGTGTGATGTAGTGAGCCGTCATTAGAGATCCTCAGCACCGTCTGGCTGGTGTTCAACTCTTGCATTAATGCCCCAGGTTCCTCGTTCAGGGCGGATCATGGGCCACATTCTGGGATTTTAACAGAATAATGTGTATGAATGTTATTATGACAACGGACACGAGTGCCGATTGCTTCATCGGGCCGCAGGTTTCTAAAGGCGAGTGAAGAAAAACGGGGTGATTTTCACATGACACATTAGAGGTCGTGTCACTGGAGGTCAGGGTGTGTTTGTAAACTCGCTGCTTCACTATAGTGTTGTCACGATACCAACATTATTGTTTCGATACTGATACCAAGTCAAGAATTGCGATTTCAATACTTTTTCGATACTTTTCCTGAAAAGGGAGAAACTCTCTCAAATATCATTGCTGTGCTTTATTTTAAAACCGGGACAACATTCTAATCATATAACACACTAATAAATGAACATATGAACAGCAGATATTAAACATTTTTACAAAATATGTAATATCAAAATATGAAAAATAAATTAGAGCAATGACATTCAAGGTAAAAAAAATGATAAATTTAGCAGCATTATCTCAGTTATCATAAGAGTTACCGGTAATAACTTTTTCTTTTTCTTGAACTTTGAATACTACTATAGTACGATGGATCGTTGAAGAAATCAACTAGTCACGACTGTTTCCCGAAACCGTATTGTCGCAAATTGGTCGTTTATGATATCACGCACGTGGTGGAGTAATAACTTATTTTAATGAATTGTTTGAGATCTAATTAATACTAGACTTTTTTTCTAAATTACGTACATGGCATCTGACGACTATTTCTAATTTTTCTCAGTTATTTTGCTTTATTTCCAGATTCAATCATAGACTCGTTCTTACGCACTAGATCACGTTCACACATGCGCACTCTTCAAAAACAACACTTTAAATCTCGACAAACTAAAAGATGTAAATGACATTAGTATGTATTCTAAATAAAATATATAGATTGTACTGAATGTCAGCTTGCTTATTTGGCTCAAAATTAGGATTTATTGAGTCCACATGTCATGAAAACTAGAAACTGCTTCTAACCACAGGTGGAGATCTGTCGCTCCAAACTTTGCGATGCTGTTTGTGAATGTTTGTTACAATGTTTTCGGGAAACACACCTCTGGCCGAGTCCTTCAGCATCCCATAATTCCTCTAAACGCAGCTGTGATTGTGGAAGACTCTCTCCGAGGTGTTAAACCGTGGGGGATTCTGGGAAAGCAGCGTCATGACTGCAGATCTGGATTTAGTGATGAGGGACTTTCTGCTGCTTGTTTTTGCTTTTGGGTGGACTGAGATCGGGTGGTGGTGATACACACACACACACACACACACACACACACACACACACACACACACACACACACACACACACACACACACACACACACACCTCAGGGGCTTGAGGCAGCTGTGAATCAATCTCAGTATTAGTGATTGTTTAAGTTATAGCATTGTTTGTTATAGGCTACACGATTTAGTAAAACTAATGAATTATGATATTGTGCACACGATTTAGTAAAACAAAAGAACTAATTATATCGTGGCACGATTTAGTAAAACAAGGCAACGAATTATGATATTGTGCACATGATTTAGTAAAACAAGGAAACATTATAATAACATGCGCACGATTTAGTAAAACGAGGGAACGAATTATAATATATTGCGCACAATTTAGTAAAACGAGGGAACGAATTATAATATGTTGCGCACGATTGAGTAAAATGAGGGAACGAATTATAATATATTGCGCACGATTTAGTAAAATGAGGGAACGAATTATAATATATTGCGCACGATTTAATAAAACGAGGGAACGAATTATAATATATTGCGCACGATTTAGTAAAATGAGGGAACGAATTATAATATATTGCGCACAATTTAATAAAATGAGGGAACGAATTATAATATATTGCGCACGATTTATTAAAATGAGGGAACGAATTATAATATATTGCGCACGATTTAATAAAACGAGGGAACGAATTATAATATATTGTGCACGATTTAGTAAAACGAGGTAACGAATTATAATATATTGCGCACGATTTAGTAAAACGAGGGAACGAATTATAATATATTGTGCACGATTTAGTAAAACGAGGTAACGAATTATAATATATTGCGCACGATTTAGTAAAACGAGGGAACTAATTATTATATCGTGGCACGATTTACTTAAAGCCAAGGAATGCATTAGTAAATCGTTGGCCACGAAAAAATATATATATATATATATTTTCCACATGTCATATGCAGGGCTCCGTTTAAACTTATTTTATTTTATTATAGGCAAGATTTCTCATTTTCATTTAGTTTAACTTCATGGACTAAAATAACTAAAACTGAAATAAATATGAATAAACTATACAGGCATATTTAAAAAAATATATATATATATATAAAAAAAAAAAAAAAACATGAAAAAAATTTAACTACAATATACAAATAAAAACTAGTTCAAAATATTAATACAAAATCTATAATAGAATCTCTGGTGCTAAATTAACACTGGCTGAAATAATCTTACTTAAATTAGGGCTGTTTACTCAAATTATTATTATTATTAATTTAAGGAATATTTGAAAAATTAAGATATATTGCAATATATTGGTATTGTACTGTAAAGTAAAAAAAAAAAAAAGTTAATTGTGTTAATGTGATGATAACTTGACCATGATTTTATTTAGATTATCATTGATTCCTAACATGGCCATAATAATTAATATCTGAATGTACATTATAGCGTGTAGCCAGAGCAAGATTTTCTCCTGTTGAGTTTTTTAGGCAGAACTTCTGGCCTCCGTGTTGCGTTTAATTATTCCCTCCACATGGCTCTGACAATAAATCTACATTATTTGGATTGGATTTAGTTTCACGTCTGTAGTTCTGGGGTTCGTGTCTCAGAGCTGTGATAAACTCTCAGGGGTTGCGTGATATATGAAGGTTGTGAAACTTCCTGGACTGTGAAATAATAAATGACTAATAAGAGATTTTTGGAGCGTGCACTTATTATTTTTTAATTTTTTTTAAATGAATGTTTGTACTCCTCATACCTTAGCAGAAATCATCTTGTTCAGCAGAAATTCACTTTCCATGATTTAGTGTTTTAACACACTCAAAACACTGGCTTCACTAAAGCACTCGACGTTCTGTACAAGTAAACGTGTTAGAAATAGATTCATTCCCAGTAGCTTCCCTCCTCGTGTCCATGTGGGATTAAACATGTCAGTTCGCATTCGTAGAAACTTCGAAACTTCCACGAGGATTGTTACGTAAACGCTCTTCCCAGCACTTGAGCTCGTAAATCACGGCGATCTCTCTCTCGGTGATCTACGCGTGTTGTTTCAGCGAGATAAAAGTGTGTCTGAGAAACGTCTGTTTTTCTTTGCTGTCAAATGCATCAGCGTTCCTGCCAGACACAACATGAACCAGATGGATCGACTATTTTGGGGAGTTTTCCTTTTTCAGCCATATCTGTAGACCTTGACTGAAACCTTCATTCTTGCCCAAAATAAATTCATTTGCGGGTCGTGTTTGGCTCTTGGCAGCCGCAGGTTTGTTCTCGTTCCCCTGACAGGAGTTTCTGGGAAGGCCAGCGGGATCTTAGTGCTGGATGGGGAAGCGGACCTGTGTTAGTTTGTGCTGAGAACGCTGATTTTAGTTAGGCAGGGATATTAGTTTAGCATATCTGTACATTTGGGATGCTGTTCTTGAGTTTTTCTGCTACGCTCTTGAAAATAAAAGTTTTTTCCCTCACAGAAGAACCATTTTCGGCTCCCAAAAGAACCTTGATCAGTTCTTAAACAAAGTTTTTTCTTGGTGTGTGTGTTCACACACACTTGTAGTTTGGTCAGGATCACAAAAAACAACATTTAGTCTTGATGCGCTTAGCGTTCAAATTGACAATTTAACACCGAACCTAAAGGGATAAAGATATGTTCACAACCTGATTTGCTTTTATAACGTAAAATTTGAATATCGTGCAAAAGTTTGTGTATTTCAGTAATTCAAATTAAAAAGGTGAAACTAATATATTTAGTATATATAACTATATACATATGCATGATTATACTTTTCAGAGGGCCGACATTTCTGTATTTAAAATCCTTTTTTTAAAATTGATTTCATGTAATATTCTAATTTTCTGAGATTTTGTAAATGGCATAAGCTGTAAGCCATAATCATCAAAATTATTACTTTTGCACGATATTCATATTTTTCGGGTTTCACCTGTATGTGCGTAGGCTTCATATGATGGTATTTTGTCCAGCTGAAACTAATGAAGAGCTTAAAAATGTGTCAAAACAACGACTGTGACGAGAAAAAACAGGCGTTCTTGAGCATTCTGCCCTTTTCTTGTGACATCACTTCCTGTTTTTGGTTCGTTTACATTTTGGCGATAACCGATAATTCTTTATATTTTAAAGCCGATAACCGATATATTGGCCGATAAATCTAAATCCAAATATTTATCATTTTTGAGTGCCTGATTACAAAAACAAAAGTCTCATCATTAAAAGCCACGTCCCAAACACACAATTATAATGTTCTCATTTATAGGCGTGTTAAATCCATTATTTAATGTTATTTAATCCACAATTAAAAGCTGTTGAATATTAGTGTAAACCTTTGCGCTACTGTGCGGTAAAAGTGAGTTTGTTTCTGGACTTTAAAAGACTTTAGCTCAGGGTTAAAGGCAGTGTGTAAATCCTTACAAGCTGAATGAATGATTACCATAGTATTTACATAATACTCCAGTGTACTACGAAGAATACCGTGGTATTAGTATGCTTCACGGCCAAAATCATGTCCCAGCGATGTTGTTGTTGTTGTTGTTGTGGCTTTCAGTGTCAACAGTTTGAGAGGTTGCAGTTCATTTAGTAATTCTGTCCTTGAATTACTGCGAATCTGTGAGTTATCGTGAGTATTTCATACTGATGATGCATCCTGACAGTGTGTGTGTTTTTATTTTTATTTTTTTTATTTCATTTATTTAAAAGGGACAATGCACATCAATTGACATTTTTTGTTCACACTCAAAATGTAAATGCGCCAGAGTTAGCAGAAAAGCTAATTTTCAGTTTGTGTGCTAATTAGTGTGTGTGTGTGTGTGTGTGCGTGCGTGCGTGTGTGTTCAGTAGCGTTTGGAGACTCTGTCAGACGTAATTATGATAATGAAAGGAATGCCGGAGTTGTCAAAACAATATATTAAAACCCTTTGTTTATATTTCTCAGGACACTCTTCTGAAACGCAGGTTGGATTCGGTTGTAAATGCTTCCAGATGTGATAGTGAGAGGATTTCTCATCTTTTCTAGCGGTCCTGGTAGTCTGTGAAGGAGAGCGGTGTGTTTCTGGCTCTGATGATGAACAGCTCATCGCGTGCGTTACGGCTCAAGCTCAGGCATAGGAGCTGCTTATGACTTATTGGACGATGTCCATTGTTTTAATGTCAATAATAAAATAACGAGGATCTCCCCCGTCTACCGTCTGCTGTGCGTTTCCATCCTGACGTGACTGGAGAAATATTCCTCATGATTTTTCCATGCTTTTCAAATCCTTCCCAGGTTTATTTTTCTTTCATTCTCCTTTCGCTTTGATTGATTGAGCTTTTTATGGTCTAGATGCTTTATTAACAAAGTATAACTCATATTTTGAAAGTACATCCAGTTCCCGTGCAATAATAATGCATGTTATTCTTGAACATTTTTCTGCTAGATATATAGAGTGGTCAACATTTGAAGTGGATCAAAAGTTCATCAAAGTTATTTGTGAATTGTGAACAATACCCGTTCTTCTTAGGACAAACTTTTTTTGATTCACTTCAAATGTTGTGTATTTTTAACCAATTCTTGGCCACACAATGATGTGAAGAAACTGGGTTATTATCGGTAACTATAAACTAAAAGTTCA
The DNA here is from genome assembly GCA_031834385.1 of Semotilus atromaculatus. Lineage (NCBI taxonomy): Eukaryota > Metazoa > Chordata > Actinopteri > Cypriniformes > Leuciscidae > Semotilus > Semotilus atromaculatus. The sequence continues at coordinate 29,531,093 of JAULUF010000028.1, forward strand.
CTGAGAAAAAGAAAAAAAAACTTATTTTATTAGACATTTCCATAGCAGACTGGTGGGAGTGGCCTTGGACATCATCATTCCCATTGCATTATGGGTATTGAAGTTTACTTACCTACAGGTGAAACACGAAAAATTTGAATATCGTGCAAAAGTTGTAATTTTGATGATTATGGCTTACAGCTTATGAAAACCCCACATTCAAAATCTCAGAAAATTACAATATTACATGAAATCAATAAAAAAAGGATTTTAAATACAGAAATGTCGGCCCTCTGAAAAGTATAATCATGCATATGTATATAGTTATATATATACTAAATATATTAGTTTTACCTTTTAATTTGAATTACTGAAATACATGAACTTTGGCACGATATTCAAATTTTTCGAGTTTCACCTGTATTTGGCGAAAGTGAAGGCAATAGTCGTTTTTCTCTAGTCAGGCAAAATGTTCAACAATATTTTTCGCTTTTCTATTATATATGTAGTCCATTTTTCTAGTGGTGAAATAACCCTTAAATTGTTTACTGTCTTTAAGAGTAAAAGCTCCTAAAGTCCCCCTGTGGTAATCCAGCTTTTAATGTTGTTTATATGTCTATGTGGTGTTTTTAATATGCTTTAAGACACACATGTGTAAGTTCATAAGTCGACAGCATTGCTGAGTATTTTCTCCTTAAAACTGCAGTGAACCAAAGACAGTCTCAAAAACACGGTGTGAAATCGCTGGTGTTTCTGACGTCACAAACGACCTTGTAACCAATCAGATCAACGTGTGATCGTCAACCAGTGGATCTCTGAGTGAGGGAGTGAGTGGAGGCGGGGCTCATTTGCATATTCATAGGACGGTGAATACTAAATGAGGCACGGGTGTCGAGTTACATTCAGAAGCTATTGTAAGGCATGAATAATTTTTTACGTTTAAATATGTAATTTTGGTTAGGATTGAGATTAAGATTGACTACAGGAGGACTTTAAAACTAAATTATAAAGTGTATCATTTTAGTCCTAGATGCTGATTATCGCAGTTGCTTTAGACATTCGTCGTTATTCTCTCCGATGATATATTGTCATGTTTCCCCGTGTATCAGGCCTGAATCCCAGCAGTCGAGCGAGTGTGTGTTCTCCTGTTAGTTCAGCGAGTGTGTGTTCTCCTGTTAGTTCAGCGAGTGTGTGTTCTCCTGTTAGTTCATCAGACAGTGTTTAATCCTCACACATGTGGACGTATCACGTTTCCTCACTTCTCCAGCTGTCAGGAGAACACTGCACTGCTTTTGCTACAGAAATAGGAACAGTTTGGACGTGTAACCCGGTGTCTCTCTCTCTCTCTCTCTCTCTCTCTCTCTCTCTCTCTCTCTGTCTCTCTCTCTCTCTCTCTCTCTCTCTCTCTCTCTCTGTCTCTCTCTCTCTCTCTCTCTCTCTCTCTCTCTCTCTCTGCTGTTTGTGTTCATCAATCGTTATAAAGCCTAATCTGAGTGTAACTGAGCCAACAGGAGCGAGTCGACTCATTAGACCTGTAGTTAAAATTTAGACTGATGGATCACCTCAGGTTGGATTCATTTAGATTTTCAACATTGACTGTGTGCGCACACACACACACACACACTGACACACACACACACACACACACACACACACACAGACACATGCTACTAATAGTTAATTATTAGCTATGAAATTATTATAATAAATTATTAATTATTTTAAAATAAAAAAAATGATTTTTAATATTTTATACTATATTTCCATTGCTAAAAGTCTTATTGATTCATTACCAGTTTTTTCTTATTTGCTGATTGTAAATATTGAAACTTCTATTTTCTTAATTGCTATATATGCCTCATTGATCTTTTAGCCTATACATCATACATGGACTTATTTGATTGCATTCTGTAGGTGAATTATTTGTTTATATATATATATATATATATATATATATTAGAGGTGGGCATAGATAAAAAATTTTAATCTAGATTAATCTCACTGTAATCTTGGAATTAATCTATATTAATCTAGATTAAAATGGCTCATTTGAATTCTGCCGAAGGCATTCAGAATATGTGTGCTACCCAAAAAATGACTAAAAGTAAGTCTTTGAGAACAGGTTTCCAGGTGCCGCATTAGACCACCATTATTTATTTATTTGAATATAAGTAGAATTTCTATAACTCTGTGTGTTGAACTGATAATCACTCTTTTGTGTGAACACAATCTACTTAATACAGACGTTACAAAGAAAAACAACAAATAAAAAAAATATATTATACTCTATCTACATTAGTGGATAATTAAATAAAACAATAATTTGATAAAATCTGAACATTTAGTGGAAAAAAAAAACATTATTTAGTGGAGAATAATTAAGAGAAAATAAGTGTACTAATAAATCTGATAAAACGTTAGGCTACATTGCTCTTTGTGTTGTTGTAATATACATTCATGAAAAAAAAAAGATGAAAAAAAAACAGAAAGGCTATTAATAATATTTCATTGCGCAAAAAAGTATTATGATATGAAATGCTCCAATACAGTGCGGCACAAAGCGCTTATGCGCATCCCGAACGCAGAATGATGCGCTTAAAGCAACATGAGTGGCAGCGCGTCGAGTCCTGTCCGCATTGAAAAGTTCAATTCATTCTTTATGTGCGTGGTGGTGTGCGATGTATATTGTCTATTATGCTATTGTAATCATTGTTTTAACGATGTACGAGGCACTGTGAGGTGACATCGCTTTTGTGTCTCGTGCTTTCACTGCGTGACGTTTGCAGTTATAGACATGTTATCATATATCACATCAGCAAGAGGGCCGTTTTCCCGTCCACAATAGCAAATGTGATATTAAGTTTATATAACAGTTAAATTAACAATTTCTTCGAGTCTTAAAAGCCTTAAATTTGAATTAAAAAAGTGTGCAGAAACCCTGATGAATGACAGTGGCGCGCAAGCTTTTCAAGCAACGCAAAGCAGCTCGTTTACATTTAAATGTAAATGTACTACATAGTAGTTTGACGCTAAAATATCAAGGTGAAAGTCATCATAGCTTGCGTAGTATAGACCCAGCTCACAACCCAACTTTGAGAATAGATTAACGGCGATATTTTTTTTTATCGCCCGATAAGAGTCTCACGTTAACGCAGCACGTTAACGCCGATAACGGCCCACCACTAATATATATATATATATATATATATATATATATATATATATATATATATATATATATATATATATTAATATGCATATTAACATATGTACACAAGTAAATACATAAATTTTTATTAAAACATAATTTTATTTAGGAATTACTGTTGTTTCCTTCCACCGGTAGATCCAGTGATGATGTGTAATAGTTTAGAGTTAATCTGGCTCGTTGTGACTGACCTCTATAATAATAATATAGCTTGATATAACAGATCATACAGTGTTTTTAACCATTCCAGTGCAGACAGAAGGACATAATCTCACAATGTTTTAAACATGCACTGATCAGAGTGAGGCTCAAAGAGCAAACAAGGAAATCACAGTTTGAAGTGCTGATATAATATCTGTGTAATTATTAACCAGACTTCAGCACACATTCAGGAACGCTGCTGATAGTGGACCGTCAGCAACCGTTACATAATCCACACTTCATTCAAAGGAGAATCTTTCTTAAAAAAACATTCTGAAACTAATCGTACATTTCCAAGAGGAATTGCTTTGTTGAGTGACACTGTGCATCACACACACACACACACACACACACACACACACACGCACACACACACTCTCACACACACAGACACACCTGATGCTTTTACGACAGGCGACAAGAGTTCACAGCTATAGCTGGACTTTCTCTCACACACACACACACACACACACACACACACACACACACACACACACACTGCCCCTGTCCCTAAACCTGCCCATCACAGGAGACATGCTGCATTTTTACATTAAAAAAAAAACTTGTTTTTTATGTTTTTTCAGCTATTTGAAATATGAGGACTCATGCAATGTCCTCATAAGTCACGTGTAAGTTGTAATACCAGTGTAATATGCATGTCATTATACACATTTGTGTCCTCATATATTACAAAAACAAGCACACACACACACACACACACACACACACACACACACACACACACACACACACACACAGCTATAGCTGCACTTTATCCATCACCTGCAGCACAGAGTCCAGTATCGAGGGTCCCAGATCCAGACTGAATGTGAACGCGCCGTTGGTTTCATCCATTTCCTCCGTTTCTTTTCTTTGCGTTTCTTCCGGGTTTGTTTGTGTTGAATCTCGTCCAGAACTCAGGCTTCCACGAGCAGGACTCCTGCTGATGCCTCTCGGCTCCACACACTCCTCCTCGTATTCCTCGTCTTCCTCCACGTCCAGCAGGGGGAGCGAGCTGCACTTCTGCCCGCGGGCGTGTTCCCGGATCTGGTTCCCGAGTCGCGTTCCCGGTCCGTGTTCCCGGATGGGATCCTCCAGGCTGATGCGGGGCGGTTTCGGAGGCGCTGCGCTCGCGAGGAACAGGTTCTGCTCGCTCCTGGAGCTCTGGAGCAGGAGACTCCGGCCCTCCTTCAGGAACGACAGGTCTCCGAAGCTCTCCGTGTGTCCGTCGACGCCGATGTGGGAGAGATGACGGAAGTCGGCCAGAGGAAGACTGATCATGTTCATCGACACGACCTCCTTTCGGCTCGATAATCTCGAGAGCCTCCATCTTCCAGAGGCGGGTCTGCGGCGGAGCGACATCTCAATACTTCAGGATCACAACATGCGTGGAATCTGGATCCTGAAACAGATTAAATGGTCATCAAACCTGACTGACTACCTTTCAGAGGGTGCGTTAAATTGATCAAAAGTGACCGTTAAGACATTTATCTACAACTTTTAGAACTTTCTGTTCATCAGAGAATCCTGAAAAATAACATTTAGAATGGTTTCTACAAAAATATGAACATTGATGATAATCATAAATGTTTCTTGATCATCAGATCATCATATTAGAGTGATTTGTGAAGGATCATGTGACACTGAAGACTGGAGTAATGATGCTGAACATTCAGCTTTGATCACAGGAATAAATTACACTTTACTATATATTCACATAGAAAACAGTCATTCCGAAGTGTAAAAAAAATGTTTCAGAAGAGTTCTTTTATATTGTCATATTTCACAATATTACAGTTTTAACAGTATTTTTAGATACTGTTACATAGTCACACACACACACACACACACACACACACACACACACACACAGACACACTCACACAGAGAGACACACACATATACATATATACACACTATTGAAATTCATTGGTCAATTCAAATTCTTGTGGTTCATGACATTTTCACTTTCATTGTGGACTTTTATTTTGCTAGGAACTTCCCCTGGCGACTGGTTGAGACACTATTACTGTAAACAAAGATGCACGTAGAACTGGTGTATGATTTCTGCTGTGCTTCCTGTACACCGGCAGCCTGACGTCCTCGTACTCGGTGTGTGTGTGTGTGTGTGTGTGTGTGTGTGTGTGATCCTGCTGCGCTGGGCTGTGATTATGGGGCGCTTCAACCCAACCAGAAGGAAAATGCCTCTGCACTCGATTGGATCGACAAATGCCTTGATCGCGGTTCTCTGTTCAAATGAATGCGCTGTCTACATTTTCTATAACAGACGCGACGGCTGAATCTACACATCTCTTTGTTGTAAACGAATTCAACCCAAGCGCTCTTTGGTGACGTGGATGATTACGTTACTGTCCATCATCTGTCCATCGTTGTATAAAGCCCACCCTGACGATCTGATTGGTCCGAACAGCTTTGGTTCGGGAATACTTGCTTCACGAACTTCCCAGATGTTGTGGGCTAAGTCCGGCTGGCATCCGGGCTACTACAGCGGTGTTTAATTGTTTCTCTTTTTTTAATTGTGGCCTTTTTAAAGAGTTTAAAATTAATGTCTTTCTAGTTCCAAAACAAAATAGCACAATTTACTATATTTATATAATCAGCTTAAAGAATGTGGAAAAAGTGCACAGATTGACATTTTGACACTGTTACTTTCTAACTAGATTTTTTTTGTATAATGTAGAAATATGTCCGATGTTTGATATATATACAGCCAGGTGAAACTCAGAAAATTTGAATATCGTGCAATAATCAGTGTTTGATTAGGATTAGTTCAAGTTTTCATCCACCTTGTTACAGATTAACAGTGTATATTGTGACATCTTTACAGCCGTCGGCATGTTTCGTCCTAAAATGACTTGATTCTTCTCTGAGAAAGGTAATGAAATCACATTTACTCCTATTTTAATTGCACAAATAACCTTCTAGATTCATGTGTAATGTTGATCTGCGTTCTCAGAGCGCTCTGTGACTCAGGACAGGTTAAATTAGTTTGTAATAAAGAGTAATAAGTCCCATTTGTTGTGATAATGCACATAGGAAGCGTTTTACTCTAGTTGGCGTTCACGGCCCTGTTTTGCGGTTTACACATTAGATCAGTTCTCGTGACTCGCAACACTCACTCTTTAAATTTGTATGGCACTACAGAAAACATGTTTTGTTGGCCAATAAAGGTTTTATCGGCACTTTAGTAGCAGCGGGAGACGGCGAGTGCAAACATACCTTCTCAAACATGCAACGAGAGCAGGAGGAGAAGAGAAGGGAATGTTTTTAAAGGAAATGCACACAAAAAAAAAAGACTAAACCAATAAATCCCCAAAACAACCTGTGTTTAAAAATTACACCCTGTTCTTTTCAGAGCATCTGACAAACAACCAACATATCTCCGAGATTCATAATAATAGTGTTAATTACTCAATAAGAAAATGTGAATGTTGCCATGTGAGAGTTTGTTGAATAAAAAAAAATGCTGTTTTTATACTGGCATCAATTATATTATTGCATCTATTTCTTTATATGGAAGTGCTTACTGTGATTATAAATGCGTTTATGCATAAATAACACTTTGCATTTCTTCTTTTCAGTCAAATTTGAACTCTGTTTATGTTTTCTGGAAAGGGCAAGAGAATCTTTTGTTTTGCTTTTAGGAACAACATTGAAGATTCACTCAGTTTTTAGATGTTCAAAGTGTATAAATGCATAAATTAATTGTCAAAGGTAAAAGTTTTCATTTATAAGAAAAAGTTGATTTTAGGCCATTTCTCATAGTGGTAAAGTTACCAAACGGCAACATTTTCTTTTCTTTTTTGTTCAACACTCAACCGGTGTTGAACATGATGTGTTGATGACGTCCCTGTGAAGGTGTGCAGACGTGACTAGACTTGTTAGGCTATAAAACAGGTCGCACTGAACAATTCTCTGTGATCAAAAACCATAATCATCACGTTTCATTGATAGGAACATCATACTGATGTAAATCTTTCTGAACAGTGGCGTATAAACTTGCCAGTTTTACATAAAACCAAGTGAAATAGTTAGTTAGTACTTTATTGTTCAGCCTTAGCCGAAAAATGGTCTTTGGTCTTGCCATACAATCACAAAAACAATTAACAATACACAATATCAAAGATTGAAATATTCACATTTCCTACCTCTTATTCAAAAGACTTATTGCATTTGGTACAAAAGTTTGCTTATATATTGCTTTAATCGCTTTTGGTGTTGTATAACGACGACATAATGGTAATAGTTCAAAAACATGATTCAAGGGGTGTGTGTTGTGTCTCTTGTTATACAGGAGAAACTCGAAAAATTGTCGCATTTCAGTAATTCAAATTAAAATGACTAATATATTTAGTATATATAACTATATACATATGCATGATTATACTTTTCAGAGGGCCGACATTTCTGTGTTTAAAATCCTTTTTTTTTTTTTTTTGATTTCATGTAATATTCTAATTTTCTGAGATTTTGAATATGGGGTTTTCATAAGCTGTAAGCCATAATCATCAAAATTACAACTTTTGCACGATATTCTAATTTTCCGAGTTTCACCTGTCGTCAAAGCTTTCCTCTGAACAGTTTGATATAACTGAGCGACTGACTTCAGCTCAGATCCTATAATGTAATTCTGTCTAATCTGACTTTATTCACAGATGTAACTCGTCCGAACCACACAGTTATATTATCCCCTAAAACACTCTCAATTAAACTTACATTAACTCTTTGCAGAACAACCTGACTCTCAATTTCCTTAGCAAGAATAGCCTTTGATTTGCTTTCTTACAAATAAGATCCACATTATCAGAACATTTCAATTTAAAGTCAATCATGGTTCCCAAATACTTAAAAGTCTTCACAATTTCAACAGTTTGATCACATACAATTATTTATCTTAAAGGCTCTGAATTAACTCTATTGTTTTACTTACATTTATCAATAAAGAACTTCCTTCACCATTTCTCTGGTTTCTGAACACTAGTGGAAGTGTGGTAGAGTAATCCCTCTTGCCGTGACACAAGACCTCGTCACTTTTAGAGAAGTTTGTGGTTTAGTCTTGATTTGAAGTCTTGTAGATCACAAGTGTTAAAGTCCAGAGCTCGTCTCGTCTCCTCCCTCGTCTCAGCCGAACCTGCGTGTGTGTGTCACACCTGGAGACGTCATCTCAGGCGCGGGGCAAGTCGTGTCACTCTTCATCGTGTTCCTGGGAAATCTGGGAAGGGCAAAGCTGGTTTCTGTCGCTCACTCGTGTTGTAGAGGCTTCGCTCGTTGATAATCTCTGTGTTATTGTTCTGGTTCCTGTAGGATTTACTGAAGCTTTGTAATGACAGCGGTCTCTCGCTCTGGGACGTGTGTGTACAGGCGGACCGGCGTTACACAAGTTCTGCTTGCATTCCCATGACTGTACACACACACACACACACACACACACACACACACACACACTCTCACTCACTCACTCACTCACTGTCTCACACACACACACACACACACTCACTCTCACTCACACAGACACACACACACACACACTCACTCACTCACTTTCACACACACACACACACACACACACACACTCACTCTCACACACACACACTCACTCTCTCTCACACACACACACATCGAGGCCTAAATGAAACCCGTTTTTTGGTCTCCTGATTTCGAGTCAAGTCGAGGCAAGACTTGTTGTTGTTGTTGTTTTAGTGAAGGTCTGAGATGAAGCGCTTTCTACAGTTAAAGCATTTATTCATGACATTTCTCACATTATCAGTTTTTTCGCTATAGTTTAGAAAATGGTAATCAAATATGAGCAGAACTCATTGATATTTCCCTGGTTTTGTCCGTCCTTCTGTTAGACTCTCACACATGAATTATGTTGAATATCTGTCAGCTGTTAAATTTAACTACACAATTAGATAATACCAGTTTATCTCAACCAGTGCCCAAGCAATGCTTCATGTTGTTCAGTCTGTGTGTAAAAAGAGCATTAGTTATTACAGAAAAAACACTTCAGCAGAACATGATCAGCTCAAAGTGGAGGAATCATTTTAGGGCCCAAATTTTTATAAATGTTACTGGTAGTCACTTTATGAAGAATATTTGGGTATAATATGTCACAATTTACTTTATTTTGCTCTCCTCACTTACATAAATGAACTATAGTGTCCTGCACACACTAGTGAAACAATATCACAAATACCCCCCCGCCCACTGGAAAGGTAATGTCTAGACATCACATGGGTGCATTTTTTCCACCATTAGAACATGCTTGTGAAATATACTAAGGTCTTCACAAACTCACAAACTAAATCCAGTCAGTATTTGTTCCTCATTATCAGCCGGTTTCTGCGCAGATAAAAACCTGTTCACCCTGTCTGCGTATAGACAATCATATCTAGACAATCATATCTAGACAATCATTTCCAAACACCACAGATTCTGACCACCACACAATCACACGAACTGGGAAACACCAGCTTTGCTGTATAACAAGTTATATTTCAGGACAGATGAATTATACTTATGCTCGCTTCCTCTATTTATTAAATATTTAGTTTCTTCATTTCGAACAGAGTGTTTTTTCCCTCCAAACATCATCAGATGTTCCTTCTGCCGAAGGGAAGCTCGAGAACTGGGTTTTCTTCACGCTTGCTTTCCGTCAGAGTCCTTTCAAACACGTCCAATAAACAAAGTGCTCAGACACACAGGTCTGATCGTCCACATAACCCAAACATCCTCATCAGGGACAGCAGCGCCTTTACTGTCCGAGAAAATTGAGATCATTTAAAGGATTAGTTCACTTTAGAAAAAACTTTTGCTGATAATTTACTCACCCCCATGTCATCCAAGATGTCCATGTCTTTCTTACCAACGTAATACACAATTACGTTGAAAAGGTCACGCGTCGGCGGAAGTACCGAGTCAGTGTTTACGAATGTGAGGAAGGAGGACCATATACACATATTCAAATGTCTTTGTGTCAGTTCATCGTTTAAATGCCCATTTCGTGTGCGTATCCTGGGTGTTTTAATATTAAAAAGGCTAAAAGAACATTTTCGTCAGGACAGAAGCGTGACCTTTTCAACGTAATTGCGTATTACGTGAGTCACGAACGCGCATCACAGAACAGAGCAAGGCCAGCATTTGTTCTTATAAAACTGAAACTGTTTTTATTTATTTGTGAAATGCCGATGGTTTGTCTAGATAAGACCCTTATTCATCGTCTGGTGTCGTTTAAAGCCCTTTGAAGCTGCACTGAAACTGTCATTTGGACCTTGAACCGTTTGGGTCCTGTTGAAGTCCATTATATGGAGAAAAATCCAGGGATCTTTACATCAAAAACCTTCATTTCTTTTCCACTGAAGAAAGAAAGACATGGACATCTTGGATGGCATGGGGGGAGTAAATTATCAGCAAAAGTTTTTTAAAAGTGAACTAATCCTTTAACATAGACAAGACACTGAGTACGTTTACAAGCTTTCAATATACGGGTTAATGTTTCTGAAACATTCGGGATAACCCGTTTACATGGATGAGCAGAGAGAGTTACTCCTGTATACATGGAATTTGTAATCAATTGGCAATATCCCGATGTACACGGCGACGCACGGTTAGTGTCTGTACGTACGGACAACTTTAAGACGCAATATGCATCATTTCCGATTCTTCTTCCTGTGTCCAAAGACAACAACAACAGCAGCAGCACACAGATAATGAATAGTTTTGGTTTTCACCAAACTAATAAAGAAATTGGTTTCCTCCTCACTCCAAAAGTATGGTGCTGTCAGAAAATGTCTAATAAGGAGAGAACTCCCACTCCCAGTAAACTTCCGGCTTCTGAACTGGTTGCAGTTCCTCTCTGCTCCACATGAGGGCGCTCACAGGACGAGTGCAGAATGAATGGAGGTCTATGGCGATATACCCCTCAATCCACTTTTCTCAGGATATACATTTTTTGTCTAGTAATTTGAATGTTGTTTTCGAAAGGAGATGCAAAAAAATTACAGATTGCTGGGTGTTCGATTTTTTAGAGTCACTTATTTGCTTTAAAAAGTCTTTTAAAATGTCAATGATGTCATACAATCAGCGTCCATTAGCAGAATGCTAGCGTGTTATGGGCAACAACAACTCATCCTGTAAGAAATCGAAAGGACACAAGTACTCGTTCATTCAACCTTCGACCTATAACCCATGTTGAACTTGCAAAACCTACAATCAAATCTGAGATTTCTCAACGGCAATCGGGTGAAAGAGACACATTTATCCTCTAGCTCCATAGACTCCCATTCATTCTGCACTCGGACGATCGCCCCCAGTGGAGCTCTGGGGAACTACAACCACAATTCGGTACAATAGGATTTAATAGGAAGTGGCCAGGCTTTCCGTAGACGGGCTTTGGTGCTTTACTGCGTCTCGCCATGTTTCCTCTACTTCCTGTTTACTTCCGGTACACTGCACGCGGGTTTTTGTAAGCGCCATACAAGAAGTTCCTCTACTCAAAAGACCAAGATTCCTTGCGAATTGAACATGCACAGAACACAAATCACTGTTCCTTTTGATGGGGATAGGCCGATACGCGTTTACATGACCAAATATTCGGGTCAATTAAACCTCAGGGATAATATTCAGGTTTATAAAAACCGGTATATGAGCATATTCGGGTTTTTGCCGGTGTTTACATGGCCGTGCGCGACCGGGTTATGGCTAATATTCCGGTTTTGAACGGGTTATTGGCTGCATGTAAACGTAGTCACTGATGGAATTGTTCTATAAGTCTTATATAGAGCCAGTGTTATCTTTTTCCATTTGCTGCTGGTTTGGAAATCTTACTGTGAAATACAAAAATGCACTTAATAAAGTAGTCAAAAACAGTGGGAAGATCAGAGGTAAAGATGATTGACAGGTCTGTTTAACAGAAATGTTTTGAGTCGAGTCCATTCTGTGATGTTAGACAGTGAACACTTCTTCAAATTCTCTTTTGTTCCGAGTACAATTAGACTACTAAATAAATGTTTAAGGTACTTATTAAGGTTTTTATTTTTATGTATTTTTTGTATTTTGAAATTAGTAATATGCATTGCTATTACTATTATGATGTGTCAGTTTGTGTCTGTCTGTTTATCTGTACTGCATATAAATTGCCCATAAGGGATCTTAATAAAAGCTGGACTTGCCCTAACCCAAACATGTCGTCTGTGGACCTGTGACTCCTCAGTGATGATCACGAGTCTCTCTGTGTCCTGGAGTTGGGTTGGATCCAGACTCTGGTTTCTGTGGTTGTGTTTTTAGTACAGACTAGTTCTTGTACAAGATGTTTGTTTTTTTGGGGAAATGCTTCCTGTAAGTGCTCTGTAAGTCTAATTATCTTAATCGCTCAACTAAACCCTGCTATACGCACTGATGAAGTATCACCCGCTCTTAAACTCGATGCGGTTTCTGTTGTGTCTCTTCTGTTCAGCAAGATCAAAAATACAGTAAAAATAGTGAAATATTATTCTAATGTAAATCATCTGTTTTCTATGTGAATATATAGTAAAGTGTAATTTATTCCTGTGATCAAAGCTGAATTTTCAGCATCATTACTCCAGTCTTCAGTGTCACATGATCCTTCACAAATCATTTTATGATGATTTGATGCTCAAGAAACATTTATGATTATTATCAGTGTTGAAAACAGTTTTATGTTTTTGTGGAAATTGATGCATTTTTTTTTTCAGGATATTCTTTGATAAATAGAAGGTCCTAAAATAACGTTATAAACGTCTTTACTGTCACTTTTGATCAATTTAATGCACCTTTGCTGAATAAAAGTATTAATTTATTTAAATAAATAAAAATCAAACTGACCACAAAAGTTTGAACGGTAGTGTATGTATATAACAGTATTTAGTGCATTATATTTAAGCATCATTATCAACTCCATAATATCTTCTGACATATTATTTTTTGTATTTTTATTTAGCTTGGCAGTGTGTGTTTTTATGCGATGTGCATATCTTGGTTTATCTCCTCACGTCTCCTTAATTCTGTTTGGCATTTCTTGGAGAGTTTCAAAGCAATATTTGGTGTCTGCGTTCCTCACGGCTGTTCGCTGCACATTAATGAGCTCAGATGGCATAACTCACACCAGTGCCAGCTTTACTGTAAACACAACACGCTCTTTAATGGATAATAATGGGTGTGTGTGACATTCTTCACTGAATGCCTCTGTTATACTGCATCAGATGCTCCCTTAATGAGCTTTTACTTCCAAAATACAAAATTTTACTTTCAACTATATATTGGATATTGGATATTTCAAAGCATCTGTGTTGTGTAGCTGTTGGCTGGTGTTTTCACTCTTGATGATTTGGAGTAATCGCGGCTCTAAAGGTTAAACACACACTTTCTGCTCAGTTGAAGCTCGTTACATGTTGTCATGTTTATTTCTTGCTTTGAGTTCTGACACGAATGCATTTGCTACATCAAAATCTGTTTGTAAAAGCCTGTTTTACAAGCAAAAAAAGCTCCCCGTCGAGATCAACAACATCCATAATGTGTTGCTCTGTTTGCTTTAGTTTGTCTGTATTGTGTGGCCAGGTGTTCTGGGCGAGGTTTTATTCTTCAACGCTGAACAGGAAGTTGCCGTAAAGTCTCATAATACTTGTGTGCTCTTTTGTGCCCCATTATTTGTTCAAATTGTATCATTTCTTTTTCCACAACTTGTATCACCTTTTCAACTTAAAAAAAAAATTTGCTTAAAATAGTCATGCAATATTTACTTATTTACTTATTCTTATTTTTTTTAATAAATTTATTTTACAATACTTTAAAGATCTGCCACATTCCTTTTTTGTATTTTTATTTGCTATTTTTTTCCAACATTTTTTCCATCATATTTAAAAAAAAAAGAGCTTAAATAGTCCTGCAAAATAAATGTAACTTATTTTTACTATATTTTATTTAATTACATTACTTATTATTTATTTATTAATAATATCTTCTTTTTTTCATATTTTGATATCATATGACTTTACAATACTTATTTTGTGTTCTCAAGTTCTTTTGTGCCTAATAATTTTTTTGTTGTTGTATTATTACTCTCTTTTTCACATAATTCTTTGTTTTATTTATTAATACTATATTTAATTTATTTATATATTTTCTATTTTATTTTACAATGCTTGGAAGTTATTTCTTGGCGCATATTTTTTTTTTTGTATTTTATTACTATTTCTATTACTTTTTTATTGCTGCAATATTTATTTATGTATTCAATTGTCTATTTTTTCATAATTTTATATTTGATTTATTTGACATATTTCTCACATAGTTTGAGCTCATAAACATTTCTAAACTACTTTCATCTGCAACAGACAATTACACGGAAAATCATATCAGTGTTTGACGCACTTTAGTTAAAAAACACACCTTTATATCTTTAATCTTTCTTTAATCTGACTGGTAATTCAAACTGTTCTTCATCAGCCCTTCACTGCTCTTGATTCGGTGGTGCTATCTGCAGTTTTGAGTCTCTACTGTCTCTCGATGTTAAGCGTCTGACACACACGTCTCGAGCGGAGCGCTCCTGATGACAGATATGGACGGGATGAATGACGTTCCCTCTAAAGCTCCGGGTTTTCAGCACTCGGTCCTGAACGTGCTTGAGAATAGCCGTGTGTGTAGAGATCTGAGCGAGTGTGAAGAGGAGAGATGTTCTGCTTGTCATCATCCCGTTATCTAGCTAGCATTCTTAAGTGTGTGTGTGTGTGTCTGTGTTTATATTACATTGTGAGGACCAAATATCCCCACAAAGATAGCAATATCTGAAATCTATATTTTCCTCTTGTCCCCATGAGGAAAACAGCGTATAAATCACACTAATGATGTTTTTTGGAAATGTAAAAATGCAGAAAGTTTTGTGTGATGGGCAGGTTTAGGGGTAGGGTTAGTGTAAGGGAGAGAATATACAGTTTTTACAGTATAAAAATCATTATGTCTATGGAGAGTCCCCACAAAGATAGCGGACCAGACGTGTGTGTGTTTAGAACAAAAGAAGAACAAAAAACACTTTCATTGTCTTATAATATGCATTTATTTTGACCTGATTTGCTCAACGACTCCCAAATGATTCGCTCAACGATTCATTTTCCCAAACACCTCGTTTGCGTGAGGCTAATCTGCGCTGATTGGTCAGCGATGTTTACTGACAAAAGACTTCCACTGGTTAACTCGGAGTACAGTATACAGTGCTTGCATCACTTACATTGTGTTATAATAATGATGGTGTCCCGCTTTGTTGTAAAAAATAAAAACTCAGAGAGGGAATACGTTGATTTATGTTTATGTTAGCGCCCACAGCTCGCTGGTAAACACCCATTCAAGTCATTGTTTACGTTAGCCTAACGCAGAAGCATATTGGTAAAGCACTGCAGTAGTAACGTTACACCAAAGTATTGCTCTATTCTTTAGCACAACTCCAAATAATAACAACGACGACAAACATTTGACATATTTCTAAACATTGCTGTTAGAACACAACACACACAACAAAATACGTATTGAGTATGCTACAGAAAACATAACAGCAAAAATGATTAATAATACTTACAGGTTCTGATTCGGAGGAGGAATAATCTGATCCATATAAACTGGTACTGACTCCTCCTTCAGTAACAACCGGCTCGAAAATCCACAGTTGATAGTATTTATGTTGGTGAAGCAATCGTAAGTAAAATGATGGGAACACAGCACAAGCTTCAGGGCTATTGCTCTGGTATCGGTGTAAATATGAACTTTAACCACTGATTCTTCACATGCTCATCCCTGGGCAGTGGAAACACACTGGCTCTAGCTTTGCAGCTTTTAAGTTTTCACTTGACTTGTGTCTGTGCGCACAATAAGTGGCGGGCTAATGTTTCGTAATGACGTCACTACGTAACGGCTAATGACTCGTTTGAAAAACAATTCCTTTCATTGACTCAGAGTCGACTCTTACTTTTAAGAGACAATAACTTTATTTACGCTGTAGGGCTGTCAATCTTCCTCTATAATACTATTCGAATTCCATTCCTTATTTTATTTAATATTCAAATAATATTCAAATATTAAATGCTCAAATTCATCCTATTATTAATACGGGATTACACAGGCTTATGGATGGCCAATGCCACTATAGCATGTGGTTGTTGTTACACGTTCTGTTCACTAGAGGGACATCTAATAAACATGTTATTCGTGCTGAATATGGCTGAAGCGCCTCCGATGGTTTACGGCTAATATCTCCGCGAAAACTCCACCAACAATTCTGAAACTTATATCGTTATTTTCAGATCGACTAGACGATTCCAACAAGCTCGGTGCTCGCCGAATCCAGTGAGATATTTGCGTTTTCCGCTTCACGGGCGCTTTGGGAGGCACTTTTTACGTCGTTAAACATTTACCATTTTTGACAGTATTGTTATGATGATACAGCGTGGATAACGTGCACACTTGTGTTCGCGAGAAAGGCAAGATTGCATATAAATTTTTTTTTTTTAAATATACATAAAGCAATATTCGAATAGTAACTTCAGCATTCGAATAGTATTTATTTTTTTAATATTCGAATTATATTCGAATTTCGGAATTCGTTCCAACAGCCCTAATACGGTGCACTTTCAGGTTTAAAACTTTGCAGGATGTTTTCATTCATTTAGAGCGATATTACACACTACATGAAAGGGCATTTTCAAAAATCCATGATGGGGCCCTTTAAGCAGACGCAGAACAAATGTTCAGTTCATCACATTCACTTCTTCACCTTCAGTTTCTGTGGGACTCTGATACAGAACTTAATAGGTATCCAGTGTAGAGATGATGAAATTGGTGTTACATGATCATATTTTTGGACTAATTGTAGCTTGTTTACTGCGAATACAGGACAACCGGCTTGTAATGCATCACAGTAATCTGGTCTAGAGGTCATGAATGCATGAACTAGTTGTTCTGCATCAGAAACAGAGAGCATGTTTATGAGGTGGAAGAAGGCTGTTTTTGTAACATATGAAATATGATTTTTGAAAGACAAGTTGCCATCTAATATAACTCCCATGTCTTTAACTGAAGAATAGGAAGTTACATCCTTCTAAATGCACATTGTATTTTAAGACTAATAAGAAATATCTCAGTCTTATCTGAATTTTTACCGGTCATCCAATATTTTTACATCTTTAACACACTCTATCAGCTTGGATAATTTAGAGATTTCATCTGGTCGTGATGAAATATTTAACTGAGTATTATTGGCATAACTCCATAATTCCATGTTTTCTTATAATATATGACAAAGTGGCAGCATATAATTGAAAATAACAGAGGTCCTAACACAGAGCCTTGAGGCACTCCGTAATTTAATGACATTATCTTAGATTTTTCCTCGTTTAAAAAGACAAAATGGTAACGGTTTAATATATATAATCTAAACCATGTTAATGCCTGACCCTGATTACCAATGTAATTTTGTAGGAGTATTTTATGATCTATTGTGTCGAACGCAGCGCTAAGATCAAGAAAAACGGATATTGAGATACAGCCTTGGTCAGAAGCTTTTTGTAAGTCATTAGTAATTTAACGAGCACAGTTTCTGTGTTGTGATGAAGCCTGAGTCCAGACTGAACTTTTTCATAGATATCTTTTTTTTTTTTTTTTTTTTTTTCAGAAAGGAAAATAATTGACACAATAAAATGACAAAAGAACCTAATAAAATGATTAAAACTTAAAATAAAATGAAAATATAAAATAAAATCTATATAAAAAAATATAAATACAAATAAATACAAGTTTATATCAGTTAATAGTTTATAAATAATACTGAAATAACAGTGGATCTATATTTTAGTCTACAGATGTGAATGTTTCTGAACTAAAAAAAGTTTTAATTGAAATAGTCTTAAACTACACTGAAGAAAATAAGCGTAGAACTTACTTTGAAACAATTCTCACTCAGAAATTGCTGTTAAATTTCACAAATAATTAAATAAATATTTAATTAAATGAAATTTAGAAGCAGAAAGACTGAAATCGTATTTTCTTGTAAACTGGGTTAACCTAAAATATTTGTTTACCTGAATAACTTTTCAAAACAATGTAAAATATAAAAATGAATAAAAACTACATAGACATATTTACAAAAACTACTACTACTACAAAATTACTAAAACTTTATCTAACATTAAAATGAAAACAGAAAATAAAAAATAAAATAAATATAAAAAAAAAAGAAATAAAAAAAACTATAATAGTATCACAATGAAACTATAATAACACTTTGTTAAACAAACTCCAAGAATGTTTTACTTTTTAGTGATGCTATTTTTTTATAAAATTTTTTAAAGAAGACAAATTGTCAAATTGCAGATGCGTCTCACGGTGAGACATTCATTCACACACACACAGAGTCACGGTGAGACATTCACACACAGTGTCACGGTGAGACATTCATTCACACACACACACACACACACACACACACACAGAGTTCTGCTGAAGACATGATGTCAAGACAAGCGCTGACATCATCACCAGCCACTGATGTCACCGTGTGTTTACACTCTGGTTTGTTCCTGTCTGTGGTACGAGTCTCTGCATGTCAACACACACACACACACACCACAGTATCCTGCAGGAACCGCACACAGGCGCTGCATGCTCATGAGTTTGGAAGGTGTAATTATGCGATGATTCACTTGTGCACTAGAACAAAATGAAGTGCAAATGAGGAGAATTAGTGTATGCTTTTATTATATAAAAAATAGAAATAAATACTTTAATAGAATTTAAATAATACTAAAGTAACACTGTTGTGTGTGTGAATGAATCACCTTGCAAATAGCTAAAATAGATTGTATTTCATGGCCAACTTACTGTTCTTCATCAACAGTTTATGAAATGCATGCAAAAAAATAAACCTTACAGTCATTCCCACATCATTTATTATTAATAACCCAGAAAACAGTTTCCCACTCATAATTACAACATTATGATGCTGTTAATCTCATAAATACTGTCATTCTGATATCAGATTATGTCTCAACTGGTTTTGCTTCAGGATCCATGATTTATAAAGAAATGCATAGAAAAGTAATGAATAGTTTAACATTGAATAGAATACACTTCTGTTTGAGGTCAGTACGATTTTCAAAAGTTTTAGAATAAAAGTCTCTTCTGCTCACCATTATTTATTTTATCAAAAATACAGTAAAAACAGGTACATATTATTCCAATTTAAAATAGCTGTTTTCTACGTGAATATATAGTAAACATGTATTTTATTCCTGTTCCCTTTTCCTCCAGTTTCAGCGTTCAGAATATTATATTAATATTATATAATTGTAATATGCTGATTTTCTGCTTTTGTGGAAACTGTGATGCATTCGTTTGTTTTCTTCAGGATTCTTTGATCTTTGAAAGTTCTAAAAGAACAGCATTGATTTGAAATAGAATCTTTTTAACATTCTAAAAGGCGTGATGTCACTCTTGTTCCGGGCCGCTGACTCTCCTCCGGGGTTCACCAGCGCTCCCGCTCCGTGTAAAGGGATGCCTCCTCTTCTCCTCCGCTTGTGTAGAGTTTACTGAAGATGCAGCCGTTGTTTATGTACTTAATTGAGCTTGCGTGATGTTTGGTGGTTAGGTGGGAGACGAGGCCTGAGCTCATGGAGCTGGAATGATAATGACATTCGTGCTTCCCCTCGGTCTCTCTCTCTCTCTCTCTCTCTCTCTGTGTCTCTCTCTGTGTCTCTCTCTCTCTCTGTGTCTCTCTCTCTCTCTCTCTCTCTCTCTCTCTCTTTCTCTCTCTCTCGGTCTCTCTCTCTTTCTGTCTCTCTGTCTCTCTCTCTCTGTCTCTCTCTCTGTCTCTCTCTCTCTCTCTCTCTGTCTCTCTCTCTTTCTCTCTCTCTCGGTCTCTCTATCTTTCTGTCTCTCTCTTTCTCTCTCTCTCTCTCTCGGTGTCTCTCTGTCTGTCTCTCTCTCTCTCTCTGTCATCTCTTCCAGATGCTTCTAACCCTGCAGAATCACTTTCTCTTCATCTCTCCTGCTCGTCTTGGTTTTCACAGACACGCACACGCTCTCAGCCGCTGTGAGGATTCTTCTCTTCACAGACATTGCTGAGCATAATATACATGAAATCAATAAAAAAAGGCTTTTAAATACAGAAATGTCGGCCCTTTGAAAAGTATAATCATGCAGTTATATATACTAAATATATTAGTTTCACCTTTTAATTAGAATTCCTGAAATACACAAACTTTTGTTTCGAGATTTTGTTCATTTGGATATTTAGAAACATTTATTTATAAATTAACATTTTAATCCGTACTGTACTATATTTAGGCTAAATATGAATGATGTTTCGATGATGGATGGGTTTTACTTCGTACTATTAAAATAAATAAAATAAAATTTTATATGTATGGTATATAATAGGTGTATTTAACAACAGAAATGTAATAATCATATGTAAAAAATAAAATACTGCTTAGTTTTCACTGTATGAATGAATTATACACTGATTCTTATTAAAGCTACAAAAGTTAATAGGCTACTAATAGGCTACGGTCACTTTAAGAGATGCATGGATACAATATACTGATACACACACACTTTCTTTCTTGGCTGTTTACTCCACTTAACTCTTGTGGAATTTGGGATCTTGTGCGATCTGAGAGCGTGAGTACTTCGTTTATTCCATTAATAATTAAGTTGTGATCCTTCGGAGTACTAAAATCTAATTTACTATTAAAATGACACATATTAAGGTTTAAGATCATATCCGCCAGTCTTAAACACTTTAACAGAGAGTAGAAGCTGTTGAATTCTTGATTCTGATTGGTTGACCGTCATTCCAATGTGTTGATTAAATCTCTTTAAAAACTGTGAAGTCATTCCAGGTTTGTTGTAGTTGCTTATCATTTCTTTCTGAGCCGGTAATGAGCTGTTTAAAGCACAGAAACATAATCTGAGGCACAAACAAGAGCGTTCAGAGATGAAAACCTGTTATGCATTTCATGCTGAGGGTTTGGGGCTTTTAACATTGAAGCATGATTATGTTCAGTGTTGGGCAAGTTACTTTTAAAAAGTAATTAGTTACAGTTACTAGTTACTTCTTCCAAAAAGTAACTAAATTAGTTACTCAGTTACAAATTTTAAAAGTAACTAGTTACTTAAGAAAGTAACTATTGCGTTACTTTCGAGTAAAATTAAATTTTAAATGCTCAAATGTGACCCCACCTCTACCCCTCTTTAACGGAACTTAAAATACATGTGCATGTTCAATTATTTATGATAAATCTGAATATTATAATGAAATGGACACTTAATACAATACATTATTAACAAAAACATGAAACATTGTACACACATCAAAAAAAAAAAAAATGTTGCTGTGGGACAAAGTGAGACTAGCCTCCAATCAGATTCGGTCCTTTAATTTCTTGAAGGAAAAAGTAATGTCTATACTTCCATTTAGAAAAGGCTACTTTTGAATTATTTGGGCTCGTCGCCATACTTGTCTCTCGTTGACTGACTGGCTTGTGTTGTTCCTTGTGTGTCCTGTCCTGTCCGACTATGCGTTATGATGGGTCGTTCGCAATTCATGAGCGTTAGCCGTTAGTGATGATGGGTCGTTCGCGAATGAGCGTTAGTGATGATGGATCGACTCGTTCGCGAATGAGCTTTTGATGACTCTAAGAGCCGGCTCTTTTAGGTGAACGTCGGGAGCTGGCCCGCATATCTGATGAGCCGACTCTATTTTTACAAATTTAGCCTATAGAATTTAAATAATTATGTAATAAAAATTTAAATATTATAGTCAAAGTCATTTAAAGAGCCGTTTGTGAGCCAAAAGAGCCGAATGCCCATCACTACTATGCATGCTTTCAAACACCCGCCCAACTCTACCTCTGATTGGCTTACAATGACATTTTACTCTACCTCAGCCAATCGTCAGCATTTATGCGCTTGTCTCGTGCTCTGCCCACTAACCAAGGAAGAACAGTAAAAAAAGTATTTGCCTTTCGCTCAGAGATCTAGTTGGTCTGATGAAAAAACCCCAGCTTCATCAGTTATAGTAACGCGCCGCATTTTTTGGCAGTAACGGTAACGGCGTTATTAAGATGAGAAGAGTAATCAATTAGATTACTCGTTACTGGAAAAAGTAATGCCGTTAGTAACGGCGTTATTTATAACGCCGTTATTCCCATCACTGATTATGTTATAACATGATTATACACTAAAAAAGAGTTGGTGTAGAACAATTTTTAGTGTAGAAATTCCTCTACCACATTAAATTGCATACTTCGCATTTGCAAACTCTCCAGTATTGGCAGTAAATCTGTGAATGAGTGTGTCTATGATCTAATGCTGAATCACACAGCAGTGACCCGAACACAACAGCAACTCAATAAACTGACTCGAACTCAACACAATCCCCAGCGTTGAGTCAGGTTCCTGAGCTCAGCTGCCCTTCGTGATCTAAAACAGGTTCACTTCACCTGCGTACACACACACACTCCTGTAAAACAAGATACACTCTTACATACACTCATCTAAAGGATTATTAGGAACACCTGTTCAATTTCTCATTAATGCAATTATCTAATCAACCAATCACATGGCAGTTGCTTCAATGCATTTAGGGGTGTGGTCCTGGTCAAGACAATCTCCTGAACTCCAAACTGAATGTCAGAATGGGAAAGAAAGGTGATTTAAGCAATTTTGAGCGTGGCATGGTTGTTGGTGCCAGACGGGCCGGTCTGAGTATTTCACAATCTGCTCAGTTACTGGGATTTTCACGCACAACCATTTCTAGGGTTTACAAAGAATGGTGTGAAAAGGGAAAAAACATCCAGTATGCGGCAGTCCTGTGGGCGAAAATGCCTTGTTGATGCTAGAGGTCAGAGGAGAATGGGCCGACTGATTCAAGCTGATAGAAGAGCAACTTTGACTGAAATAACCACTCGTTACAACCGAGGTATGCAGCAAAGCATTTGTGAAGCCACAACACTTGAACTTGACCATGACAATGAGTTCACTGTACTAAAATGGCCCCCACAGTCACCAGATCTCAACCCAATAGAGCATCTTTGGGATGTGGTTCATTTCTAGACATGCTCATGTTTGATTCGTTCATTTCTAGACACGCTCATGTTTGATTCGTTCATTTCTAGACACGCTCATGTTTGATTCGTTCATTTTTAGACACGCTCATGTTTGATTCGTTCATTTCTAGACACGCTCATGTTTGATTCGTTCATTTCTAGACACGCTCATGTTTGATTCGTTCATTTCTAGACACGCTCATGTTTGATTCGTTCATTTCTAGACACGCTCATGTTTGATTCGTTCATTTCTAGACACGCTCATGTTTGATTCGTTCATTTCTAGACACGCTCATGTTTGATTCGTTCATTTCTAGACACGCTCATGTTTGATTCGTTCATTTTTAGACACACTCATGTTTGATTCGTTAATTTCTAGACACGCTCATGTTTGATTCGTTCATTTCTAGACACGCTCATGTTTGATTCGTTCATTTCTAGACACGCTCATGTTTGATTCGTTCATTTTTAGACACGCTCATGTTTGATTCGTTCATTTCTAGACACGCTCATGTTTGATTCGTTCATTTCTAGACACGCTGATGTTTGATTCGTTCATTTCTAGACACACGGCTCATGTTTGATTCAGTTCGATTCTGTGAACCTACTTAAAAGTGCGATTCATTCAAGATTTGAACATCACTAACACACAGTTCACTCACATTCAGATAGATACTATATAGCAAATCTCAACTGCTTGATTGTTTATATCATCTCATAATGTAATTAACTATATTAATTACTGTATTAATTGTGTGTGTGTTTCTCAGAGCTGTCTACGTAACGAGCGTGACTACGAGAGCGTGGTGCTGATGCGACTGAGACAAGCTGAAGAGAGGAAGAGGCTGATCGAGGAGATGAAGAGAGAGGAAGAGGACGAGACGGCGTGACCTCTCTCTCACACACACACACACACACACACACTCACTTTGACCTTTGATTTTACAGGAATTAAACACCCAAACATCAATAAAGCCCTTTTGGAATGAACATTTTTGCCTTGAATATTCAAATGGTGCTTTTCTATGGCAGGGGGATCTTCACAGTCATGAACATGAAAATAACAGAGTTAATGTTGAAAAATTATATTTCAAATTTGATTCTGCTGTAAAGTATTTCTACTGAAGACAGTAGTTCCATTCAGTTCAATGTTGATTGAGTTCAGTAACTGTGTCGATCGATTTTGAAGTTCTTTAATCAAGTTCAATTCAGCTAAGCAGCTCTACTGAAGACAACAGTGTCAGTAATATATTATTCAGTTATTATTATCTATAAGTAATGGTTTACTTATAAAGTTCTGATACAACAAGAACATTTTGAAATATGGACATGAAAACAGTTGCCAGTCAAGTACTTGGACTGAAAAGACTGAAGTACAATAAACCGTCTTCCATTGGTTGGACAAACAGAAATTATTTTTTAATTTGCTTTCGATGCGTGATTGTGCGGTCTTTCTTTAAAATATATATATTTTTAATCAATTTCAGTGACATTCAGTCATCTTAAAGTGATTTACTGACTCAAATCTATTTGTAGTAGCTGGTGTGATCGTAATTGACGTCTTGAACTGCAGAAGACTCGTATTCTCATCCAGGACTTTTATTTTGACACCTTGTGGAGAGTTCATTATTGTACATCAGCTCCTTTACATCCATCAAAAAAGTGGTTGTGAATAAAAATCATCAATGAAGATGTAATATTTTCATCTTAATGTAACACAAAAATGTATTTTTCTTGACTTTCTCTTATTTTCACCCATGATATTAAATGGTTTCTCAGAGCACTTGAACAAAATATTATAATTTCTCTATGCATGTGACCGACTTAAAGCTACACTGTGTAGGATTTTCTCCCATCTAGCGGTATAATTGTTCTATTTCATCAGAAACAATCTTAAAACAGGGCTTTAAGTGTAAAATAACGAACTTGTCCTTTAAAAATGAAACAGTGTAGCTTGTTTCCTTTCTGCTGACTTGGTTTGAGACAGTGACTGCGTTTACATGCAGCCAATAACCCGTTCAAAACCGGGATATTAGCAATAACCCGGTCGCGAACGGCCATGTAAACACCGGCAAAAACCCGAATATGCTCATATCCCGGATTTTAAAAACCGGGATATTATACCTGGGGTACCCCTTTTCTAACCCGAATTTTTGGTCATGTAAACGCGAATCGGGATATCCCCATTGTGATTGTCCCCACTGCGCATGTTCTATTCGCAAGGAATCTTGGTCTTTTGAGTAGAGGAACTTCTCAGTGCATACAAAAACCCGCGTGCAGTATACCGGAAGTAAACATGGCGAGACGCAGCACAGCATACGTTTGGAGCGAGGTCAATAACGTTACCAGCATCAAAGCGCAAACAAAGGCGATCGCTATCTGCCCCGAACTATTCATTATCCGCATGCTGCTGTTGTTGTCGTCTTTGGTTACAGGAAGAAGAATTGGAAATGACGCATATTGCGTCTTAAGGTTGTCCGTACGTCCAGACGCTAACCGTGCGTTGCTGTTTACATCGGGATATTGCAATTCCATGTATACAGGAGAAACTCTCTCTGCTCACGCATGTAAACGGGTTATTCCTAATGTTTCAGAAACCCGAATAGTGACCTTAACCCGACCATAACCCGAAAATTGGCTGCATGTAAACGTAGTCAGTGTGTGTTCTTGTGCCATCATTAGTCACATGATGTGTACGGCGCAGGTGATTGGCTCAGAACTTCAACGAGGGCATCAGGACTTCCAAAGCTGACGGATAGACTATAACTCTATAACTCCAGGTAATGTAGACTTCCTTAGTGAAGGCCAAAAGGAAATTAAACCTTTTGATTAATATGCCACACAAAAAAAAATAATTTGCACCAATTAATCATTTACAAGGTAAACCAGAAATGTAAAGTAAATTGCTTTCTGATTGTGTTGTGCGTGTTCTGTCCTCTTGTCCATCAAACCGCAGTGATCACTTCACCACCAGATTTCCAGTTAGTCACTTTTCTTTGAACACTTTCCTTCTGCTCCTTCTATCCATCATCTGTTTGGTCTCCTCGCGGCCGTCACATGTTTCTGTTTACTTATGTGGGCTTTTCTTTTATATTCCTGGAAAGAAAAGGAACACACAGAGTCTCTTTTACATTACAATACAGGAAATGCAATTACAGGCGTCCTCAGGAGAACCGAGCAGAACCGCAGTCGAGAGGTGGAAAAAACATGCAGATCAACCACATCTTCATTTCTGGTGTATCGGTTTCTATTGAAATGCAAGTGAATTTGATTTTTAAAAATGTACATTTTAATATAATATAGTTGGATATAATGTATGGTTTACTTTCGGCCCTCAAAAGAGTTGGATTTTGGGCAATTCTACGTTTTCCACAATTCTACAGTGTGTATAAAAGTCTTCACACCCCTATTAAAACAGCTTTTTTTTGTGATGTAATTTAAAAAAAAAATCATATTAGAACTTTTGCACATTTAATTAAAAAAAATACAACCTATGCATGCATTGCCACTGGAAACCAAAGTGACATTTCAGATAAAAGATCAAATAAACTCTTTAAAACATTTTATTTTACTTTTTTAATTAGTCTCACACGATCATACAGAAACAATATTAACATGTCAAGATTAGAAACACAACATATAGCATTTACATATTCTGTAAACAAATTTAAGACCGTTCAAAACTACATAACACCACTATAACAAAGATTGTGGGGTTCAAATAATTATTTTGAGCTGATAAAAACTAATATTTCATTGCAAAGCATTTATTTAAAATAAAACCAAGTTGATAAAGACATAGAGATGCAAAAGATTCATCATTGTCCCTTTTGCACATAGAATAACGATGTTCCCACAATCAACTAAATAAACTGATTTATATTACTACAATCTACAATCGAATTACTACAAAGAATTTTCCACACATATAAAAGTGTCCAAATGAAATCACATTCTGATGGTATTGAGAATATTGCTAGTTCAGTCACAGATTTCAAATGCGTAAACATTTTTTAGATAATTTCATAGATATATTTCTTTAATAAACGTTGATTCTGTGATCTCTCGCTCCTGTGAAATCAGCGTGTTTACTGGGAACACAGAGCCACTGGAGTCACAGCGTGTGACTGGCCTCTTTATGAAGACACCAGACCAGAGTCTGTCCCACACCCGTCATACTGACCACTCTGTATCCGAGCTTGTCGAGTTTGTCTAAGACGAGTCTCGGCGGTTCGTCCACGTGATACTCTGAGCTGTCGGACACACACAGATCACATGACAACAGTTGAGTTGATGGATAGACAGACAGGTGATAGATAGATAGATAGACAGACAGACAGACAGACAGGTGATAGATAGATAGATAGATAGATAGACAGACAGGTGATAGATAGATAGATAGATAGATAGATAGATAGATAGATAGACAGACAGGTGATAGATAGATAGATAGATAGATAGATAGACAGACAGACAGACAGACAGGTGATAGATAGATAGACAGGTGATAGATAGACAGACAGATAGATAGACAGACAGGTGATAGATAGATAGATAGATAGATAGATAGACAGACAGGTGATAGATAGATAGATAGATAGATAGATAGATAGACAGACAGATAGATAGACAGACAGGTGATAGATAGATAGACAGACAGACAGACAGACAGACAGGTGATAGATAGATAGACAGACAGACAGACAGACAGACAGGAGATAGATAGATAGATAGACAGGTGATAGATAGACAGACAGATAGATAGACAGACAGGTGATAGATAGATAGATAGATAGATAGATAGATAGATAGATAGACAGATAGATAGACAGACAGGTGATAGATAGATAGACAGACAGACAGACAGGTGAGAGATAGATAGATAGACAGACAGACAGACAGACAGACAGGAGATAGATAGATAGATAGACAGGTGATAGATAGACAGACAGATAGATAGACAGACAGGTGATAGATAGATAGATAGATAGATAGACAGGTGATAGATAGACAGACAGATAGATAGACAGACAGGTGATAGACAGATAGACAGATAGATAGATAGATAGATAGATAGATAGATAGATAGATAGATAGATAGATAGACAGACAGGTGATAGATAGATAGATAGACAGGTGATAGATAGATAGATAGATAGACACTTACAAGTTGTTTCCCAGTATGGTGGTTTTTCGGGCTCCAAGGTAGTTCATGATGGAGGGATCTGAATATTCGTCTCCGACCGTTGTGGGCCCCGTCTCCTGAAACACACACACACACACACACACACGGCTTCTCCACTTAAAGTCATCATGAAAGGGACACTGCTGGTCTTTTCTTCTCTATTATGACGTATACTTGACTGTGTCTGTGGGGAATTGATTGGATGGTTGTGGTCTGCTATTGGCTGATCTCATGTGAGTGACAGGTTATAGCCCCGCCCTCGTCATCAGAGAAGAGATGCTGCAAGAGGAACTTATTCTGATTCAAGATTATGAGAAAAAAATTATGTTGTGCACTGAAAAATCATTTAGAATAAACACCGCAATATTCCATTAAAAAAAACCGTTTACTCATGGTAACTGTATTTAACACTTTATCAATGCAAATGTCTTTTGTCAATTTTTTCTTGTAAAATGTGTTCATCTTTACAATAAATTACATTGAAATAGTTGTGTGTTTGTATGCTGTGTATCTGTCTGTTAATGATTCACTTTCATGTTTCAGCCGTTCATGACAGGTCAGGTGCACATTAAACTTTTTCATTTAAATATATGATTCAGAACAACACAAACCATGCAACATTCACAGAGACCATGTCAAAGCTTATCTTGTGCACATGTAGGTTACTTCCATAACAACAGCTCCAGCGCAGAAACAGACATGCACCTGTAATCCTGTAATATCATAATCATAATCACAGCTGTCACTCATAATCGTGCACGCTGTCTCGCGCGCTGCTCGTTAGTGCTCACATGAGTCTCGCGCTGCTCGTGTTCATACGCACCAGTCTGATCTGTGTGCTGATGAGGATGTACGGCATCTCGGCGTCAGCGGGACACTTTCCAGCGGGATGTCGAAGGTCTCGTCGCGTCGCGTCGCGTCTCAGCGTTTGTCCGCGTTCTCAGCTTGACTCATGCGCGCGCTCGCAGCGGAATGCGGAAACACCCATCGCTCTCGTCCAATCAGCGTCCACCAAATCAGAACGCGCTCTGGAGAGAGACACTCCAGATGATATTATGTAATCTTAAATATTTACTAAATTATCTAGAACATTAATTAATAATAATATTATGAATTATATAATAATAATATTTTTTAGTAAATAATAAAGATAAGCAGACAGATATATAGCTAGAAGGAAGATTTAATTTGGTTTACTAATCTTCTGCCTGGACAAAACCCTGACCAGACCAAAACAAATGAATCTGTTGGATAAAAATTATATTTAATTTGTGCATAGAGAAAATGTGATATTAGGTGTCATTCTGTGATGTTATTGGAGTTTTGTAAAGATCTGAACACACACACACTCTCTCAAAAACATAAACTCTCTCTCACACACGCTGTCTCTCTCTCACAAACACACACACACTGAGCTTGTTAACGGCAAGGTTCTTTTCCATATTAGTATTTTTAAGGCTTATTTCTTTGATTTCTTTTCAACGTTGGTGGTTGGACTTTTCATTTCCTTTTGGCAGAATTGCTAATTTCCTTCTAAAAGCAGTTCTAATCACTGTAATATGATGTTCGAGTCTCTTAGAGCGCTGAGGAAATGAAGCGATCCCATCTGAACAACAACACAAGCTCGAAAACACAGTTTTCAACACATAGATCACAAAACCATTTACATCTGCTCTGATCAGTGTGAGCAACACGATACTAGAGAACACACTAATACTGAAACACCGTTCACACTCGATGGCATGTCTGCTTTAGACAATTATGAGATAGTGGAATATGAATAGAACACTAGTTATTTTGCATGTCTTGTAAATTGAGCAATTAAAGATGTTAAAGGTGACATATCATGCTCTTTTTCACAAGATGTGATATAAATCTATGGTGTCCCTAGAATGTGTCTGTGAAGTTTCAGCTCAAAATACCCCAGATCATTTATTATAGAGCTTGGCCCTGTCCCAATACTCACACTAAGCCCTAAGGCCTTCCTCGAAGTGGACACTTGTTGAAAGTGCACTTAGCGGAGGAAGTGCGCAAGGACCCGAAGCTTGAGAAGAGCAGAATTGGGACAGTTTTCCACACGTCTCTTCTGTTGTGATCAGGAGAGCAAACATGGCGCTGGACGCAGTATTCGCAGTTTATATGCTTATCTGTTTGTGTCTGTTCAATGAATTATCGTGTAAACACTGTTCGTGTCCGAGTGTAATTGAACAGGAGTTATTTTAAGTTTTTGTACAGCGCTTATCATAGTAGGTTGCGTCAATAGCAGAGGAGAAAGGCCGCGAAATTTTTAAATACTACTTTTATTGTACACGAAATGTAGTTTTAAGAGTTTTTCAGTCGAGAATGTACTCAAATCTGTGGTTTATTTATAAAGATAGCGCCTATTTAAAAATTTGATCTGACGTTTTCGGAGTTGTGAGATCCAGGTAATCAGCGGATGCTCAGCGCTCACGTACCCCGCCTGGAACAGCCTGAACTCGGATAGTGCTTCTGACGTGTGCCGCTGGCTCTGATGTCTCGAGTCTAGTGGTTAAACATGAGATATCATTTTATATAAGTATTAATCAATAAAACTGAAATTGAACAAAAAGAGACAAGGTTGTGTCATTTTATTTTATCTGTGGGACTCATCTCTCCACCACACTGGTTTCCCTTTTCTTCTGAGTTTTCCCGCTGCCGAGCCGACCAGCACCATAGCAACCGTTTTGCTCCCCCATTGGTTAGCTGTTCGAAACGTCACGACACTACAAGGATTCTGGGTAATAGCCCATAGCAAAGTGAGGTCTGATGCGCACTTGCGAAAGGTACGATCACCCCTGGAGAACACCTTTAGAGGATCGGGACACCCTACGGTCTTGCACCCCTTAGCGAGAACACGCATTTGAGGGGCACAAGGGCAGAAGTGCGGATATTGGGACAGGGCCCTTGTCAAAGTCGCCCCTTTTTGTGTGTGAGCAAAAACGGTCTGTTTTTGGGTGTCCCTTTAAATGCAAATGAGCTGCAGCTCCGCCCCCCCACCCAGAAGAGGGCGGAGTCTTTACACGAGTTTCAGAAACTCCGGCAATAACAACACAGGCCGATCTCACTCATCCAGAATCCCAGTATTACCAGTAGCGAGTGCAGCTTTACAGAGAGACTCAGGAAGAGTTTCACTTTTAGACGCTCCTGAACGGTTAGTGGTTACATTTATCTAGTTGTTGTGGAGTTATATTGATTAATCTCATCGTGTTTAACTTTTACACAAGTTGACACCGTTCCTGAGGTCTTTATAAGACAGCTGTGACATGTTTTGGTCAATAGTGTTCGCCACTCGTCTGTGCTCAACGGAACGGTTTGCTGCTGTGCTCGAACTTTTGCCATTGTGTTTCATACAAATTTGTCATCTCGTAAAATATGTACGAATTGCCGTGAGATCGGGTTGGCTATTCTGAGGCGAAGTGGTTGTGGCCTGTGGGGGGCGTGGCCTGTGGGTAACGAGGGGGCCAATCAATCACTGAGCCTCACTGACCAATGACAACGACGCTCTCATTATTATTCTCAATCATCATGTGTGTGTGTGTGTGTGTGAAGAGCTTTTAAAAGAGCTGCTTCACTGCTGCATTTCCCCTCATTTTTTATTTTGCAATGCATATGTGTTTATTTTATATTATATTCTTTTCACATGCATCCATGTCCATGTGATCACTTCATTTGAGTGGAATCTTATGCTGCTTAATAGTTATGTAATGTTAATATGGCACCAAGATCTTTTGCAGCTTTTTAAAGGGGACATATCATGCTAAATCTTCTTTTTTAGCCCTTAAATGCCTTTTGTTGTATATTTGGAGTGTTTATAAGTACAGAAAAGTTGAAATTAGTCTCTTCAAGGGCTCCGTTGATATCTTTATATTCTGGTTTGGTCACATTTTTCAACCTGTTTCGATTTTTCTGTAATATATGACGTTTTTTGAACTATTACGTCACAGTATTTGCAGCGGAACTGCCAAATAAGGACATCGACTTCCGGCCCAACACTTCGAGCAATCCGCAATTTTTATGTCTCGCTGCAATTTTGTAGTCCAAGTTCAAGGATGCAGAAGTTACGAGAGGGAACGTCAGAATGTTCGGTTGTTGGATGTAGTGACCCACACGCTTCATTACACCGTCTCCCAGCATCAGAACCTCTTCAAAGTGCCTGGTTGAGTTTTATTTTTCACGGAAATGTACCACATCTGTGGGTAAAGTCATTTTTGTGTGCGCGACCGCGAAGCACTTCAAGGATAACTAACGTTAACGTTACTTCAGGAACCTCCGCCATTATAAAGAAGGATTTGCCGATTGACTTCGTCTGATTGAGGGCTCAATTCCTTCTATCTTTGGAGACGCCGAACAGAGCACTTCGGTAAGCTGTAAATAACGTTATTAAAAATAAAACACACGGTGGTCATGGTTTAGCAGTACCTTTGTCTTTATTTTCTTTTTAAGTACACGTCTGTAGCAGTATTACTGTTGTGGAGTTTCATCATGACAATGGTCAATTAGCTGCTGTGTTTTCTGATGCTTTTCTAAACATAGCATATTATCAATATAGATTTTTAGTGGTAAGATTAGGCCGTATAGTCATTTGTCTTGTTAGTGTGATTGTTTTAACAAGAGAAATAATCGACTTTTCTTTAATTGTTTATAATATAACTTAGATTTTGTTTTGTGAGTGTTAAATATTCGTTGTAAATCATGCAGTATTGTAGTGGGCATGGATGGAGAAGTTACTTATACAGTAACGCATCATTACGATACATCCATATGAAGATGTTGTTCAGGTTCGTCGTCTTTATTTTTATCTCGCTCCGACTCTGGCTCGAACATGTAAGGCTTGATGGACAAGTCTTCCGTTGTTGACATTTTGTGAATAACAATAAAAAGTTTCTGTGCCGCTAGATAATCGTATCTCTGCTATCAAACTACAAAAATGGCCGAACGGGGTGGAGTTGACCCGAGTGTCACCTCTGACCCCGGGAGAGGGGGCGGGGTATGAAGTGGCTCATTTGCATTTAAAGAGACCGCACCAAAACAAGTTGCTCTCAGACACACATCAGAAAAGGGGTCTGTGGAGCTATAATAATAATGAGGAATTCAGACCCAAGCATTGCAGTTCCGCTTTATATAGACCACAAATGTATGATTTATTTGTAAAAAGGAACGATTTAAAAGCATGATATGTACCCTTTAAGGAAGATTTATTTTTATTTTGGTTTTGGTTCTTTATAAACATCTTCAGTTCATTCTCTGCATGTATGGGGAAAGTAGTAAATGCATCATATAAAAGTCACGTTCTGTCTTAAGCTCGTTGAACACAGTGCTTGGAAAAGCAAAACTATATTAAGTTATAGTGATGGCATAGAAAAACAATGTGTCCATGAACCGTTGTCCATTTTTATTTTTTTGTAAGAGTAAAAAATCAAACCTTTATTGGAATGTAAAGATTCATGGATGTTAAGGTTCTTTAAAACCATCAAAGCCAGTAATGAACATACATTTTTAAGACACTCTTGACAAATCATATGTTTTGTAACGTCGGATCCCGCGGGTGTGTGTGTGTGTGTGTGTGTGTGTGTGTGTAAGCTTAGGCCAGTTTTATGTTTACAGCTGATGGGTCTACAGACATTCATCGACATTTAAAACTGAAATATAACAAAATATAAGAGAGATGAACTCTTTTTGCAGCTGCACATTAAAACATTTCTTGTGTTTAGTGGATTATTCTCTAAATAGATTTAGTAAAAATAGATTTAAACTTAGAAAAATAGAAAAAAAAACAGGAAACCACGAGCGTGAATCTTTATAGTCCAAAAGTCTTTTTTTGTGATTGCCATCATGCCAGAACATGTTCCTGGAGTTGGATCAACTTCCTGTGTTCCTGCAGTGACTTCCTGTCCGTATCTCTGGGTTATTTCATGAAGTGAGGGTCACCGTAGCTGTGGTTCAGCTGATGGACTGGTTTCCTCGGACGGCTTAGAGCCGGAGCAAAGGTCGTTTCCGGACTTTCACACCACCGTATCTTTTCTTTGGGATTTATTTTTAACACGTGTGTATTTTTATTGAATGCTTGAGAACATTTGTTCAGAGAAACTGTCCAGGAATCTGGATGATGCC
This sequence comes from Semotilus atromaculatus, assembly GCA_031834385.1. Lineage (NCBI taxonomy): Eukaryota > Metazoa > Chordata > Actinopteri > Cypriniformes > Leuciscidae > Semotilus > Semotilus atromaculatus. The sequence goes on from JAULUF010000028.1 coordinate 29,565,927, forward strand.
CTATAAATAAAACCAGAACCGTCCGGGTGCCTGCCTTCAATGAATGTTCAACCTCATTGTTGGCTTTTTGTTGTTGTTAATTTACAAAATAAAGCCAAATCTATATTGTTTATGTCTATTCTCTGATGTATTTTGAGATTATTGGCCCAGAATCAGCTGGAAAGATGAGATGAAGCTTTCTGTTTCAATTGTTCTCTCCTGAATTGAGAGGAAACCCTGTTTCACACATTCTGAGGAAGGAAAAGAGTCTTGTTTACTTGCGTTGACTGATTTATAAAAGACAGCCATATCAAATTATTAATAGTTTTTGCTAGCTTTTGTGAGCACTTAGTTTGCAAATGAATGTTATTCTGTGAAGGTTATTAAATTGTTGCAAGCCTTTTTTTTGTGCAAAATATTGTAAAGCTGTAAATAAAACAAAGATTATTGGTGTACATCCTACAAGAAAATACTGTTTAAGTTTTTGTACTTCAAAATTTCGCCCTTAATTCAATGAGTTACTTGCCATTTCTTTGTGTTTCTAAATTAACCAGCAATTTCCAATTGAAAATAGTTTCAACGCCATTTTTTCTGTGCAGATTTTGATTTTTTGATTGCTCTAGTCTAGAGATCGTTTACACAACATAATTTCCAACTAATATATATATATTTTTTATGCATTTTGGCCGTTCATTTACAGGACAACAGTGTTTTGGGGGCTGGTCCAAAGTACAAGTTTTTGAAAATGATACCATTATCGTCTCCATGTAAACTACAAAAATTTGTGAAAACAGTGACTATATGCATATTAGTATTCAGTCTATAATAATAATAGGCCTGTGTGTCTTTACAAAGTGACATCGCCATCTACTGGCCTGTCAGCAGAATACAACATTTTAATCGTTTTCATGAATCCGGAAATCGTTTTTAAAAAAAAAGTTGTATCTGTATGCAAAACGCTTTTCGGAAACGCTTTTAGTTTTTAGTACATGGTTGTCCCTAGATGAAAAATTTGACCTCATTGTGTTGTACTATCAAACTAGAACAGTAAAACATCACTTCAGTTGTTGGTTAAACTGAGGAAGAGTCTTTAATACTGTGATTATCAGTATTTTTGCTGTAAGACTGAAGGAGGAGGAACGTGTCGTATCTCATGCATCTGAAACTCTTCTCAGCGCAGAATGCTGTGAAAACGTAATTACTTTTATATGTTCCTCAAGAGAGAACAAAGACAGAGCTGCGATTCAGTGCCAAATATCACGTCAGACATGACATGTATATTATTAAAAGACTGATGCGCCTTTCAAACGAGCAGATACTGTATGTTATGGAAAACACACATTGCTGGTCTATATTACTCAAGAATTTATTTTATTTGAAGAAGGAATCAGTTTTCTTGCTTGTTAAATGAACATTTTATATGATGACCGCTTTTGGGAATCTTAATAACTGGCACTGAGTCTCCAGTGTGTTGAGTTTACAATGAGGGAAGAAACAGAATTAGCCTATAACAGGACAGATTTTATGTGTGTTTTACAACAAGTAGGTTAAAGTCTCCCTGTAGTCAATCACTTTATCTCTTAAAACTCATCTTTGATAACCAAATTGGGATATTTAAGGGTTTGTTCCTTGGAAAAAAAATATCTTGAATGTATCTCGACACCCGTGCCTCATTTAGTATGCGTGGTTCTATGAATATGCAAATGAGCCCCGCCTCCACTCACTCACTCCCTCACTCAGAGATCCACTGGTTGACGATCACACGTTGATCTGATTGGTTACAAGGTCGTTTGTGACGTCAGAAACACCAGCGATTTCACACCGTGATTTTGAGACAGTCTTTGGTTCACTGCAGTTTTCATTTTTTATAATGAGATTTAGGCAATTTTGTGATTAAAGGAGAACTCCGGTCAATTTTAACATTGAGCTCATTTTTTTGTACATTTGGAGTGATGTCAATACAGAGAACAACGACAAAAATCAGTGTTGCCTACAGCGTGTTATCGCCTTTTTAAAATGTGCTCCCTGTTGACTTCAATGGGGCAAGTTTTAAACCTGCTTTTAGCCTCTTAACATCCTTGATATGTCATTACAAGTGCACAGCCATGGAGTGGTGTTATTAAGAGTGAACACGGTCAATCTGACTGCAGTAGATGTGAAAGATATTAATAAAAATGATGTTAATTCTGCCAGCTCACATACCTGTATTTACTTCCTGTTTTCGGTCGAAGTCCAAAGTAGTCGATTATCGAGTTCGCGCGTGCGGCCAGGCTGTATGAGATCCTATTCTCCCAAACTCGATAATCGACTACTTTGGACTTTAACCCAAAACAGGAAGAAAATTTTTGGTTTAAAACTTGCCCCATTGAAGTCAACAGGGTGCACATTAAAAAGAAGATAACACGGTGTAGGCAACGCCGATTTTTGTCGTTGTTCTCTGTACTGACAGCACTCCAAATGTACAAAAATATTAGCTCAATGTTAAAATTGACCGGAGTTCTCCTTTAAACTTTTCCTCATGTATACACAGTATGAACACAAAAGAAGATATTTTGAAGAATGTTGGTGAACAGACAGTTGCTGGACCCCATTGACTTCCATAGTATCTTTTTTTCACCAACATTCTTCAAAATATCTTCTTTTGTGTTCAGCAGAAGAAAGAAACTCATACAGGTTTGAAACAACTTGAGGGTGAGTAAATTATGACAGAATTTTCATTTTTGGGTGAACTATCCCTTTAAGCAAAGTGTTGCAATTAAACTCATAATCGTAGTAAAACATGGTGTATGCCGGTTTTAATCGTAATAAACAGGTATTACATCTCTGATGAAAGTGCACATGTGCCCTTTTAGCTTGCTGAAGAAAAGTCAACATGAATAATAATGCAATACATTGATGGTCAAAATATCGAAATATATTGATGGTCAAATATTAGGCTACTAAAGCCAGATACCAAAGAAACAGGCAATGTGACCCTGGCGTCCTGCTCGATTCCTTCCAACAACAAAGCTCTTGAAAATGTCATGACAAATTCGTATTTATTTACAACGTCAAAAGTGGGAAGTAGGAAATTTCCGATAGCACGTGAAGGCAGCATAAGTCCTAACTCTAATTATGCATCAATAATTTGATTATTTTAAATATGTAAAATATTGCATATAACATTTGTGAACAAAGCAGCGTTTCCATCCCATGTGTTCAAGAGAACAAAACTGGCACTTCCTGGGAAATTGGCGCAAATTATGAGTAGGCCAGGCTATGCAATGTGGCCGTTTTCCCCTCCATCATAAATGAGTTTGCGTCCGGATGCTGGTGTTCGGGAACACACTCGAGTCGTGTGAGACGCTTCTGGAGGGAATTATTAAACCAAATCATTCTGATGACAGACTGACTCCGGCGTTTCAGAGCCAACAAACCAACATTTGAGGTGCTGCGACGCCATTGGTCCACTTGTTAGTCCAGTTTTCCAATCACAGCCTCTGCTGAGGCAAAGTAGAGGTTTGAGGGAATTATTCGGTAGCCTACATGTGTTTCCATTGCAGTTTATCCTCATGGAAACATAGCTATTTGGGTAAAACAGCCCATTTGATACATAAAAAAATGCATTTTAAATATATTTATCATTTTGGTGAGTTTGCACAGAAAGAAACAAATTTTCTTTTGTAAAATGTTAAATTGTTGTGCACTTTGTGATTTTTCCCAGTAAACATGTTCAACTCTGTTTATATTAGATCTGAATCTGTGAAAGCGTCGTCTGTCTAACGTGAGGAAATGCACTTGAAGTGGGTAATTTATCTTGTTTTAACAAATGATCTCGTGGTTTTATTGGATGTAGAAACCGGAAGCCTGCCTTCTGAACACGGGTCGCGCTTCCTGACGCGTATCTCTCACGTAGATAAGGTTGGCTTAAGTGACAGATGTAATTGTACTACTGCTTTGAGAAGAACCATATGTCTGTAGGGTCCTGTGAATTCCTTGCTCTCTCGAGCTCGTAAATCAAAAGCAGAAGCGGGAGTGGGAGAACGCGACCGCGAGCGTTATAACGCGTGGACTCGCGGCGCGATGCGTATCTTTACAGGATTAGCGCGACTGTGGGGGTCATGGTTAGCTGGAGACCAGATGTGGAGCCGGTGTTGCAGTTCTTTATAAAGCAAGTGTCTAATAAACGAGCGAGGGAGTAAATCTTCATCTTTAATGATGCTTGATGCCAAATGAATGAACACTTCAGATGGATCTGGATAATATTCTGATTGTTCCAATCCAATCTGACTTCTGATCTATAATGCCTGATTCATAATCGTACACTGTCCGTTCGTTGGCCAGAGGAGAACTGAGCAACTGTTTCTCCCAAGGGATTTTCTTCTGGAAACAATTGTTGCAGTATTTTCCTGTTATCTCTGTAAAGCTTTGAAACAATCAGCATTGAGCGCTATATAAATAAAGGTGTAGTAAATAAATAAAGACTTTACTTCACATGTCGTTGCACGAGCACAAATCAGACTTTAGTGTGGTCTTTCTTCAACACAGGTCTGGGACAAAATTCTTATTTATTCTTGATATAAACCCATGGGTCTGAAATAAAGAATATAATAATAATAATGTCTCTCCCAAAAACAGCCTTTCTCTGGAAATAAACTGGGATAAGAGAGAGTATTTTAACATCCAAATAACTGCATGCATCAACCCAGTGTTTTAGTCCAAAATATGTCCATCTGAATAGCATCTGTATTTTTATTGGACCTGAATATCTCCTGTAAGGTTCTTCTTTCCGTCTCTGTGTCAGACCACACACACTAACTAAAAGATGCGAATGTTTTGTCTCCTGTTGCCCGTTTGAGTCCCAGTGGCCTCGTCTCACAGTTCATTTAGTTGCGTTTTAATGATTTGCATCATATTGTTTTTGTTTCAATCAGTACAAAATGTCACCAGTGCAAATGTCCTTCTCAAACGCAGTTTATGCAAGAACATGAACAAACTCTTGAGCAACACAAGCTCTTATTTCAGAACGCTACGTTTACATGCAACAGTTTTCGTCAGTGGAATGAATCCGATCCGATTATTCTGAAAGTTCTGTTTTAATTCCGAGTCACATATTCGTTTAAATGTGTGTTTCATGTATTGTAAACTAAACTTCACAGAGCAGTTCATAAGACATGGGACTTATTTAAACGTATACATAAGACATCAAACGTATCATTATATGAGCTATTATTGTTTAAATCTGATTGAGGAAATAGTCGGATTCAAGATTCAAGTGTTTACATTAGTTTATTCCTGTTGATCGGATTATTTCAGGGATACACCGCCACTTCGAATTCAATCAAAATTTCTTTAAGATCGAGCTTAATTTGACGAATTGAGCCATCAATTAATGTATTATTTGGGCGCCTGTAAATGTAGCTTTGATTCTCAGCATTGTCAGGATTTGAGTTTATTTGAGTCAGGCGCGTTTCCCTTATAGATTTGCGCAAAACTTTTGCGATTTTTATTTTTTTTAATTTTTTTTTGTCGTCGACAAAAATCTATTGCGAAATGACGGCGTTTCCATAACCGATGTTATGCGACTAAAACATATTTCAATTTTTGCGCAATATTTCTTTTTCGAATTGCCTGAGAAACCTCCTCATGCGAGCGTAAAAACATTAATAATTGGGAGTTTTTGCGAAATTGACGTGTTTCCAATTGGGCATATTTTCAATTCGCAGTTTCAATTTGTAGGGTAATGGAAACGCGTTCATTTCCTAGTTAATCTTCTACCTGTTAATTAGTTCAGACTTTCTGCCTGTTTGTATTCTTGGTGATGGTGTTCGTTGAGTTCAGATGTGTCTTGTTAATCAGTGTATTTAAGCCTGAGTTTAGTCCTGTTTAGTTGTGTGTCGACGTTGCTGTAAGCTTGATTGTTCTGTTCCGTGTTCTAGAATTCTGAGTGTTTGTTAATTTCAGTTTGTGATTAGACTGAAACTGCTGCGTACTGATCCTGTTTCTTCTCTGCTGCAACCAGGACTGTGACAAGCATGTAGGGATCATAGACAGTATAAGAAGTGGACAGAGCCATCTTATTGGAACTCCGTTGAGACAATTGAAGCCCATTTTTAGCGTTTTTTTTTTTTAGCACTTCCGTTCCTGACGCAGACTCGAACCGACTCAAACTAAGCTTGATGACGCGAGCCTGTCTGACAGATGTACATCTTCTAGTAGCTGTGCGTGAAAACTGCCAACGTTAATCTTGCAGAGACGGCGAGCTTGAGCAAAGAGTTCTTTGGCGTGAGTGAGCAGGAGTAATAGTACTAATTTGTATAGTATTTATTTATTTTAAAATGTAACGCCAGTACGCCATATTAAGTTAATGCATTGATTGCCTGTGAGCTTCTCCTCCTGTCTGTACGGTAATTTCTGTCCTGTGCGACAGAGCGTTGAGTGGTTATGACGCAATCGTTTAAAAAAAAAAATTTTTAATTGAAAAAAAAATTCTTTGATCACATATTTCTCTGAAAACAATATGTGCTCCGCCACGGAACTTCACGATAAATTGCGCTGCGAACTCGATACGCGCTTTGACGCTTCAGTGTCAAAATGTACGATCTCTACAAGCTTG
>JAULUF010000028.1:29575000-29792500 GCA_031834385.1 Semotilus atromaculatus
TTTAAAGTCACGGTTCGGTACGTTTTCGGTACAGCAAAAAGGAAGAAATGCCAGAGAAATTTCCTATTTATTAAAAGAATTTTTTTTTAAAAATAAGTGTGAGTTTTCCTGATCTTGAAACTTTCAGGTTTATAAATGGGGGTAATTTTTGAAGGATGAATAAATAATGTTTTGGTCATCACATTAAAAATAACATTTAAATATATATTTATTTATATAATATTTGAGTTTTGAAGTATTACTTTAGTGGTGAATTCAAATGCTTTCTTTACTGGATCTCTTAGCGCTGTGTAGTAACAGTGTCGCTTGATCAAGATCGGCTCGCGCTCATAGAGCTCGCGCTGCACAGATGTTGATGGTCCGAACTGATATACGGTCCGTAGGGCAGTTTCGTTCCGCTTTCATCACGTTTGCCATTTGATGTTGTGTAACGTTGTGGTGGTCGCGCCAGCGCGGATTTTGTCGGCAGGAAAAATGGTCCAAGGAATCGTTCGGTTTGTATGCGTACCGAACCGGAAGCCTCGAACCGAAACGGTTCAATACGAATACATGTACCGTTACACCCAGGGCCGGATTAAGAGTTCAGAGGCCCCTGGGCACAATGTCTTGTAGGCCCCCTCTTTTAGGCAGGCCAAATGTATACTTTGTCCAAGGACATTTTAATATGGCATTTACAGTTTTACTGACTTAAAGGAACTTTGTTGTACTATGCTGGAGTAAAGTTCATAAATGGTCGTTCTTTCCCATAGGAATTTGTAAAACTATGTTGGGTGGACCTCTGTGCCTCTAGGGGGGTTCGGGGGTATGCTCCCCCGCAAGAAAATTTTGTACATTTTAAGGTTAAATGCATCAATCTCCTGCTCTTTGAGAGATCAAAATTAAGAGCTTCAACCCATGAGCTGCTCGTTGAACAAAGAAAAAGCATTGATTTGTACCAGGACAATAAAGAGGGCTCAAACATCTTTTTAGTTCTGAGAGTCTCAGTCTACATTACATTATCAATGGTGTTTTAGGATACCAAACAATTATTATTATAATGTAATAATGATTTATATAATTATTCCTATGATGTAAAATCCATATAGCCTATAAATGTACTATATAAATGAAATTATGAAAATGAATATTTCAAAAGTATATTTTAGCCTACATTACACTATAATATAGGAAAATTAAAATACTTTTGTCCTAATTTCTTCACTTGCAAGAAATAAACCCTTGATCTGGAGAAAACACCAGATAACCATGCTGATCGCGTGAGCAAAGAGCGCACTTTTCTTTAAATCACCCAGCACAAACAGGATGCTTAAAGTCTTGTGCTGTTTTATAAAGGCACAAAGCCATATCATGGTTTCGTTTTTAGTTCGTTGGCAAAATATAACGCTAGAGACATTTATGTTAGGTAATACATTTTACATCTGTGTTGGGAAAAGGGAGAAGAGAGTTCGGCAAAAGGCGGATTCGAACTCGGGTCAAGCGCGTCAAAAGCTGCTTTCTAGCACTTCACGCCCTACGCCACTGTAGCTATTACGCGACGGGCGTCTTTTTGTTCCGTTATCTAATAATAAAATATATTTTTTTTTTTCCCCTCGCTTGGGCCCCAAGTGCGCATGGCGAATTTGCAATGAATACATTTTATCAGACCGGCCCTCGCGGACTCGAAACACTACCGGCCCACCGGGGAAACTCCCGACTCTCCCGATTGCCACTGTCGTTCCGCCCCTGGTGCCCAGGGCCCCTTAGATGTCGTGGGCCCCTGGGCAAGTGCCCAGTTGCCCTAATGGTTAATCCGGCCCTGGTTACACCCCTAATAGAAACAGTTATTGCCAAAGTGTTGGAATTATTCATTCATTAATTTCTGATGGTACTTCATAAGGACCAACAGTCTCACATTTCATTTTTGGTTCAAATCTCTATAATCTCTACCAATACTTGACTTGACGGATCAAGCTTCTTGATCTAAACCTGAGCAATATTCCTAATTATTCCCAGTTATAATGTGGTGTATGTTCATATCCAGGCTATAGTTGAGTGTAATTTCTCCAGGGTAACGAGGTCACACTGGAGAGCAAACACACACTGTCGGCTTAGAGAGCGGCTGCTGTAGAGAGCTGTGTGAGTGTGTGTGTGTTTGTGAGAGCGAGTATGTGTGTGTGTGTGATGATGTGTACATGAGCGGATCCGCACCGACACAGGCCTCAGATCAGTGTGTGTTTGATTCAATCTGAGTGTTTTAACAGCTGCTCGATGAGAGAAAGTCTGTGATCCAGAGAGTTTCTGCGTAAGTACCAGTGACCCTTTCTACACAAACACACACACACACACACACACACGTTGGTGCAACTACATTATGAGGACTCTCCATAGGTTTAATGGTTTTTATACTGTACAAACTGTATTCTATCCCCTTACACACACACGCACACACACACACACACACACACACACACACTGCCCCATCACTAAACCTACCCATCACAGGAAATTTTTAATGAAACATTGTTTTTTAAGCTATTTGAAATATGAGGACTCATGAAATGTCCTCATAAACCACGTGTAAGTTGCAATACCAGTGTAATATGCATGTCATTATACACACGTGTCCTCATAAATCACATAAACAAGCACACACACACACACACACACACACACACAGAGAGACTGTGCTGATACGAACACACGTCAACCACAGGCGTCAGTCACTAAAGATAATCATTATTTTCTATTGCCTGTACTGGTAAAACAACTACAAAGAGGAAGACGAATGTTAACAACAAAATCTACCATCCCTGCTTACAAAATTATGTCTTAAAGTCCCCCTATAGTCAGTGATTTTATCCCTTAAACCTCATCTTTGATCACCAAAATGACATATTTAAAAGTTTTTTCCCTGAAAAAATGTATGCCATTAAATAGCTTAAATGTAACTCGACACCCTTGCCTCATTTAGAATGCGTGGTTCTATGAATATGCAAATGCACTCACTCAGAGATCACACGTTGATCTGATTGGTTACAAGGTCGTTTGTGACGTCAGAAACACCAGCGATTTCACACCGTGTTTTTGAGACTGTCTTTGGTTCACTGCAGTTTTAAGCAGAAAATACTCAGCAATGCTGTCGACTTATGAACTTACACATGGTGTGTGTTAAAGCATATTAAAAACACCACATAGACATATAAACAACACTAAAAGCTGGATTTTCACCACAGGGGGACTTTAAAGCTAAATGACCTTCATGACAACATACAAGTAAAAAAAATTGTGGTTTTAAAATTTAGTTTTGCTAATTGTTCGAGAGAAATTAAATGAAATGGATGTGGATTTAACACGTACGTGCCAGATGTGGGCCGGATCTGGGCCGACACTGTTGCTGTCTGTGATCGTTAGAAAGTGTGTAACGAATCCCTCGTGCACGATTCGATATCACGATACTGAGCTCACGATACCATATTCCAAGACATGATAAAAGGTTAACAAGAAATGTACTGTTGAATAAAATGCTAAATTTTATATTACATTGTGTGTGTAAATGAATATTCTTGGACTTGGTGCTGAAACCCAAAGCACAGGACAATAGAGACACCAGAATAACAATATTCATGATTCTGAAAATACAGAATTATTTTAAACGAAAATGTTTGCACTCTGTCACTGACTAGATATATTTTAATAATATAGGCCACTTTTTACTGGTAACATCCGATATTTGGCATTATCATTTCCCCATTGCATTATTATACATTATATTCAATAATACTTATATATATATAATAGTTTAATGTAGTACTGACACTAAAACTCAGAAAACTTGAATATTTTCTTATCTTGAGTGAATTATACACAATACATATTGTCACTATCTACAATACATATTGTTGCAATTTTGCATTGCGATACACTGTTACACCCCTATTAGAAAGTCAAGTTTTTAGCCATTAAGAAAGTGTTTTTCTCAAGCCATAATGTGTTTTTTTGTAAACAATGGCTGCATCCGAACAGCTGATTTAAGAACAAAATGACTCCAAACCAATGCATTTAATTGTCCAGTTCCGTGATGAAGCCTGTACTCCGTCAACCATATACATTTCCCAGTAAATGTGCCATAAATTGCACACAGCATGTTTTCATTTGGCTAAAAAAAATAGCACTATAGAACAAGAACAACGTTCACCGCAACAAAACACAGTTGCCAGCGTTCCCGGGAGCTTTCAGGTCGAGCTTCATGACTCTGTTTATTTATACTGGCAGTGTGACCGCGCACTACCTAGGGTGTGTGTGTGTGTGTGTGTGTGTGTGTCCTTACCCCCCAGAAACCCATTTGGATGGAGGCTTGATGGGGTTTTGACTGTTGGGGAGTCAGCCAGAGTCCAGGCCTGTTTTAATGGTCTCTCCACGGAGGCACATTCCCAGCTCTGAGGATTGGAGCAGACACACCGGCTCCTGTCTTCGGTTTGTTAGGGTTTGATATGAAGGAGAGCGTCTCATTATCCAGTCTCAGCACCTGCCCTCATCACGACTGCTGATGGTGTCCAAACCACCACTAAAGCACACATCAGATGTGATTTATACCAAAACAGGCCCTCGTCATCAAGCGAATGAGCTAATGCTGGAATTGATTGGTGACATTCCAGGGGAAAATTGAATTGTTTAATGGAATCATGTTACGTATTGGCTAAAAATAGACACAAATTGTACTGTAGGCTACGTTTACAGTACACGTGGCCGGCTATTTTCATAAACGGACTCTCCGTTTTCAAAAATAACATCGTGCACACCTGTCAGTTTTCAGAAAAGTGTTAGTTAACACGAACCGTCAAGAGCATGCCAGACCTGTAGGTGTCAGTGTAACGAGAAGCTCAAGCCCACGGTAGCCAATCAGAATCCTGAAAATAGCAACAACAGCTCGACATGATAGAGCAGCTGTATCTGCAGATGCAAATAAGGCCGGATTTCCACCAACTGCGGATCGGCTGCGTGTCGGATCCGTGCTCCGCCGTCCTTCAACCAGATCCGGGCTTGTTGCGGAACGGCTGCGGCTATGACTGACAGCTGAAGTCACGAGGACACACGATATCTCGCAAATTTACATATGATCGCGCGATATAACAGGATGTAGTTTCTATAAACAGAACCACAAAACCAGCAACAGGTTGTTTCCATCCAGAGGAGTAGAGGGGAAACAACTCAACTTGGTAGAGCACCAAAACAACGCAGTTTTTGTGGAGATTATTGTGATTCTACCATGGGTAAGTATGCCTGTCTCCGCCCATTATGACGTTTTCAAGGTGTAGTGCAGGGAAATACGATCTGCCGTGAGCACGGGGTATTTTATTGTGCAAAATACCGGATGTTTTATTTTGTTTCTGTGCTCTACTTCCTGCGGCGCTCTCCGGCATCCGGCAAAAATATAAACTCTGCGGCTGCATCCCAATTCGCCTACTTATAGGCTACTACGCCCTAAAAGTATGTGCTCTTTTTGTGAAGAAAAAGAAACACACTTTTGAGTGTGTAGCAAAAGAGTAGGCAAGCTTTGGGACATACTACTCCGCCATCTTTAACGGACAGCTCTGTCGCGTGATCCTGTCACCGTAAACTGCCCTGTCAATCATCTTGTCACAGTTAAAATCCTCCATTCAATCTAATTTAATTCCCTACTGTTTCGGAGAGAAATGTTGTATCACGTTCATCTGCCAGTCGCGGGTCTTTCATGCGGAGACTCTCCTCGTGTGTTTGCAATTTGAACGTAATCGGTCTTTGTCAGACACGTGGGTTTGTTGTGAGTGACGTCACCGCGGCCGCCATTTTTGAGGTATCGCTACTGACTGTGAGCATTGAAGAGATTACGAGAGTAGCGATAACTCGCAAAACTGGAGAAACACAAGAAAACTGAGAAAATGCCGTACCACAATAAACTCGATAAATATTGCAGGTACCATTATTTGGAGAAATTGTCATCATTCAGAACATAGATCCATATATGAGCTGATTGCAGTAAGTTGGAGTGCTGATCCCGCATTGTTTTCTCATCCTCATACTTGGACATTGTCAACTATCTTGTTTATGGTATAAATATACCAGTGAACAATTTAAAAACTATAAATCTCTTAAAACCCACGGACATTTCACCAACGGCTGTGTACAGGATTTATTTACATTCCCACAGAAGGACACAGTAGTAACAGCAAAGATACGTTTGCTGTATTGATGATGATGATAATGTCATGTTAAGGATGGTTTAGTTTGAAAAAATAATGAAAAACACAATTCTCCAACAACAGAATACCCCTGCATCGATACCTTACAAATAGCGGCTACGCCCCATAATGCACTTCGTGTATCATGAGTGTGACGTCACCTGACAAAGACCGATGATGCATTTAAAAGTTAATGGCTAAACCAACGTATCTTTACAAAAGTTCACAATGCTGCTGCAGATGCAATATAATGTAGACAACATTGAAAAAATAAATTTTCGTCAGGTTAGATACTGATAATTAATCACTCAAACTCCTTTATCTAAACCTCTCTGCATAACCGCCGGACTCGCGCGTCCTCCATGTCTGTAGTTTTTTAACTCTTTTCACTCGTGTTTGTAGTTCTAACCGAATCCTCGTCCAGCGCGCGATGGGTTGTGGCCAATATCAGCCGTTAGAGTGCGCATCGATCTACACTTCGGATTCTGACCGGAAATAGTAGACCATCCGGGAATCTTTGGAACACTCATTTCAACATACTATGATTTGGGACGTACTAATTCTATTTTCGAATACTATTTAGGACGGATAGTATTCGAATTGGGACGCAGCACGCGTATCTGCCCCGGAGGGCTGCGGTCGCCGGCGCTGGGACGGATCACATTGACTTTAATAGAAACCTATTGACTCCTCAGCCGTTCCGCAGTTGGTGGAAATTGGGGGTAAGGGTTTGCTCAACATAAATGCGCCTGCGACAGTGAATGCGTCCATGATCACCAAAGCCAAATGAAGATGTAAACATAGATCGCACTTTTGACGCAGTGCAAGTTCTGTCGCATCTGTGACGTCGGCGGCTTAAAACTATCTTTCTCAGTTTACATGCAAACGTGCAAACAAAGTTTTCCAAAATCTCCACTCTGGCCGGAGTTTATAGAAAGAATCGTTTTCAGAGGCGAATTCTCCGTTTGCGTGTAAACAAAAGGCACAAACAAAATGTCTCTGTTTTTCAAAATAACCATGTACGCATAAACGGGGCCGTAGATATACAGAGGTGTGTTTCCCGAAAGCATCGCTAGCCAACTATGGTCGCAAGGTCCGTCGTGATCATAGTAGCCTACAACAAATCGGTGTTTCCCGAAAACATTGTTCTAACGAACATTTGCAAACAGCATCACAGAGTTGTGTGTTCGTAACGACAGATCTCCACCTGTGGTTAGAAGCAGTTTCTAGTTTTCATGACATGTGGACTCAATAAATCCTTATCTTGAGCAAAACAAGCAAACTGACATTCAGTACAATCTACATGTTTTATTTAGAATACGTACTAATGTCATTTGTCGAGATTTAAACACTGTTTTTGAAGAGTGCGCATGTGTGAACGTGATCTAGTGCGTAAGAACGAGTCTATGATTGAATCTGGAAATAAAGCAAAATAACTGAGAAAAATGAGAAATATTCCACAGATGCATGTCTGTAATTTATAGCGAAACATCTAGTGTTAATTCGATCATTAGCAGTAGTTATAATCCTCCTGCGTGACATCATTAACCATGTTTGAACGACCGGTTTGCGACAGTATGGTTTCGGGAAACTGTCGTGACGAGATGATTTCTACAGTAGTGGAGCTCGAGTTACTGTACATCTGTACGAAACGAGTGTAGAGCTGTAACATTAATGAAGGAAGGATCTCTGACCTTTGGCTAACAGTTCAATAACAGCGTCTTCTGTACTGAACTTCATCATAACTTTACACAGTTATTGAACTGAATCAACATTGATCTGAATAAAGACACTATTGTCTTTTTAAATCTGCTTTACTGCAGAATCTGTTTTTCTTCTCATAATTGGTGACGTTTGTATCATCGATTCTGTTATTTTCCTGTTTAATTCTGTGAAGCCGCTCTGAAACAATCTGTGTATAGAGTTCAACAGTTCCTGGACACTTTCTCAACAGTGTTTTTCCCATTCATTTCTCCTAAAAGAGATTTTTTAAAAGTCTTTGTTAAAGCGTTATAAGCCGTGAATCAAGTTATTCGAGGAGAACCATAACAGACCTTTAATTTGAAGCAAAAAAGTGTTTGAAAATCGGACAAAAATACAAAGACAGAACAATCCTATGATTGCAAAAAGCATAACTGAAGAGAAATATTAAACTATGCATTTAAAGATGTTGATTTTATATATATATTTTGCCAAGTTTCACTCGTTGCGACTCTCTGATTGGTGGAATGTTCTGTACAGCATTATGGGTAATGTAGTTTTTCACCGCAAGGCTTCAGCGGACACAAATGCCATCGATTAACATCCTCGTAGCTCACAGCAGGACTGTCGTTAAAGGTTTATAAGTTATCGTTAAATGTTTACTTCTGGAACCCGACTACTGTATAAAACACTATAGAAATAACAAAATAAAACAGTTTGAGACTTGAGATTCTTCTCTGAAACTCTAGAAGCGATTCATGAGAGTTACTTTTGAGAAAATCTGAGGAGCATGAGAAGTCTCAATTTGATCTCCATTTGACATTCAATATCAATGTTTCGTACATCAACAATAATTCATTTAAATTATTTAATTTGTAACTCTCTCTGGGATGTTAGTGTTTCTGTGTGTGAGGGCTAATAATTCACAGCCCTACATCAGAACTGAAACCCCACAAATCCTTCTCAAACAATCGGCTCTTTTGGCAGGTCTCAGATCCGAGTCTGCCAGAGATCGCGTTTCCCTCATGGCAGCTTCTCTGAGTGAAATATCGCTCTCCGTTTCTAAAAACATTCGCATTAGAGTAATGACGGTAGCTGTGTTATTAACTTCACATCACATTGCAGAATGAGTGGTTAAGCTATATTGGGTTCATCTGAACATTTGAAAGTGTTTGACAGCTTCTGATTATGCAACACTTTCTGTCTGATCGAAGAGAACTACAAATACAACAAGCAAGTCAACCAAATGCTAAATAAAAATCAACTCCAGAAATGTACATTACAAGGTCACAGACAAGATTCAATGATTACGCACATTAAATAATCTTTATATGCACAGTGGGCATAAATCCACCCACGTCCGCTGATGATCATTTATTATTTTGTGTGAATCATGAACATCTTTCTAACAAAAAAAATTGTTAAACTTTAGATATTCTAAATATCTTGTCTCAACTTTCCAAATTGAGTCATATGAACAAACAATTTTACATTGAACAATGTTGTGCAAGTTCCCATAAATGTGGTTATTATTAAAAACTGTAATTTTTCTGGCCTAATTTATGCTGCTGTTAGCCTGTTCTGTGTTCATATTTTTACTGAATCATTACTGTGTTTGAGATTTATGTGTTGATATGCATCTCATTGGATTTAATATGTTTCAGGATAAACGTTTGCTCTTTCAAAGGAAAATAATGCACATATTACGCTTAACGAGTGCAAAATGCTATAAAGTGTCAAATTGCTTTGACAAGAATTTGTAAATTCAATAGAATGCATGTTACTCATCATTAGACAAGGATGTATGTAAGATGTCAGAAAAAAACTATTTGAATAGTAGAAAATTAGTTAAAACCATATTGAACTTGAAACATGCATGAAATTGTCAATTTATTACACATAATCGGTCTAAAATTTTGCAAATGCATCATTAAAAGTCACAAATATTTTTTGCATAACATGTTTAAAAGGACATTTATGTTTGTTATTTCACTGTAAAAAAAAGTTGAAACTGACTTTAAAAAATCTGTCTTGTATAACTTATATAAAAAGTAAAAAATTGCTTAACTTATTCTGAGTTTTTGAAACATATGCTGTCATAACTTATTGATTATATCATTTTTCCACAGTGTTTATAATGACATTTATGCACACTGGTAAAGACGAAGCTTTGCATTTCTTCAAATGAAACCAAATTTTAATGATGATCATTGTTCTTTTCTGTTACTGTATTTTACCTGTTAAAAGAGCCGTTATTCAGCATGGCTTGATAAACCGTGACGCAGGAAAGCCTTTCACTGCCGGTCGTGTCGGACGGCTGTAGGAAGCGCCAGCAAAGACCTGTAATGCTTTCAGGCTGTGTAAACATGTCTCTGGAACATTGTGTTTGTTAGGTCATTCCCTTAAGCACCCTTCATCCTCACGCTGTTATTCTTCACTATCCCCTCCTCCGTTTGGGATCTACGGATCTTCTGCAACCTTTCACAAATTTCCTGGGCCTCTTTGTAACGGGTCGAGTCCTGCCACTGCATGCGATGAGGACTGTGTTCAACTCGCAGATTGATTGAGATGCATTTTTTATTTTCAGATGAATAGTTGAATTGTTAATTTGCCTCTTCACTTAGTCAATAATGCGTGAACAATAAATGCCACTCTTAAAGTCCCCCTGTAGTCAATCATTTTATCCCTTAAAACTCATCTCATGATCACCAAAATTACATATTTAAATGTTTTTTCCTTATTCAAAATATCTTGAATGTAACTCGACACCCTTGCCTCATTTAGTATGCGTGGTTCTATGAATATGCAAATGAGCCCCGCCTCCACTCACTCACTCAAAGATCCACTGGTTGACGATCACACGTTGATCTGAGTCTTTAGATGCCTATGAATGCTCATGTACAAGACTTGTGTGGTTCGATCCGCAGTTCTGCCGCCAGCGCCAAGAAGACCACAATGTAGAGTGACAATACAGTGCAATTTTAATGATGTGAATATTTTCTAGAAATAAAAATCGCAAAAAAAAACAGGATTACTAAATCCGGATCAATTTTATCCGGATTAAACCTTTTGAAAAACCGGGCCCAGGAGTAACTGAATGAAGGTCTCCTGGCCCGTCAAATGGTGCGTGTGGTCTTCATGTTGGCCGGATCAACAGAATAAAACACATCAAAGCAGCTTAAGCTGTTATTTGGAAGATAGAGGCACATTTTCAAAGATGCTATAAAGACAAATGGGTCATGGAAAAGAAAAGAAGCCATAATTGCTGACATAAAAGAGGCCAAAAATAAGATAAATCACAGTGAACGTGGCATTTATGATGTCAACAACTCCCTAGTCAAATATAAATGTATTTGAAATACATTTATTTAATGCTAAGTATACTACAAATACATTTACGTATTCATGTACTTAATATAAATTGTATTTTAGTATATTATACTTAAAGTCTACTAAATTGGAACAACTAATTTAATGCTCTTTAGTTATCCAGAATTAGTGCTGAAGTCAAACTAAAGATATACTTAAGTTTATTTCATTGTGCTAAAGTTTAACTATTGCAAGTATATTTTAGGTACACTTTAAATATCTAGCTTTTAAAGACTGATATTATACAGAGATCATACTATACTTAACAATAGTGCTGTGATAATAAACACATTTTAGGCTTAATATTAAGAAATGTGCATTGTGCAATAAAGAAGCACTCCAAATAAAGATTAATTGTAATATTTATATCAGTAAAGTCTTAAGTGATATGTCAGTAAATATGTTAATGGTTTTGTAGTACAGGTGAATTGTTTGAGTTTGTGTAATTCAAATTAAAAGGTGAAACTAATATATTTAGTATATATAACTATATACATATGCATGATTATACTTTTCAGAGGGCCGACATTTCTGTATTTAAAATCCTTTTTTTTAATTGATTTCATGTAATATTCTAATTTTCATTATTTTCATTCAATATAATTTGGGTTTTCATAAGCTGTGAGCCATAATCAAACATTTTTGAAAATTAAAATTAAAAATTTTGCACGATATTCTAGTTTTTCGAGTTTCCCCTGTATAGTTAGTATGAAATAAATGTATTGTAAATGGATTTTGGCATAGTTTTTTTCACTAGGGCAGTTTCTTAAATACATCATTTACAAAGATTTTACAACAAATACAGCGTCCGTGGCTCGACTAGTCTAGACTGTTTTCCCAGATGGCTCCTGCCTGTATACGCGTAATATACAGTCTTTATAAAGTATCTTCTTATTAAACTGTCTGTACACTTACAAAGTTCTCAATGCTTGGGTTTGCGTGTAGGGACCCTCATTATGGTGCCGTGTTCGTGTTGGGCTGTTTTGAGCCTTGTTAGTGGTATTAACTAGCGATTTACTTTTACTTATTCTATGCCCCATATAGCGTTATAAGCTAATCTGTTTTTAGAGATAAAACTCTTTACATTCGATTAAACACATCCCAGAGAGCGATCGACTCGGTATCGTTATTACCCCATGGTTCATTGTTCACCAGAATTGCACCTGCAGATCTCCATAATCTGAATGCCCATTATTAATCAAATTCGACACGTCCCACACCCGTTGCGTGTTTAATAAATATTTTGGCTGATTTTGATGCAAATGCAAGAAATAAAAAAATATCTGCATATTCCGTCTGGGTTTAAATGAATCCTTGTTACTGAACACACCCTTTACAACTGTAATAAAATACATTCTCATTTTTATATTTTACGAGGTGGGATTGATTGTTGGATATTGATGTCAGTCCTGAGACCATTCCGGGGATTTCCCATTTCCATGTTTCCTATTCACACACACATTTTCTTGCATTTAATTGGTGTGTTTTCTGTTTGTCACTTGCTGATGTAATACTGTGGAGAGGAATTATTTTTATGTTGCATGTGAATCGAGCTATCATTTTCCAAGTTCTTTTCCAGATGAGCTTAACCACAATTCCAGGAACGTTCCCTGTCCTTGTGTTCTTGTTTACTGTGTGTGTGTGTGTGTGTGTGTGTGTGTGTGTTTTCCTCATGAATGAAAGGCTTTGAATTGCTGTGGTAATGGCATCCCATTGCCTGGTTATTCCAGTTACTGTGTGAGTTTTTTGGCTACAACTAATTTTGTCGAACTTTCTCTTCTACACTTTCCCTATTCAGTGGATTTTAACAGGTTTAGCAGATATTTTGGACAGCAATTGTTTATTGTACAAAAATAATGTCTTTAAAATCAAACCATGAACTTTATTAATATTACAATGAGCTGCATTTGCTCAGCAATATGACAAATTATTATGACCTCGCTGCCTGTATAATTCACTCCTCCTTTTCTTCTTCTTCTAAATCAGTTTCTGGTTCAAAATATGACTGAATTATAACCAATATTTGTAGCATTGTAGCATTTAGTACAGGTGACTGAGTAGATCAGGTAATCCGAGCTGCTGTAATTAAATGGAGGCGGGGCTAATTTGCATATTTTAGTGACGTTTCAACCAATATTTCTTGTGCTGCCTGACAGAAGAAGCACAAAACTATGTAAATGAGAAAAGCTTTATTGGGAATTCGACTGTATAGAAACAAACAGATGTGGCTAACAGGTAGAATGCAAATATGATGCAATAATTAATATATATACATTTGGCAGACACTTTTATCCAAAGCAACTTACGTTGCATTTCCAGGTACACATTTACATTCTTATCGCTTTCCCTGGGAATCGAACCCATGACCTTGGTGTTGCAAACCAATGCTCTATTCTTTGAGCTACAGGGAAGTTTTATGAATATGGTATATAGAACATGATGCCGTTTACAGACTTTAGCTATTTTCCGTTTTTGGCAAAGTATTTGAGAGTATTTGGCAAAAGTGGTCAATGCAAACCAAATTTATTGGACGTTTTTTGAGCATGAGGTAATTTTACACAAAGTTTATAGGCTGATAAATTAATGGTTTGGTTGGACACAAACATTGTGATCGACAACCAAAAATATGAGAATATCATGTTAACACATCCCAGTTGTATCTTATTTGCCTTTAACATTATTTTTTCTGCTGTCTATGATCATCAGAACTGAGATCTTTTTTTGAGTTGTAATCCACAACTATATGAGAGTTGTTGTTTTGTTAAAGCTGAGCTGGAGATGTACAAGTATAATAGTTGTGTTGGTTTAGGGTCAGGTCCACCAGAACTAAGATAAGTCTAGATAAACACACTAATCGTCGATGGCGTTCTTCCTGACCCATTCCTACAGAACATTATTCTGACACTGCTTGTATAATGACGTTTGGTGTTCTGGATATCTCTGACGGATCATTATTATAAAATTGATGAGAAACAAGCAAGCATTACTGAAGCAATGTGCAGTTGGTTTATTTAGTCTGTGGTTTTTATTTGTCTAGCTGTGTCTCTCCCTCACATAAACGCTCTTTGCTCGAGGGTCTACAGGTAAAAGATGCGTGTGAACGGACACTTTCAGGCCTGTATGTTTGTTTATGAGTGTGTGTGTGTGTGTGTGTGTGTGCATTTATAGGCTCCTGCTCTCTTCTGTCAAGGAAAACATTTAAACTGAAATCTTGCCAATAGAGAATAGAGACTCAGTGTTCAGTGACTGTTTTTGCACTGCTATCAAGTGGATTTATTTTGATTTATTTTTTTTGGTGCCTCAGGTAATTATCTCAGGATACGTCCTCATTAATCCGGATACTTTTGAAAAAGTATCTTTTTCTTTACGTTTTTGCCTTCCATCCACACTGAGATGGCATTAAATATAACACGTCCAGTTTAAAAGCTGTTTTTTGTCTCTGTACAGGATCAAAACCAGCGGATGGTTAATTTTAATGGCGTCCCGGATCGTGTCGCAGGATTATATGTTTGTTCAGAGCATTTGACTGAGGCACGGTGCAATGGAGATTTCACAAAGAAACTTTTGTTGAAAGATGTTGCAGCGACTGTAATGAATCTGACAGAAGCTGCATCACAAAAAAGTTAATTATTTCAAAATGATTTGTCTTTAAATGACAGCTTTTTTATGGATAATGTTTTCACAACACTTGATACTGTTTCCTGTGCAATGACGTTAACCAATCATACCAGTGGCATTTACTGAGTAGTCCTTAATAAAGAGCAAGGGTTGAAAATAAAAAAAAAAAATCTATTTATTTATTTTTTGTGCAAACATTATTAGTGAACCTCAAGAAACACGTTAAAATATATAGTTTTTATTATTATGTCATGACCGCTTCCAAGTCTTGTTTTTTGAAAAATTAAGTTTTTGCTGTAAACAAGAAAAAAAAAGTTTTTCCAATAAACTTAGTGTTTAAGGTTTGATCACATCACTATGCATACTAAGTGATGATTGCCTTAACAAGCACCAGTAATGATCAAATGTT
This sequence comes from Semotilus atromaculatus, assembly GCA_031834385.1. Lineage (NCBI taxonomy): Eukaryota > Metazoa > Chordata > Actinopteri > Cypriniformes > Leuciscidae > Semotilus > Semotilus atromaculatus. The sequence continues at coordinate 29,590,295 of JAULUF010000028.1, forward strand.
CACACATTTTCCAGAAGTCACTCTTGCACCATCTCTGCTCTGGTTTGAATGTATATATATGTGTGTATTTTGGCTCTCTAAATCAGGAAAACTCTAAAACGCCGATGTGTTCACTTCCCAGAAAGCTGGTTTATCTGCCTCCCGCAGCTGCAGTATAATTGGATAGGCACTACAGCACATCTATCTATTAAGTTGTCAGACTCATTGGCTAAAATCTCTTGGACTTCACTTTAAGTCCAAAAGCCACTTCCCATGGGAATTGCCTCACCATCTGCAAGCAGACGGAGTGATTTACGGCACCATGAATGTGTGATAATTCTCAGAACAGAAGTGTTGAGTCATGGCATTCTGGCACCGTGTTCCTGCTGTTTTTGGCAGCCGTTTGCGTGACTGGCGTTGGTTCGCACTGCCAAAGATGACTTCCAGGCTTGTCGTATGATCCCTTAAATTTCGCTTAGGATGTTCTTACTTATGAGTTCAGAAAGTTTAATTAAAATGCGACGATTACTAGATTTTGGACGGATATATTGGATGTGGTGGTACTATTCATGTTTCATGTACCAAAGTTTGTGCACTATAGGCATGCATTTGTTTGATTTCTGTATTTTATCATTCTTGTGCAGTCAGAGAATGATGGGACACAAAGTTTGTGTCTAAATAAGCAGATGTGTTCTTTGATGAATGGTTTAAGACACAGCCTTCAGTGTTTTCAGTTTCAAAGTGTCCAAAAGACAACACACATGTTAGATTAATGTCACTTCTGAGAGTAAAGTGAATCTCATGAAACTTGTCAAATGCCACATTTAACTCCAAAACATATTTACATCATGATAGTAAATGTTATACTGCCTTAGATGTCCACTGGTTTAAATAAAAATAACTTTAATACTTTTATTTTCTTCTGAATTGCACATACACAATGGACAATCAAGCTTGTTTTAGCCATTGAATAAAAAAACTAAAAAAGGTAATTGGGATTTTTTTTCTTGCAATGGCGAGTTTATATCTTGCGGGGGGGAGGGGGGGGGAGGGGGGGGAGGGGGGGGGGGGGGGGTATTTAAACTCTAAAAAAACTCTCACTCTAAAAAATATTTAAACTTGCAACTGTGAGAGAAAAAAGTCAGAATTGTGAGTTTATACACTAAAAAATGCTGGGTTGTTTTAACCCAAATTTGGGTCAAATATGGACAAACCCAGCCATTGTTACATTTTTAACCCAATGTTTGAGTTTGTCCATATTTGACCTAAAATTGGGTTAAAACAACCCAGCATTTTTTAGAGTGTACTGTATCTTTTTTCTCAGATACTCTCAATTGTGAGGAAAAATTCGCAACTACCTTTTTTATTTTTTATTACATAATGGAAACAAGCTTTCATACAATCATGAACAATAATAACAAGTATAAACCGTCCAGCTGTAATTGTTGTGAATTTCTTTATTTTGAAATAAAGAATGATTTCAATCCTTTCAATGAGCTCATTGTGTCGGCCTTAAATTATTACACTGTTTAAATTATTAATTTTGAACTAAATGTGATTTATATGTACATTTCTGAAATACATAACTTAGACAGTCACCTCTGATTACAGATCACTCTAAAATTTAATGTGGACTCATCCATTTTCTGTAAAGCTGCTTTGAAATGATGTGTATTCCCCACTAACACAGAACGTTTAGGGAACGTTAGTTTATGGTTCTCTAAAGGTTAGTAAACTAACGTTCCCTCAGGGTTATAACATTCCCTGAACGTTAAAGCTGCAGTCCGTAAAAAAATATTTTAAGTTAAAAATAATCCAAAATAATTATTTACAAAAAAAACATCTTCAGCCAGTGTTCAAAAGTATCTGCTTGCCATAGCTAAATTCAAAACGGTTAGCTTGTAATAATGATTTTAATTCCAGTGGTACTGGTGGGTTTCCGCGGGAAATTCGAGCATGTCTTTGCGTCATTACGTCACACCCGTACACATAAAGAAGGAGTTTCGGCTAGCCGGCTATACTGCGCGTGAGGAGATGTAGAGATGGGCTTTTCTCACAGCACTTTACATAATTAAAGTTATGGCGATCCAGAAAGATCCAAACAACAATCATCAGTGTCAACTGGAGATTCACCAGTTATGAAACCCAAAAGACTTCGTTCTTCGGATTTAAGGTGGCAAGAGAAAGATAAAGAAACCGTCTCATGCGAACACAAGGATTTAAACATCGGCGGGGCTTTTGAACGGTGCGTGAACTCTGTGTTTTGAAGAGTTCAAAACGGAAGAATAGACCACTTTTTTCTGCTTAACAAGTAAGACATTTCAATAGTTCAATCGTGTTAGTCACGCAATGCTGATGTTGTTAACATGAACAATTTGAGAACAAAGTATAATTTGCACGGTCGCTGTAAATTGCGCTGATTAAATCTAACGATCGCTTGTCATGTCGAATGCTTTTTCCCCCTTAGTTGATCAAAACAAAAATGGATGTTACTTGTACAGAAGATATTTTCCGGTGAAAATTCTTATGTTGGTCAAACTTTCAAAAAGTGAATCTGTGATTCTGAATGCCAGTATCCACACAGCGGTGACTGACAGCAGCACTCGCCTCAAAACACTGTGTTCATCCGCGCTGTTTCATGCCGATTTACAACCCACGTAAAGATGATAATTCCGCAAATAACTGCAATTGCAGATTTCGAACAGAGATGGTGACAGAGAGGAAAACCTACGGACTGTAGCTTTAAGAAAACTTTCCATGGGAACCAAAACCTTAAGGGAACGTTCCCGCAACCAACGTTCTGGGAACCATAAATTGTTAGCTGGGGACCATGGCGTGTGTCCGTGAGATCTGTGCGCGAGGTCAAAACGGAGGTGAAAACATCTGATGGCACAATTTGTGTTTTAGAGAGACTGAACCCTCAGCAAATCCAGAGGCCAGTGAAGGGGGCGTCCTGAAGAAAGAGTGTGTTTCAGTGGGGAGGTTTATCAGAAAGACATGTCCCGTGTGAGTGCGATTGCGTGTGTGGTTGGCAGTAAATCAGGGGCATGTACTGTGGTTCCCTGCATGGCCCATAACAGCCCTGGCCCTGGTCCAGAACGCTGCGGTGTCAGGACCGGAAGAGAGAGAGGAAAGCAGTGTGTGTCTGCTATGAATTACCCAGTGTAAATGTACGACTCCCTCCGAGACTCCCCTCGCACATGTGGGCCGCAAAGGAGCGTTGCACGTTCATGCGTGCGGTTAGTTACTGTACACACACTGGATGCTTTTGGATGCCATCACCTCTGCTACGGAAAAGTAAATTAGCAAATGCATTTAGACTTCTAATTTACATGCTCTACAAACTGTGTTTTATTAATATATGTGTTTTTGTAAGAACAGCAAATTACCGTTTCTGGCAAAGGATGACTGGTGTGGAGCAACCTAGTTAGCATGAATGGAAATATTCAATGTAATGAAATTCACAATGATAGAGTCAACAGTGGATTTTATTTACAATGATAAAAAGGATTTTAGTCACATTTCTGAAAAAAATTTGAAAAAGTTACAGGTTTATGTAGAACTTGTACAGAACAAACAACTGAGTTAAACATCTGATTTTAGCTTTAAATCGATATTAAACATTGTTTTTTATTTTACCTTTGTATATTTGCTAATGTTTTATACACACACACACACATTTGGTTTTTTTGCAGCTTGAAAAGTTTTCAATGATATGTACAAAATATGTCGTTTTCAAAGTTCAAAAGTGTTTTCGATGATAGCACGTGTATATAGCTAATGAAATTAGTGCACACTTCTGTACAAACATTTTCTTAAAGATGTTTTTTCTTTTGCTTTAAAAAAAATTGTAGACAATAGTATGACTGAATCTACATTTTTTTTACCGTGAAGTATATAGTTTAGTATAGAAGTATAAAGTAAAAATTTCATATTGCTTTTAGAACATGTTAAATATGAAGCACATACCTGATTCTGCATAGTGTATTATATCAGAGACAGTGGGTTTGAAAAGCACACACACTTATTTATGCTCCATTGAACGCGCTTCATCTGGATCTGGCAGAGATTTTATAATCAAATGGCTTCAGTGTTAAACCGTAAGAGCAGTTTAAACTCAAGTCCTGAGACGGGTCGTTCGTGAAAGTGAGTCGGTGGAGCAACATGGCGGCGATCAGGAAAACCTCCACTTTTGCGATCTGATCTCCAATGCATCTTCTCTTCCCGATGGAGAAGATCATCACGCTGTTGGTCAGGTCTTTATCCAGCGCTCCGCTCTCGTCCAGGAATCTCGACGGGTTGAAGATGTGAGGATCGCTCCACTTCTGAGGGTCGTGGTTGACGGACCACTGGTTGATGAACACCACGGTGTCTTTGGGGATGTGGAGGCCTTCGATGGAGACGTCTGAGGTGGTGGAGTGTGGGATGGTGACGGGGACGAAGCTCGTGAAGCGCATGGTTTCGTAGATAAAAGCGTCCAGGTATGCAAGGCTGCTTCTGTCTTCTATTGAAGGCAGTCTATCACGACCCACTACTTTATCAATGTGCTCTTGAAGTTTGATTTGAATTGATGGGTGTTTGACCAGTAGAAGAAGCATCCAGTTCAAGGCGGTAGAAACCGTGTCCAGACCGGCTCCGATGAGATCCGAAACCGTTCCTTCAGTGTGAGCTTCGGTCAAACCCGTGTCCGTGTCTGCGTGATCAATCACGGCAATGAAAGCATCACTCATGTCTCTCGTGATCTCAGGATCGTAGCTTTCCCGGTGCTCCACCACTTTCCCTTTAACAAACGTGAAGAAGTCTTTGTTGAGGGTTTTGAAGCTCTGAAAAACACTCCTGACTGGGTTGGGAAAAGCCTGCAACCAAGGCATCACGTCTACTAGACTTCCAGCTCCTACAGTTTCTCCAAACTTGCTCACTTTTCCCAAAAGAGTCCTGAACTCTTGGTCGTCGTGTCCGTAGCGTTTCCCAAAGCAAAGAGCGCAGATGACGTTAGCGGCCGCGACCGTGAGCTCGTGAGATGGATTGAAGAATTGCTCGTTGGAACTCAAGCTCAGGAACGTTTCGATCATGTCCTCAGCCTCCGCGGCGATGTGCTTCTCGAAGGACTTTTTCGTTTGGCTGTTGGCAGAAGAAAATGCACGAATGGTGGACTGCGCGATCTTACGGTGCGTCTTCCATTGTTTGCTGTAACTAGTGAACGTCATGCTAGTCCCGCCCGAAACCGACCTGAAAGACACGAAATCGGGCCGTCCGGCGAACTCAGTGCTGTGTTGAAGCAACGCCTCCCGTATCGCCACGTCTCCGTTCAGAACCACGATGTCGCTGCTTCCCAGTCGGATCTGGTACACGTTCCCGTACTTCTTGGCCAGCTTTGAGAATGTGATGTGAGGCATTTGTCCGAGTTGCATGGCGTTTCCCACTAAAGGCCAGGCGAACGGCCCGGGAAGCCTCTTTTTCAGAGCGAGATTCCTGACCCAAAAACAAGCCTCCAGACAGCAGAGGAAGACGAACGATGCGACGAGGGCCGGCTGGATTTGTCCACTCCATTCCTTAAAGATGCCCTTCATCCCAAACTCTGTGTCTGACAGCGCCATGATGTTCCCAAGCTCTTCTGTGTAAGCTTTATTATTAGCTCTCCATCTTGAATGGCGAGTAAAGTGTGTTGAGAATAACCGACAGGAAGACAGGTCAGGGTTTTTGCGGAGCTGCAATGTCTTTCCAGAGATGACCAAATTAGAAGAATGCAGATTTCAGTCTTGACACTGTTATATATCTCTGGAGTAGGAGGAGTTTGGGCCACAGGTTTGTTTTCTTTCCCCCGACTCTCTCAGACTCTCCACCCATTACAGAGTCAAACGCAGGGACACACATGGGATTCCCAGCATCTACAGATGTATAACACTTGCATATCATATTTTTCGGTCACTGTATTTATAAAGCACTATTTAAAACAACAACCATTGACCAATGTGCTGTACATAGCATTAATAAAAACAATAAAACAGAGAACATGCCACTGTAAGCTATTTCAAACAGATAGGCCTTCAGTGTATATTGGACATTAGATAACATTTCATTTTGCAGTACATTAAAAATACATTTGTGAAGTTTGAACTGATAACAGTGCTGATTGTTTCGCAGCATCTTCGCTTTAATAAAACGGGAAAATAATAACGTGAATGTTGTGAAATTGATCAAATTAGGAAATTAATTCAATTTAGCTGCTCTACTGAAGATAATGGTGCCATTATTCAGCTCAGTTTAGTTCAGTGTTGTTCTGATTAACTGTGTAGTTGCAAAGTTGTGAATGAGCTCAGATCAGCCGTAAGCTCGACTGAAGACTGTCGTTAATCAGTCGGTGTTGTGTTTGATTGTCGTCAGTGGAGGATGTTGGTAGTTTCACTTTTGTGAACTCGAGGAGAACTGACTTTCAAAGTTCAAACATCCAAACACTTCAAGACTTTAAATATGATGAACATTAGTGAAGAGAAAAGGTCCTGCAGTGTTTGAGACACGCAGATACAGACACTTGCTGTGATGTTTTCTTATCTAATAGTTGTCTAAATACATTTTGGGGCACTGAGTGAGAGAGAGTGTGTGTGTGTGTGTGTGTGTGTCTGTCTGTCTGTCTGTCTGTGTGAGTAACGGCCATTTCATACCGCAAGCGTGCAGACGCGCGCGATTATTCACACTGGAAGCGTTTGTACAGCGTCACAACAGCGGCTCCCAGGCTACATATAAGCAAGCATTTTGTTTTTAGAAGTTGGTCGTAAACTTGATAGACATGAAGTTTGTTCAAACCCCATCTGAATAATTAAAAACAAGTTTAATGGGTAAATTTTCTGTGCGTGCGTGTGTGCAGGACCGGCGAGTGCACTTCTGCCGCTCTAGGCGAAAAACAATTGTGCCGCCCCTCTATTTGCAACGTATACCAGCAACAACACGTAAAGACCAATAAGCCATAGGCCTACATATTACGCAAATAGTGCGCAACGTGAGTGTGCCCAACTTGTCAACAACATTAAAGTGTATGCAGGAGGCAATGCCTGCTGCCATTTTTCTTTAAGCAGTCATGACAGCACTTTTCCAAATAATCACATTTCAGCTCCTCAGCAAATCTCTTTACACCACTTTCTTATGTGGGTAAAACACACAAAAAATGAAATGTCCGCAAGCACATTATATCATCAGCAGGTTCAGCATCTTAAACAAGACTAAAAAGCAAATAAAGCTTAACTTACTGTTCAGAAGCGCGCACGGCGGGCCTTCATTCGCCGGTACAGGAGCACGCGTACGGTGAGCGGAAGCAGGACACGCGCGTTTTCCTTTCACACTGACGCTGGTTTCACACTGCACGCGTCAGCAGAACGTGTGTGTGAATGAGTGAGTGAGTGTGTCATGACAGAGTAAGAGAATAGCATATATTCATGCTAATTGGACGTGGGCCTTCGTTTAATGATGGTTGTTGCTGTCTATATATATATTTTAAGAGATTTTTTTATTTGTCTCGCTGTAAAGAACTGAAGTGGCTGATTAAGATGAATAAAACCATAAACCCCAAAATGCTTCTTTTTTTTACTGAATACATTGTCTAACATAGTAAATGAGCTCTGTAAGTCGGCTCTAATTGCTGGATTTCGTCTTGATTGGAATCCGTGATGTGATGCCAACCGAATACCAGCGAAAGCAAGTCACTAGAGGAATTCAGTCTGTAACTCATGAACATTTGAGGGGTTTTTAATGTTTCAGACAAAGAACAGATACAAACAATGGAGTTAAATATGTACTATAGCAGAGCGGGCTGCAGTTAGAGTAATGACTGTTATATAAATTTAATAAGATAATTTGACTTTAAAGATGTGCACTGTAAAAAAACTTAACTCATTATTTTGAGTTATCTTTTTGCATGTTTTTTTTTTAGTTTAACTAACTTATTTCGATAAGTTGAGGACAAGAAAACTTTAAATTTCTTGTTGTCTGGACAATCTAGTTAAAAAAATAAGTTGAAATAACTAAATTGCTAAAATATTTTTTACAGTGTGGTTTTACAGAAATATCTCTGTAACTGAATGTAAACAGAAATATTGGCCAATAAGGAAATACAGAGACATTATGCATAAGTGAAAACAGATGTAGACAGTTCATGTAATAAAACTGTCATTTAGATGCGTTTCTTGTTTGGTTTGACATGCATGATTTATTTTTTTACTTGCATGTTTATTTGTATGTATAAAAGCATGTGCATGTATTCTCTTATGAAATGTGAATAGTTTTGAGCATCATAACAGAAAGAGACTGAGTGCATCTTCACAGGTAATAAAACAGCACTTTATTTATTCCACTCATAGCTTATTTTCCAATAGTAAAAAGAAAACAATACCTGGACATTCTAGTTTTCCTTGAAAAAGCTGCATTCCTGAATACATGCACTTCAGTTACAGAGCTTAAAAACATTCAGTGTGAACATTTACCTCAATATACGCAGTGTAATATAGGAATATCTGATATATGCTCCTGTTTTTGTACATGATTTGTGAGGATTTATTATTTGTGCATGAGAGAGAACCTTCAAAATGACATAATAAGGGAGTTGATCCAGCGTGAGACTGAAGTCTTTGGCTGAAACGCTGAGGAATATCAAGACTCAGCAAAGCATCGACTGCTAATTAAAGCTACTGCAATTTCAGCCCGTATGAATCTCAATGAATGAGGCTGTGCATTTTATAGAGAATATAATTTATAGAAACAGTATAATGGGTATAAATAAATGCTTAAATGCCTAATACTTAAAATACCTGAAGTACACAATCACATACAGTTTTATGCAAGCATAATTAAATGCACTGCTATGCAAAATCTGAGCCAACTTATAGGAAGTAACAGCTGCTATTAATGACTCAATACAAACAATTGCATAACATTACATAATAACTGTGTCTACAGTGACAATGGCTTAGCATTTGACCATAAACATCTGATGATCTGCAAAACATTATTTTGAAGCATTGATGATTCATATAAGCAAAAACATTGGTAACACTTTACAATAAGTTTTCATTCGTTAATGTATTTACTAACATGAACTAACGACGAGCAATGCATTTGTTACAGTGTGAATGAATCTTTGTTAATGTTAGTTAATAAAAATACAGCTGTTCATTGTTAGTTCATAGTGCATTAACTAATGTTAAATACAACCTTTGATTTTAATAATGTATTAGTAAATGTTGAAATGAATATTAACTAAGGTTAATAAATGCTGTAGAAGTGCAGTTCATTATTAGTTTATGTTGAGTAATGTAGTTAACTAATAAACCTTATTGTAAAGTGTTACCAAAACATTTAGCTGAAGAATCTTTCTATGGATGCGATTAAATCAATTCATTGAATCATTGCAAACATATAAACTGTGTAAATATTCATTAAATATTAAATATGCAATTATTAGACAGCATTCAGTGCAGCTTTACTTATACTCATTGTTATGTGGAATACATTTGCATTATGTTCAGTCTTTTCTGGCCTTTAGTCACAAGATCAAGCTGGTTGTTTTTACTCATGCCGGCGAAACTAAGCCAAAAAGTTTTCCTCTGAGCTTCGCTGAGATCGTGTAATGCAGCGGCTTCAGTGTTAACCCGTACGAGCAGTCCATGGACAGATCCTGAGAAGGGTTTTTCTCAAACCAGCACTGGTGCAGCAAGATCGCAGAGAACAGGAAAACCTCCACTTTTGCGATCTGATCTCCAATGCATCTTCTCTTCCCGATGGAGAAGATCATCACGCTGTTGGTCAGGTCTTTATCCAGCGCTCCGCTCTCGTCCAGGAATCTCGACGGGTTGAAGATGTGAGGATCGCTCCACTTCTGAGGGTCGTGGTTGACGGACCACTGGTTGATGAACACCACGGTGTCTTTGGGGATGTGGAGGCCTTCGATGGAGACGTCTGAGGTGGTGGAGTGTGGGATGGTGACGGGGACGAAGCTCGTGAAGCGCATGGTTTCGTAGATAAAAGCGTCCAGGTATGCAAGGCTGCTTCTGTCTTCTATTGAAGGCAGTCTATCACGACCCACTACTTTATCAATGTGCTCTTGAAGTTTGATTTGAATTGATGGGTGTTTGACTAAAAGCAGAACGATCCATTGCATCATTGTTGACACCGTGTCTTGGCCCGCACCGATTAGATCAGTGACCGTAGCCTCAACGAAGTCTTTACTCAGGATGCTGTCTTTCCCGTGTTCGATCACACCGATGATGGCGTCGCTCATGTCACGGGTCACGTCAGGATCATACGTGTCTCGATGCTGGACCACTTTATCCTTCACGTAAGCAAAGAACTCTTCATTAATGATCTTGAAGTTCTGATAGACTCTTCTCACAGGATTCGGGAACGACTGAAGCCAAGGCATGACGTCTACAAGGCTCCCGGCGCCGACGGTCTCTCCGAACTTATCCACTTGTTTCAGGAGTTTCCTGAACTCGGGATCGTCGTGACCGTAGCGTTTCCCAAAGCAAAGCGCACAGATGACGTTAGCGGCGGTGACGGTGAACTCGTGCGCGGGATTGAAGTGTCGTCCATCGGCGCTGAGTCTCAGAAACATCTGGACCAGATCCAACGCTTCACCCACAACATGTTGCTCAAAAGTTCTTTTAGTTTGACTGTTCGCTAATGAGAACGCTCTCAGAGTCGACTGAGCCACTTTACGGTGCATCTTCCACTGTTTGCTGTAGCTGTTGAACGTCAAGCTGCGACCACCGGAAATCATCCGGAAAGACGCGAAATCGGGCCGTCCGGCGAACTCAGTGCTGTGTTGAAGCAACGCCTCCCGTATCGCCACGTCTCCGTTCAGAACCACGATGTCGTTGCGGCCGAGTCGGATCTGGTACACGTTCCCGTACTTCTTGGCCAGCTTTGAGAAGGTGATGTGAGGCATTTGTCCGAGCTGCATGGCGTTTCCCACTAAAGGCCAGGCGAACGGCCCGGGAAGCCTCTTCTTAAACGTGAGATTTCTGACCCACAGACAGGCCTCGAGGAAGAAGAGGATGATGAAGGATGCTATGAGAGCCGGCTGAACCTGTCCGCTCCATTCCTTCATGATGCTGCTGCTCTTCAGTCCAAACTCGGCTTCGGGCAGAGCCATTCTTATGACCAAATGCCTTTTTCTTGCTTAAATAATGCTCAATGCAGAGAAAAAGAATAAGCAAAAATCAAAATGTCTCTTTAAAATCTCTAAAATCTACTTTTTATCTTGGCTTTTATCTTGCATTGATTCAGTTTGTTAAGCTTGCATTGCTTTTTCTGAGCTGGCTGGTGGGATTCATGTCTTTTATATATGTTTGCAGCACAGGGGGCCGGACCCGAGGACAGTCTCACTCCTCCCATCTGGAGACTCAGACTCCGTCAGAAGATCTGCTCTGGAACTATAGCGTGTGAATCATCATGGTTTCGTTTGCACGCGCTCTGTCTGAGGTATTTCTGATCATCACTGCGGAGATGCTCAGAACTTCACTGTGCACTGTGCAAAACTTTTTATGGTTTGTGCCAATCTCCGTATTGTAGTTGCAGTTGTCAATTCAACTCAAATAAGTGATGCATTTAATCGCTTTGTGTTACTGCGCATCTGAACTCTTTGCATCTCCTTATTTGACGCGCGCGCGCTCTCGTTTGTAGTCGTTGCGCGCTGAAGCTGTAATCGTTATTTCTGCTCTGGTTTGCACAGGATTACGAACATGTTATTTTAAGATGGATGCGATCATCGACGGCATCACAGACTCCAAAACTTCTGTCTTGGGGAATGTTTCATAATAAATATGTGCTCTGTTTTGCAGACACACTCTACATAAACCCTAAAAATGGAAAAGTATGCTTGCATGCAAGGAGTTATGCAACACAAGACAGTGAGTGAAATTCCAGGTTATCCCTGGTGTGTGTGTGTGTGTGTGTGTGTGTGTGCATGTGTATGTGAATGTGTGTCCCTTTATATTACAAATGTCTTTAGGTCCGTAACCGTTATACCATATATATTATTTATAATGAATTTAAATTCAGTAATGGAGTTATAGCATAATAAACAATATATGGACAATTTGATGTACAGATTGGGTATCGCTTTACTTAAACCTTTATATATATAATGCATATGCATTATAAAAATATTTTTATGCACCATATAATGCATCGTATGATCTCATGAATAATAGTAACCACAGTTATAATACAATATAATTCTTATCTGTTCATTGAACAACCTTTAGAAAGTATAATGCATTAAAGCACATGACAAGCAACCAATTTCAGATGTAACAAGGAATTTGCAAATCATATGATGGATTTTAACCTTGGTTACAGTTATGTCTTATAATGCATCATTAGAACAACTTTATAATGCATTATAAGTAAAGGCTTCAAACAAAGCGTTACACAAAAATGTATTGCCCATAGATGATATTGATTCCATGATGCACAATCGCGCACAAAATGATAATGAATCATATGCAATAAATTCCCAGTATAAAAAACAATTGCATTTTAGTACAAATGTCAACATTGTGAAGCCGAGGGATAGAAATAAAGATTATGAATGATCTGCAAGAGCATAATTTGAGATTGTGCATCATGTTCCTGGGTCTCTGATCTCATCGAAAAGTGCGCCAGGGTCTCTTTCGGCTATTTTCCTCTCACAATTTCAGGATAAATTTTCACATGTGTTTTTGGGTATGCAGTCATTGAGAGATTGCTTAATTGCAAGCATGCCTTCATAACGTGCACTAAAGCAGATCCACCATTAGAACACATCAGGACAGACGCGTTATTCAGTCAGAAAGGACATGAAATGTCTTAATGCTTTTAAAGGCATATGAAGAAGCTGCATTTGCTTTTGTTTTTCATTTGTTGTGTTTCTGTTTGTGCATGTTTGCTTGGTCTGTATCATGGCAGGGTTAAGTGGAAGTTTTATGGAAAATGAAATTGAATATTCTCTCATTGTGCACTTGCAGTATTTGCAGCTTTATTTGGTGAAGTTCACTCAGTTGTATCAATGCTTCAAGCTCTAGAACTGAATGTTCTTGATGTGAAACGTTTCTCCTCCGAGCGCCAAGCAGGAGATAAATGTTCCTTGTTTCTTCACCAGGAGGAGTTTATTTTTGCAGGATCTAATGAGTCTAATTGCAGCGCTGCAGTGTTTCAGTGTCTGAGAGACAGTAGCGTTGATTTCTGATAACACACTTTCCTGGATGCAAACCTCTTCCCTGAGAAGAGAGGAAGGAGAAGCTGCCAAATACAATCAGTTCCAATCCGCCTGGATTTAAGAAACCCTCTGTTCTGCTCCCGGAGAGAATAAACATCTCCACAGAAACACGATTAGATTTCATTCTCCGCTGTCCAGGGAATAGAGAGTTATTTGCACATATATTCTCTGTATGTTAGCAGCATATATATTATTATATAATTAAATAAAAATCTTTGCATATCCTTATCTTTTAACACTTTACTTGAAGCCTTTGTATGTAATGCATTTTAAGTGCACCGTATAATGCATTGTATGAAATCATGGCTAACTGCAGAGTTGCACATCAATATTCATTATTATAACTTTAGAACGTGTAATGCATTAAGACACATGGCAAACACTCAATTTTAGATGTAATCTGCAAATATTTTAATGCATTTTAATGTTGGTTGCAATTACGTATGAAAAGAAGATATAATGCACGCTGCAATGCATTATATCTTTCATAAGTAATTATTATAACATACTTTTGTAATAATTAAAGACTTCAAGTATAAGTTTTACACATTATAAAATATGGTTTTTAAAAGTTTTTCATATTTTTATTGATTTTCCAGTAACCACAAAAGGTTTTAACGTAATATTTTAATAAAATATAGTGTAATATTATGATTTAAAAAAACATGGCTTGTGGTGTAACAATATTATGATATTAGTGTGATATTAGTTAATATGTAAGCAGTGTATAATAAGTAGCCTACTTAAAATCAAAAAAGTTAAAAATTGTTCTCATGGATCTTACAAATGAATTTTAATATAAGTCTTTTAAAAAACTCAAGAGTTTGATAGCCTGTAATATTTACATTATATTATAACATCAAAAATCAAGGATTGGTGTAACAAAATTGTGATATTAGTGAATATTAATATTGTGTTTTGTAAGTATTACACATAATAAAAAAATATTTTTATCTTCTTAAATCTAAAAACGTATTGTTCTCTGACATTTTAATATATTGACAAGATTTTGATTGAAAGTTGATTTGACTTATTATGTGGAATGTATTACGACATCAAAAATCCTGGATTTCTGTAACAGTGTTGAATTACTGAGTAATTGTTATTCTGACGACTCAAATATCTCTCTTCCAGTGTTGCTCTCAGAGTTCAGCTCTGCCAGACGCTCATCCCGTGTTTCCCTGCAGGAGAATCCCGTCAGCACTAATGAGAGCCAGCTTTGCTGCGGAGCCTGTGTGTGTGTGTGTGTGTGTGTGTGAGTGAGTGTGAGGCTGTCGTGCGATTACTCTCTTTAGCCTGGCTGTGAAAGGCTGGCTGTGACCCGGTGAGGTCGGGAAGGTCAAGGTCTTGGCAGCCGTGAGCGTGTGATGCGAGTCTCACGGTCTGGAGCTAATCACTGTTTACTACAATCACTTCCACTTTTCTGAGAGCTACTGTCACGCACAGCCTCAGGAGGAGGAGGAGGAAGAGGAAGAAGAGGAGGAGGAGGAAGAAGAGGAAGAGGAGGAGGAAAAGGAGGAGGAAGAAGAAGAGGAGGAGGAAGAGGGGGAGGAAGAGGAGGAAGAGGGGGAGGAAGAAGAGGAAGAGGAAGAGGATGAGGAAGAGGGGGAGGAAGAGGAGGAGGAAGAGGATGAGGAAGAGGGGGAGGAAGAGGAGGAAGAGGAGGAGGAAGAGGATGAGGAAGAGGGGGAGGAAGAGGAGGAGGAAGAGGATGAGGAAGAGGGGGAGGAAGAGGAGGAAGAGGATGAGGAAGAGGATGAGGAAGAAGAAGAGGAGGAGGAAGAGGGGGAGGAAGAGGAGGAAGAGGAAGAAGAGGAGGAGGAAGAGGATGAGGAAGAGGGGGAGGAAGAGGAGGAAGAGGAGGAGGAAGAGGATGAGGAAGAGGGGGAGGAAGAGGAGGAGGAAGAGGATGAGGAAGAGGGGGAGGAAGAGGGGGAGGAAGAGGAGGAGGAAGAGGATGAGGAAGAAGAAGAGGAGGAGGAAGAGGGGGAGGAAGAGGAGGAGGATGAGGAAGAGGAGGAGGAGTCACGGCACCTTCACTTACACTGCGCGCTTTACAGTAACAGGAGATTACAGTAACAGATTGTTTGGGCTTTACAGCAGCTCTAGAATAGTTATTGTCCAGATAAAGTTAGTTTTGATTGATTCACTTCTACTTCTTCAATATCCTACTAATAAATACTAATAAAATAAGTTATTAACTTATTAGCTTTAAACGACACCGTTTTAACAGAAACCCTTTAATGCGCTCCGGCGGCGGCTCTTTCACACAGTGTTTGGTGCTCGAGAACGAAAAACGTTATCATCTCTGTGTAAACTTCAAAAACGTGAATCTGTGGAAACGCTGATCACAGACACACATAAATGACTTTAAGGAACACGCCGACTTTTTGTGACTT
The DNA here is from genome assembly GCA_031834385.1 of Semotilus atromaculatus. Taxonomy (NCBI): domain Eukaryota; kingdom Metazoa; phylum Chordata; class Actinopteri; order Cypriniformes; family Leuciscidae; genus Semotilus; species Semotilus atromaculatus. The sequence goes on from JAULUF010000028.1 coordinate 29,605,919, forward strand.
TATCTTATTCCCCGTATCCCCCAGAGTTAGATAAGTCCACACACACCCTTCTCTGTCTGACGCACACACCGCTAGCCTAGCTTAGCACAAACACTGGAAGTAAATGGCTCCAGCTAGCATACTGCTCCCAATACGTGAAAAAATAACGCAAACATTTCCTATTTATATGTTGAAATTTGCATATGAGTTATGTGTGGACTTATCTAACTCTGGGGGACACGGTGAATAAGCTAAAGTCCCAAAGAGTCGGCGTGTTCCTTTAGTTGTGGACCTTGAGGGATGAAAGCATGCTGATGATGAGTGTGTTTGTGATTAAACTCGAGGTTCTGTGAGGTTCAGACCGGATCGACTCCATTCCTACAGCTTCAGAACAAATGGGTTTTTGATGTATGGACTGACGGGTTCGTGAACCTGAGAGAGTCCTGTCCGATTTTAGGGAAAGATCGTGTCCATCGGAGCGTCCAGTAGATGTTTTAGGCGCTGAAAGAACAGCACACACACAGCGTGTCACCATGGGGAAATCTCACAGTAAAAGTAGAAGTTGTGAAAAATATGATAAACCGGTGTTTTGCCAGATGAGAAGTTTATCTATGCATCATTTTTTACTCTTTTAATTCCTTTTATAACTGTTTTAATTTTCCTTGCTTTAATTTTGTGATTTTTTAAATTCCTTTCTGTGTAAAGCACTTTGAATTGCCAAATGAAATGTGGAGTGTAAATAAACTGGCCTTGCTGAGGAGGACGGGGGTCCGACGGGCCGCTTGGGATTCAGGGAAAAAGGACGTGATTAAACTGTAGGAACGTGAACTCAGATTAGAGACCAGCGCTGATCCAGAACTGAGTATGATGCAGAGCCAGAAACACTTCACACACACACTGAGAGAGAGAAGATGAAGTGCAAGGACACACACACTCATACACACACACACACACTCATACACACATACACACACACACACACACACGCGCGCACTCATAAACAAACACACACACACACACACACACACACACACACACACATCACTCATCTGCCAAGTCACAATATGGGAGCACATGTTCAAACCACTCATCATTGACAATATCATATTATAATTGATCTCACTTAAATGTCAGGCCACATCAGATCAGTGACGCCACACGGTCAGTTCTGATTGGAGCAAACACATGCTCCTCAACTCTGATTGGCTGATCGGATCTCATACCCAAAGTCAAGCCGAGGTCAGAGTAGAAGGAGATTTGTGGTTTCATGTACCTGGAGAATAATGTTCCCTCAGGAAACTGCAATAATTCAATAAACTCTGGATTTAGAAAAAGATAGCCTGAATTGTGGAATCTGGGATATTTTTTCTGATGCTATTTATGTAATAAAACAAAATGTACATCGACATCATAAAATGATAGTGCACGATGACAAATTCAGAGCCCAATCTAGAATCATGGTGTGTGTGTGTGTGTGTGTGTGAACATGTGCGAGTGAGTGAGTGAGTGTGCGTGTGTGCGAGAGTGTGTAGCACCGCAGTAATACCCATATTTAATTGTGCAGGAAAATATGTGATTGTCATAATCTTAAAGACCAAAACAATCAGAGTTTGTGTATGAGGGTATGAATATGTTCAATTATAGTATATAAACATAAACTAAATGTTAAGATTGGCCACTATTTTTCTTGCTACGTCTTAAAATACTTTGTAATTTAAGGACAAAATGTAGCCATAACTGAGTTCTCTGAAATATGTGCCCTGCACATTAGCAAACATTCCCTCCCTTCGTGTCTTGGCATGAAGAGCGGTTTGTTTTAGGCAGAAGTTTTCAGGCATGCTGTTGCTTAAGTGTGTAGTGCCTGTACAAACTTATGAAGGCCAAAATATCTTCTGCATCTATATTTCCATATCCGGAGCAGACGGTGTGTGTCATAGACTCACGCAGCAGATTTAGTCGTATTGTCACTGTATAGCACACATCATGAAATCCATGAAGCGATGATAACTGTGTTCTGCTTCTTCTCCTCGTAGGTGTTGTAATCATTTTTATGGTATTTTGTGGTAGTTTATTTCTATTCTGATTGCTAATATAAATAATTTCCCATAATAATTATGTAAACTTCATTGTGGCCTGTATTATTGGGAGGTTAAGTATGTTTTTTAAACATTTTTAAGGTGTTGATGAATGGTTTTATTGTACAAGAACAGTTTAAAAAAAGGACATTGCATGGGTCCTCATATTTCAAATAGCTTAAAAAACTTAAAAAACAATGTTTTTTTTAAAATGTAAAAATGCAGCATGTCTCCTGTGATGGGTAGGTTTAGGGACAGGGGCAGTGTGTGTGTGTGTGTGTGTGTGTGTGTGTGTATGTAAGGGGACAGAATATATGGTTTGTACAGTATAAAAACCATTACGCCTATGGAATGTCCTCATAAATCACAAAAACAAACCTGTGTGTGCGTGCGTGCGTGTGTGTGTGCGTGCGTGTGTGCGTGCATGTGTGTGTGTGTCCCAGCTGGGACAGTACATGCGGTGGGCTTTGCGGTGGTGTAGTCGTGTTTGTCCCTAATGCTGAATATCACGCTGACAAACCACAGTCATTTACATGCAATCATGTAGATGGAGAAGGGCAATCAGAGTCCAAACCTGCTCCAAAAGCGGCCCGTGTCATTCTGCGCTGCTCGTGATCACGGGAAGAGATCTGGTCTCTGGGATACGAGTGTGCGGTGAGGTTACTCAACCTCAGTGGATTCCAGCGACTTTCTCCTGTTTACAATCTTGTTTACAGGCTGTAAATCCGCTTATGTGTGACACGATGTGGCGGGACAGTCCCAGCTCGTACGGCTGCTTGTTATCACAGTGGAAAACTGAATTAAAGGACAAGTTCGCTATTTTACACTTAAAGCCCTGTTTTAAGATCGTTTCTGATGAAATAGAACGGTTAAGATTGAAATGTGGACACATGCTTTCCAACAGGTTTTATCGTAGTTTTTGTCCAACTCCATTGACTTGTATTGGATGTTCTGTGAGGTACGGTATTACTCCGCCGGAAACGGAAATGCGGTTGTTTGTATTCTCTCTGTAGTCTTAGGCTATGTTTACACGGAGACGATCTGAAGAGAAAATGCAAAAGGGGCGTTGCGTTATCACTTTTTATTCTGCGTTTAGACAAGCGTTATGGGGAAAATCTGCGTGCAAATGGTGACGCAAAAGTGTGTGAAATTGGATGTAGTGTGCACTCCAGGCGCTAGGGGGTGAAGTGTTAAAAATTTATTAAATGTTTAATTTAGATTCCAATGCCAAATTATAACTGAGAATGTGCATTTCAGGTTAGGATAGCAGCTTTGAAACAGTTTCCAGCAAGAGAATTTGGCAAATCCTGTTTTTCTATATTTGTCAGATTACTGAAACTCTTAATTGCTTCTTCCTGACATTCCTGTTTCCCTCTATTGTAAGCAGATTACTGAAACTCTTGGTCCAGTTCTACAATCACACTGTATGAATAGTTCTGTTGAGTGGATTAGGAAGGGCAACAGTTTCAATCTAGAACTGGTTTCCTAAACCTGTTTACATCATTCACATGCTTTGTAAGTCCCTCCCCTTTTAAGATTGTTATAATTGTGAGGGAATTGCTCCCTTAGTTAGACGCGTGACTAGCTTGAAGACTACAGCAACGAACACGCTTGTGTGCTCAATAAAGAATCCTGCTTAAGATACAGCCCGAGTCTCCTGGTTTTCGCTTCTGAATCTTCTATACTTTAGAAGAAATACGTTCACAACAGAGGCGATGTGAAGCACTGCCACACAACAACACCAATATCTGAGAATATTGTGTACAACTGCTGAAAAGACTCTTGTACGTTTATCAGCGCTGCAAGGGACACTCGAAGGTCCGACGTATGGAAATAATCCAACATGTTGGTTGTTATTTTCCTGTACTGGCGCACGCCTGTGACGTAAACGCGTACGCGACGAGAGCAGATTCACGTTTTTACCCTTTAGACGGGAACGCGATGGTGGAACGTTTTTAAGATTTCCACTCTGGAGGATGGTTTCACTTTTTTGCGTTTTTAAGCCTCAAAAACGCTGTTGCAGTGTAAACGAAAGGCACATCTGATCAAATATTTTTACGTTTTCACCCGCGAGCGTTCTCGTGTAAACAGGGCCTTAAGCAGTCGGGTATCGTAGGCTACGCTATCCAAACATTTTTACGGAAGAATGTACGTGTGTGAGGCGTTTGGAAAAATAGGTCCACAGTTTTACAAGGAATGGTAAAACACCAGTTGGAAAGCATCTTTTGCAGCGATTTTTTTGTGTGAGCTTATCAGTGAACACCCCAGACCACTCGGCGTCTTTGTAAACTAAAGTTTAATGTGTTTTATGAAGGATTGTTCCAGTGCACCTATGACCCATTGTGGAGGTGGGGTTTGTACCACAGAAACCCAACACTCTCGGGCCAGCAGCATGTGTCCACATTACAATCTGAACCGTTCTATTTCATCAGATAACGATCTTAAAACAGGGCTTTAAGTCTAAAATACCGAACTTGTCCTTTAAGTACAGACCTGAGGAAGTTCACGTGAGAAACAATCATGCTTTAATATCATAATCATACTGAGTACTTATTTATACTAAGTACTTAGCCTACTTATTTATGAGATAAAAATTCGAAACTATGAAATACAAAGTCGCAAATTATGACAATAAAAGTTGAAATTCTCAAAGTTACTATAGATTATATTCTCATAATTTAGACTTTTTAATTTCATAATTATGACTAAAGTATGTCATTATTTACCCTTTATCTCATAAGCCCAACTTTTTGACACAATTGGACACATTTTGACAAAAAGTCCTAATGTTTAGTATTTTGACTTTTTATGTCATAGTTATGACTTAGTATAGCAGAATTTAGACTTCTCATCTCACAAATGACTTTGTCATAATTTCGAATTTTACTTCATACATATCTTAGTTTGGGATAGTTTCAACTTTTTAATCTCATAAATATCTTAAGTTTGTTAGATTTTCAACTTTTTATCTCATAAATATCTTAGTTTGTCATAATTTAAACTTTTTATCTCATATATATCTTAGTTTGTCATAATTCCAATTTTGTATCTCATAAATATATTAATTTATCATACCTTCAACTTTTTATCTCATAAAAATCTTAGTTTGTCATAATGTCGACAGTTTGTCATAATATTAACTTTTTATCTCATAAATGTCTTAGTTGTCATAATTCTAACTTTTTATCTCATAAATATCTTAGTTTTCATAATTTAAACTTTTTATCTCATAAATGTCTTAGTTGTCATAATTTTAACTTTTTATCTCATAAATATCTTAGTATGGCATTATTTCGACTTTTTATCTCATAAATGTCTTTGTCATAATTCTAACTTTTTATCTCATAAATATCTTAGTTTTCATAATTTTAACTTTTTATCTCATAAATATCTTAGTATGGCATAATTTCAACTTTTTATCTCATAAATGTCTTAGTTGTCATAATTTTAACTTTTTATCTCATAAATATCTTAGTTGTCATAATTTTAACTTTTTATCTCATAAATGTCTTAGTTGTCATAAATTTAACTTTTTATCTCATAAATATCTTAGTATTAGGGGTGGAACGGTACATGTATTCGTATTGAACCGAAACGGTACGGGGGTCACGGTTCGGTGCACGAATTTACACGCAGAATACACGGTATAAAAAAATAAACTCGCGTGCAAATTAATTAATGTAATGCGGAACTACTGTTAGATACGCGGGTTCTTTAGGGACACATAATCTGTACCCTCGGCTTAGCTCTGAACGCGCGTTCACTTCAAACGTTGGCTTTATACGCGCGTCCTATTCGCTTTGGAGTAGCGTCGAACTAGACGCGAATTTGACGCTCTATTCGCGTTTGGTGTGACCGCATAATGAACAGGCTGCGATGTCAAGATTGCAATGCTGGAGTGTGTGTGTGCGCGCGCGAGAGAGAGAGAGGCGCGGGCGCGATCGAACTGTGTGTGTGTGTGAGAGAGAGAGGCGCGGGCGCGATCGAACTGTGTGTGTGTGTGTGTGTGTGTGTGAGAGAGAGAGAGAGAGAGAGGCGCGAGCGAACAATGGAAACATAAAAAACATACTCCGTCATTTTGTTCATACAGATCATTAAACCTGCGAAGTGTTTACTTTGTGTACACTCGCAATAAAACACAACATTGTGCTTTTGTCACACTGTAAACTCTTGTCAAACTGTAACCTACAACTGTCACCCAACCAAAATCACACACACACACACTGTTTTAAAAGCAAAACATATTTATCCAACCCCATTTCAAAACAGTCTGTGGGTCCCATCTTTTGGACATTCATCATATTGCATTGGTTTTCATTTCTTGTCCTCGGAGCACTAATCTGTTTATTTTTAAGTTACACATTCTACATTGATTAAAAAAGAAAATCGAATGTGTTTTTAATGGTAGTATTATTTTATACAGAAATCCATTATTTATAATTCAGATGAGAATAATGTTACATTGTTAAGTAATAATGTTAATTAAAATTAAGGAAAACAAATATAGCAAATTAATTTTAAATTATTTCAGGTACAATTACCAAACACATCTCAAGGTCTTTTTATTAATTTAATTAATAAACTAATTATATAAAACTATTGTCAGTGCACTACAAATAAACTGGTTCTATGCCTTTATTAATAAAACTTATTTAAAAAATACAATGCCTTATGCATTTTTGTTTTGCTTTTCCCTCCATTGTACCGAAATCGTACCGAACCGTGATGTCTGAACCGAGGTATGAACCGAACCGTGACTTCTGTGTACCGTTCCACCCCTACTTAGTATGGTATGATTTCAGCATTTCATCTTTCATTTCATCTCTTAAAAAGGTCATAATTTAGACGTATCAACTAGTGTCTTGCCTTAAAATCAGTGGTAATAAATTAAAGAGACGCAATGTAGTTTTTTAAAAACTAGAAGGCTTGTTTCAGAAGCAGAAGCAGAGAGAAGGTTCCAGTTAAAGGATGATGGAGACTAAAGTGGCTCTCGGCCTGAACTCGGTCCCGCACGCGTCTCCGGCTCCAGCTCTCATTTCCCCAAACGCTGCGATGTTTTTGATCCCTGTCTAGTTAGTGGTGTTCCCTTCCTCTGTCTCGTCGAGCTGCTGCTCGTTCCTGAGGGAGAGACTGATTCTCCCGTTATTACGCTGCAATTAAATGCCTCTCTGGGACACTTCACATAATGAACCATTTCCTCGGGATGAAATGATTCTCCAGCGTTGCCCAACATGTGGTTAAGACGGCAAGCTCACTGGAGTCCTTTCAGATTCAATTCACAATCGCTTTCAGATGTCATTCAGTATTTGCTGAATCTACTGTTTCGTCTAGCAGTTCTGGAGATCTATAAGAATATGGAAATATTTCACTCTGGTGAAGAGATTCAGTTATTATGACTCTTGCAGAGACTCGCTGAAGTGTTCAGTTCACGATGTACAGCAGTACTCGATTCACTCTTTTTCTTTCCTGCAACTGTTATCTTAAAGAGCTATTTTGTAAACTGATTTATTCCATAAAAATATATATGTATAAATGAATAAAATAATGTATTAAAGTTGATTCAGTGATGTTAAATAATATTTAATTAAATAAATATTTTTTAAATATAGTAATGTTAATTAATTAGATGTTAATTAGTTTAAAACTAGTCAATGTAGCTCTTGGAACATATACTTTCCACCCAGATGATCACACTCGGTCACGTGGCTGTTTTTATTAGACGGGCTCCGGATGGTCGCGTGCGTCTCTCCGTCTGCGTGACAAGAGCTTTCTCGAGTTTTCAGTGCGTGACCCTCTGCGGCTCCCGTCTGTCGCTCCCGGTTCTCAATCTCCACCGAACCCCCCCGGCAGAGTTCACACCCTCGTTAGCGGCACACTGCTTGTTTTGGCGCGACGCCCATGTGAATGTCACACTGAGCGCGGAGGGTGGGAGCGTTGCTGCGTGCTCGCGCGCGTCTGACCTCGCGGTGCCCGGTCAAGGGGAGACGCACTGGACGCGGGTCACGCAGAGTTCATCAGAGATGAGGATCAGAGCTCCGCTCTTTCCCATGCGTGCTGACCGGTCCGGGGCTAGTTTTTGTTTATATTTACAGGAAAAGTTTGTTTATTTGTTTAATTAATTAATATTTTATTTTTAGATATTTATTTTTATATTTATTTTTAGAACTTTGCGAATTAAATAGGTCTGTCCCATGCAGGTTGTAGAGGAGAACGGGGCAAGTTAGTCACCATTTTTTTGTTTGTTGATAATTTCATTTATTTATTCGGAACTTAGCAGAAAAAAAGAAAGAAAAGAAAATGTCTTTCCTATGTTATTGAGAAGACCGGGACTACTTGTCATGCTTGTTTTTGTTTTATATTTTCAGGAAAAGCTTGTTTGTTTGTTGTTTGTTTAATTCATTCATTAAATAATACTTTGCGAATTGAGTATGTCTTTCCCATGCATGTTGTAGAGTAGACCGGGGCAAGTTGTCACACATATTTACGCTGGTTTATATTTTTAGCATAAGTTTGTTTGTTTATTTATTTGTTGGTTTATTGGCTGTTTGTCTAATAAATTATTTATTTATTTATATTAGAACTTTGCAACAACAAAAAAAAAAAACTTTCTGATGCATGTGGTAGAGAAGACCGGGGCTAGTTGTCACAACTTTTATTCTGCTTTATATTTTTATTGACAGTGATTTAAGAAGATTATCTTATGACATTTTAAATCAATAAATCAATACATAAGAAATAAAGGCTATTTAATTGACACAAAAAAGAAAATGTTTTAATAAAGAATTGTATAAAATTCAACATATAAAACACATCTGAAAACTTGCCCTTTAATTCTTTTATTTTTAATTTTTTTACAGTTTCCATGTGTAATTTGAACGCTGTTTGAGACCAACATTTAAAGCATGCTAGAGTTCGTGACTCAAAACCTCAAAGTTACTCAAAGGAAGAGAAACTTGACTTTAAACAATACCACGGAATCATCAGCATAGTATAATTCACTACAATAAAGCAATAATCAATCATCGTTCAGAATGCATGTACGTCTGACGGGGTTTTCTGTGTTCAAATGACGAGTCCTTCAAGAATTGAGTGTTTTTGAACTGATTGTTCAGGTCGTTTGCCAAACTCTAAAAGAGATGCTTTTTTGCTTGTAAAGCATAATATCAAGAATCAAGAAAATAACAGAGTAGATTGTTGTGAATTGCTCTGTGGTCGTCTAAAAGCCTCATTATCAGCAGGAAGATGTTAGAAGCTTAATTTCAGTTTTCCGACTCTATTTGGACCGTGTTTTCAGCCTTTCTCCATGTTTAAACAGCGTCTTCAGCCAGATCCAGGGAGAGGACTGACTCTGATCCAGGGGGAAATCTGCGGTCAATCGGCACAATCCAGCAATAAATATTGATTAGAGGAAGTTCATTTGGTGACTAACTCTTGGACTCACTTTATCAAAAGTGCATTAGATTCTCTGAATTGGTAAGTCCAGTTTGAAACATCATTAAACCTTTTAAATATCCTCATAATGGAGAGTTTGGCTTTAATCTGCTGTTTTACTGAAGCACATGCAGAGGATTTTATGAAGTTTATTATCCAGAAAACTGCTGAATTATGAAGCACGTTCACTTTTATATATGAAAAAAGCCTTATGCAAATTATTTGCCAGACCTTGAATCTACACAAGAACACTATTTCAAGCACTTCTACCCATGAAATATAATTTTTTTGTTAGTATTATGGAGTTCATAGTAACACACGTGTGTATTGAATTCTCAGTGTTGCCACAAGAGGTGCTGTCATGGATTGGAGACAATCATGGAGTAGTTTAAGTTCATTAAACTGTTGTCATGTTTATAGCAGCTACTTAAAGGGATAGTTCACTCAAAAATGAAAATCCTGTCAGTAATTCCTCTCCCTCATGTTGTTCCAACCCCGTAATACTTTCGTTCATCTTCGGAACACAAACTAAGATATTTCTGATTAAATCAGAGAGCTGGATCACGCCTCCATAGGCTTCCAAGGGACTGAAACTTGTTCCCCCGAAAAGTTATTAAAGACATTGTTAAAATAGTCCAAGTGACTACAGTGGCTCAATCTTAAAGGAGAACTCCGGTCAATTTTAACATTGAGCTCCTTTTTTTGTACATTTGGAGTGCTGTCAATACAGAGAACAACGACAAAAATCAGTGTTGCCTACAGCGTGTTATCGTCTTTTTAAAATGTGCACCCTGTTGACTTCAATGGGGCAAGTTTTAAACCTGCTTTTAGCCTCTTAACATCCTTGATATGTCATTACAAGTGCACAGCCATGTGAGTGGTGTTATTAAGAGTGAACACGGTCAATCTGACTGCAGTAGATGTGAAAGATGATTTAATCAAAAAATATCTTCATTTGTGTTCCGAAGATGAACGAAAGTCTTACGGGGTCGGAACAACATGAGGGAGAGTAATTACTGACAGGGTTTTCATTTTTGGGTGAACTAACCCTTTAAATAACTACAGCAACACAAAACAGTGTGTAAGTATATTTAATGAGACACACACATACACACACACTTACAATCCACTCGCCAAGCATTCACATCTGTGTTTGTGTAATAATGTTCTTGATATTGAAGTTCTACAAACGTCAGCTGTCTGCATATAATTGCATATTAAATCCTTCTTTTATTCATGTTCATTTAGGCATATGATATCAAATATTCTTGCTCATATCTTTCAATATATCAAGTTTCCTTGCATGTTTGGGTCTTTGCTAGAAAATGTTCTTTGCATGTGATGTTCATTCCTGAAGCTCAAACGGTGGTATTTCTAGTAAATGCATGAACTGATGTAACGGCCTTGAATGCAGTGTAAGTCTCTCTGGATAAACATATCTGACAAATGCATATATTTTTGGTCTGAAAACAATAGCATTTTATTGTTAATAGTTGCCACAAGTTAAGAGAGATCTAGCAGATATATATGTGTGTGTGTGTGTGTCTGTGTGTGTGTGTGTGTGTGTGTGTGTGTGTGGGTGGGTGGGTGTGAGTGTTTGAGTTTGTGTGTGTGAGAGAGAGTGTGTGTGTGTGCGCGCGTGTGTGTCTGTTTCTGTGTGTGTGCGCATGTCTGTGTGTGTGTGTGTGTGTTGCGTGTGTCTGTTTGTGTGTGTTGTTGCGTGTGTCTGTTTGTGTGTGTGTGTGTGTCTGTCTGTTTGTGTGTGTGTGTGTGTGTCTGTCTGTGTGTGTGTTTGTGTGTGTGTGTGTGTGTGTGTGGGTGTGAGTGTGAGTTTGTGTGTGTGTGTGTGTGCGCGCGCACGCGTGTGTCTGTCTGTGTGCGCGCGCGTGTGTGTCTGTCTGTGTGTGTGTGTGTGTGTGTGTGTGTGCGTGCTATAATCCAATCCATTAAACTGGACAGAATGACACTGGAAACCAGGAGCCGGCTGTAATAAATCACAGGGTTTGTGACAGTCAGATGAAACGTCTGGCACTTTGAGCTGTGTGTTGTATATTGACCTTTGACCTCACGTCTATTCACTCATTACTTCCTCCTAATGCCACGGCTTTACGAGGTGCACGCCAACAGCAGCCGTATCCTATAGTGGAACATTATTCCTTGAATTATGCAACTTATGATCATATGTTTTCTACTAGCAGAATGTTGGGGAACAACTTGTCAACTTGTATGTCAATGCTCTAATGACAGTTAGTTGACATGTTGTTTTAAAGTTACTTATAGTTAGTAGAATGTCTAAAGTGGACCATAATGTGAATGTTGAAATGTTCTGATCATAAATAGGTGATTGTCCTGATGCCACAGATGCGGTCAGTCCAACAATAGTTTCAATGGAAACACATTTTGTTTTGCTAGGATGCCCGACGGCCACTTCAACCACATCCCAAAGACAAATAAGAATTGTTCTTAAAAACTCCTTAAAAACTCTCTGTTCCCAGGATAAAGTGGGTGGTCTTATAATGATGACTTTGAATAAAAGCGCTAATGTAAAAAGATGTTTATTAGAACCTGCGTATATGATGAATGTGCTCTATGAGACGAGGTGTTATTTTTATAAGATAGACGGATATATGAAATATGATTTTTTTTTTTTTTATGTTGACATGTACTGGATTGTGTGAGTCAGACATAAAACACTGTTAAACTAGGAACAGATATGTCCTATACAAATATAAAATTTGTCCTGTAATATAGATAAATATATATATATATATAATAAAGCATTTAAAAACAAATATTTAAAATAAAAAATAATCATATAACATATAAAACAATAGTTAAAAATAGATGATAAAATTTATAAAATTATTCTAAGAAAATGTATTAATTAAATAATGATTATCCATACCGGTAATAATAAATACTATGATAATTATTTATATATATTAAATATATAAATAACTAGTATAAAAATATAAAATTTGTCCTGTAATATATTAAAATATAAAAAAAGACATATATTAAAGCATTTAAAAACAAATATTTTAAATAAAAAATAATCATATAACATACATTTATGTTATATAACATATAACACATATAACATACAAAACAATAATAAAAAATAGATGATACAATATTTAAAATAAAAAGTAGATCAGATAAAATATAAAAATATTTGTTTAAAATAAAAAAAGTAAATATTAAAGAAATTATATGATAAAATGTTTTATATAAAATAATTTTTAATAATTAAAAAAATACTATAAAATACTATAAAATAAAAAATGATGGTCCCGCATATATGACATGCAGGAACAAAAATGATGTATATTGTGGACATGAATAAACAATTCGTTCCCATGACTTACTAATACATCAGCTCAATTTACTAATCCCTTTCCTCATTGTAAGTCAATCATGTGCATCGTTCCCTTGTTTTACTGAAATGGGAGCGAGGGAATGAATTAGTTCAACATGGGTTGTGTTGTGATGAGGATGAAGAGGCTCTCGTGAGAAGAGCAGCAGAAGATCAGAGGCATGAAACTGAGGTCACGCTCACCGTCTGAACGCTTTCACACACACGACACACAGCAGCACCAGACCTCTGGCTTACATTAGCTCACGCTGACCTTTGACCCTGCAGCACCTCTGACCCCGCTGGCGCTCAATGAGCCGTTCGCACGGGACGCTTCACGTGCTCAATAACCAGAAAAAGGTCACTTTAAAAAGTCCTTTTGCACGACTAGCGTGACTGGACTTGGTGAAATCGTTCAACAGGGATTTTAAGAGACTCTAAAGAATGACTTTCTGCATGTCAATGTATTTAGCATACCGCTTTGAAAATGTTACATTTAAAGGCATTTTTACACTAAATTTAAGATTTATGTATTTGCATTTGTATTTATTCATATAAATGTATGATTTATTTATATTGTATATCAAATTTGGATTACTTAATTACTTAAGCTTAATTTGATGCATATTTTGTCAGTAATACATAAAAATGTATAGATAAAATTCAGCACAGTTTATTTAGTTAAAATGTCTTTTTTATTTTATTTAAATAATACAATTTTCAAAATGCAAATAGAATCAGCATAACTCTGAAAACCTTTAAATGCATTTAGTTAAAATGAACAATGGTTAAATATGGATATCTGTGGAACAAGCGATATCCAGTTAGTTAAAATGCATGAGATTGAAACTAATTGGATTTATTGATGATTCAAATTTAAACCTGGTTATTGTGCATTTATAATACGTTCAGTTTTTACAGAAATCTGACATGTTTCAAGTCTGAAAAATATGCATCACATCCAGTTTATTACTTTATGTTAAAAACAGATGGATTTGTATATGCAATTCAGATTAATTTAGGCGTAAATAAAATAATACACACAGAGCGTGTGTTGAACTCTGCGTTCAGTCTCGAGCAGTAAAGCGCCTCTCGAACCAGTCCTTCATTTGAATGACCCCTGTTACGAGCTCCACGTCATTAGGGTAATATAAAAATGAATGATGGCTTCCCAGATGCCCCCGCGCGGTGGATTTCCACTTACACACACACGCGCACGCACGCGCCCGCGCGCGCACACACACACACACACGTCAGGATCTGCAGTCACGCAAGCGCTGCCCTGAGCGCAGACCTCGACACTGCAGGAAAACCAGACACTAGAAAAAGTTTCACAACTTACAGGGGAATAAATCATTTCAAGGACGAGAGGAGTGTGTTTTACTGCTGGGACAAAAACACAGCAGAACTCAACATGTGTTTAACAGAAATTAGACACATTTGACATACCGAATTTCACATTGAATTGAGCTAAACTTATATGATTTACTGCTATTGCATGTGTTTTATTTTGAAAGTTGAGTGTATAGAAAAATATCAGCAAATACCGATAACATTCAAGCATTGTAGCAATGAGTTTTGTAAAAAAAATGTTTAATAACATTTCATCAAAAATGTTTGCCTGATTTGCTAGTCATGAAATACTATTAGGTTTAAATGAAAAATGTGCATAACTTTTAAATGTAGTTTTTTAGCTCATATGTAAGATAATAAAGAAGTATTTTTGCGCACCTATAGGCTGCATTTATTTGATAAAAATACATACAAAATGGTAAAATATCTATGTGAATATATAGTAAAGTGTAATTTATTCCTGTGATCAAAGCTGAATGTTCAGCATCATTACTCCAGTCTTCAGTGTCACATGATCCTTCAAAAATCAGGATAATATGATGATCAAGAAACATTTAGGATTATTATCAGTGTTGAAAACAGTTGTGCTGCTTCATATTTTTGTGGAAAACGTGATACATTTTATCTTTCAGGATTCTTGGATGAATAAAAAGTTCTAAAAGAACAGCATTTATTTGAAATAAAAGCTTTTGTAACAGTAAAAAAAGTCTCTTTGCATACTTAAAAAAAAAAAAAAAAACATTAGTATCTTCTAAAAGTCGCATTTACTTCCACACAAAATAGTCTGTGATATAAGGTGGGTCGGATCACATTTATAATATTTTATTGTTTTTTAATGATACAATTAATGCATATGACAAACAAAGAGACTCATGCCAAGTTCAAAGTCTGTTCATTTTGAAATTTGAAGGCAAATTATGACTATCAAAGGCAGCCTTTTAAAAATGAGATAAATTTAGTGTTTGTGAGGAACTAAGTACAAGTAGCAACACTCATGCCTATAAACGCACTCTTCTAATGAGCATTTGAAGGAATCTGGAAGATCTGCCAGCACTGAGATGCTGTTTGGACGTCCTCCAGACCACAGATGCACATTTGAGGCTGTACAGTGTAACAGGCCCATCAGGGGAACCCGCTCTATCAGTCCTGGCAACTATCATTTAATCACAATCTTCTCTGCTATTTACGTTTTGGAGCAAATCACAGTTTCATGCACCATTCAGGTCTATGCCAAATCTGGGAAACCTAAAATCGGATGCACAGTTTGAGGCTTTGTGATAGATATACAAGTACAACAAGAGTGAATAATTTTGAAACCAAAGTGCATCTAATGGAAACGCATATCTCTGGTGGCGCTTATTTTAATGATTGTGAACAACAACAAAATATTTTTTATTTGAGCTATGAAGTGTCTATATTGGCCTATAGGTTAAGTTACATTCGCATTCAAATGATAATTAATCTAGCTACATAACAAACCAAAAAAGTCAAAGCGCATTTAAACAATTTGAATTGTATTGCATTTTAACATTTACTTGAAGCCGCTGGAGCCTTGCACAAGCGTGAAACTACGCACACCTTGCGGAGGAACATTGTTTTGGTCCTTAAGTGAGTTGTGCTTCGGCTCCGCTGATGAGGGAAAACGGTCATTTTAATTATTTAATTATAGCCTACATTTTAATTGTATTAAATGGCCTAATAACGTTAGAAAATCATGCAAATAAAAAAATGACATGGCAACTTATTGTTATAAAATCATTATTTATTTTATTAAAAGTTAAGAATTCAGGTTTGTTTATCAGTAACGTTACCATAGCAACGCTAACTTCCGCTGGAATTGTCGAGAGGAACCATCCGTAGCCTTTCGCAAGAGTTAAATTTTTTGAACGCATCCACAATTTTCTTCGAACCGCACTCGTTCGGACGGACCTATGGTTCGGACCCGTTTCGGACCCATTCCTATGCGGTCTGTGAATGACTTCCGGTCGTTTCGGAGCCGTCTTGGAGCTGATTTCAACTGCCAGTGTGAAGGCGGTGTTACAGATGATCGCCTCATCAGAGCGAATGTCACTAACGACATCAAAACTACCCCAATAACGACAGAAAGGTATCCGAAAATACGTCTTATGAGCAGGTAAGTGGTTTAAGTTATATACTGCTGTTGTTTTGGCTTTGAATATGTTCCTTACTTAAGTTTGGCAAGGCTGACTAACTTTTGTTGATATGAGATAATAACGGCGGGAACTGTAACGTTAACTTGGCAAGGCAATTGACCAACTGGTTTATTGTTTGGCATTTTTACCAACATAAACATTTTCTCTTGTGATTCTTGTCGATGTAACTTACAGCTAATGTTGTCCTATGCAATGTTGATTCGTGTTTTATTTCATAATTTTGCTTGCAAACTGTTTTCGGTTGAAGATTCTTTAGTCGTGGTTTCGAACTGTTATTAGACACCTTATGCGACTGTTTCGTGTGGATTAGCACGTTCGTTTGGTGAATATTGTTTTATATTTGGTGTTATATTGTTAGTAAACGTACAGTAAGACTTGTAATGTTTGTGAAATGTGCTTGACTGAGCTGTAAAAAGAGCGCGAATTGCTCTGCAAAACTAGTTCTATATTGATCTGTGACATGCTGTCAAACATCACAGATAAGATTTTCATTGCTCATATTGTTCATATAAAAACAATAAATTATGTTTACAGTACAGCACACTTACAAGGGACATGCTGGAGGGTTTCAATGCTGAAATGTGAAATTAATGTGCTTATTTTGAACACAAATTTGTTATTTGAGCTATAAAGTGTCTATATTGGCCCATTGGTCACATTTTACATCCACATGATAATGAATCTACACAGATTCAAAAGTTAAAGCGCATTTAAACATTTACTTAAAGCAACACTTTAGCACTTTTGGCCCTCTAGCGACTACATGTAATTTGTGGAGGAACATTGGGTCTCATTCATTAATTATTGCGTGGATTATTTCGTATTTGTACACACAGGAGATCTTCTCACAAAGAATCTCTGCCTAATTCACAACCCTTTCGTACATGAATTCGTTCTAAACGTGGTTCTGATATGAGTGAATTTGGATTATTCTAATGAGTGGCCACGAGTTTAGTCATTTGCATAAAACAAGCCCAAACCATCTCCATATAAGGGCTTTCCACAATTAGCGTACTCTTTAACTGTATATGATGGAAAATATTTAAGATTAAATTAAATTGTAAAGCCGCACAGAGTAAGTGCTTTTACTTGTGGTTTTGGTTGTTCCTATATTTTTTCGTAAATTTATTTAAAAAAATTTAAGACATTTTTGGTTGATCGTGGTTTGTTCTTAAAATAGTTTGTACGCACATTTCACGCACAAACTTTTGCGTATGCATGCTTAGTGAATGAGACCCAATGTTTTGGTCCTTACGTGAGTTGTGCTTCGGCTCCGCTGTTCCGCGCGGATGAATCTGAAGCGTTACCAGATGATCACCTCATCAGAGCGAATGTGACTAACAACATCAAAACTGCCCCAATAACGACAGAAAGATATCTGAAAATACGTCTTATGAGCAGGTAAGTGATCTAAGTTATATACTGCTGCTGTTTTGGCTTGTGAAAACCATTGTTTTGAATGGAATAATGTTGTTACTGAAGTTTGGCAACACTGACTGATGTTCATATCTGATTATAATGGTGGGAACTGTAACTTAGGCTATTCTTCATAGGCAAATGACCAAAGCTTTAACTGGTTTAGAGTTTTGCATTGTTACCAACATAAACATTGCTCTGTGTGTGAACCTTGTCGATTATCAGCTACTGTGATGCTATGCAATGTTGATTCGTGTTTTATTTCGCACTTTTGCTTGGAAACTGTTTTCGGTACAAGGTTCTTTTGTTTTGTTTTTCGAGCTGCTAGACACCTTCCACTGCTAATTAGTTATGTGCGATGATCTCTGTGAACCCATGAAACTCCCAGAGGCAAACCACTGAACAAGTGTCTATGGGTTTTACCTGATCTTTGATTCGTTTTATATATTTGTATAAACGCGTATTTTACAGACACTTGACATTTAATCTTAAGTAATTAGTTAATTAAATTTGACAGATTTTACTTAAATAAAATATTTGCAGTGTGTTTGTAAAAGGTGTTTTTATGCATGTTTGGCCTAACTTTTTGTTGCATTTACACTGTTCTGACCAGCAGGGGTCACCGGCGTGTTGCATTTCGAATGCTTCAAAACAGTGAATCGTTTGCGAAGCAATTGTTTCGATTGATTCGTAGCTTTGAAAAGCCTTGTTTCTCCCATCACTACTGCTTAGGCTATTAGGGCTGCAACAAACGATTATTTTGATAATCGATTAATCTAACGATTATTAGAACGATTAATCGACTAATCGCCGATTATTCCGCCTACTAATCAGTAAGTTTGGAATTATTCAGCTTTTTCAATTAGTTAAAACATTGAGTTATACATATTCTAACTAGGGGTGGAATGGTACACAGAGGTCACGGCTCGGTACGGTTTCGGTACAATGGAGTAAAAAAGTAA
The DNA here is from genome assembly GCA_031834385.1 of Semotilus atromaculatus. Classification (NCBI taxonomy): domain Eukaryota; kingdom Metazoa; phylum Chordata; class Actinopteri; order Cypriniformes; family Leuciscidae; genus Semotilus; species Semotilus atromaculatus. The sequence continues at coordinate 29,624,664 of JAULUF010000028.1, forward strand.
AACAAAAATGCAGAAGGCATTTTCATAAATATCTTAAGCCTTGTATTTTTCGAATAAGTTTTATTAATAAAGGCATAGAACCAGTTTATTTGTAATGCACTGACAATAGTTTTATTTACAAAAAGACCTTGTGATATGTTTGGTAATTGTACCTGAATTAATTTAAAATTAATTAGCTATATTTCAGATCAATATATTTGTTTTCCTTAATTTTAATTAACCCTAACTTTATTCTCATCTGAATTATAAATGATTGATTTCCGTATAAAATAAAAACACATTTTATTTTATTTTTTTAATCAATGTAGAATGTGTAACTTAAAAATAAACAGATTAGTGCTCCGACTCCGAGGACAAGAAATGAAAACCAATACGATATGATGACTGTCCAAAAGATGGAACCCACAGACTGTTTTGAAATGGGGTTGGATAAATGTTTTGCTTTTAAAACAGAGAGTGTGTGTGTGTGTGGTTAGGTGACAGTTGTAGGTTACAGTTTGACAAGAGTTTAGAGTGTGACAAAAGCACAATGTTGTGTTTTATTGCGAGTGTAGACAAATATAAGTTAACACTTTGCTGTTTGAATGATGTCCTTTGAACAAAATGACGGAGTATGTTTTTATGTTTCTACTGTTCGATCGCGGCTCTCTCTCTCTCTCACACACACACACACACACACACAGTTAGATCGCGCCCGCGCCTCTCTCTCTCTCACAGATCGATCGCGCCGCCCGCGCCTCTCTCTCTCTCTCTCTCTCTCTCACAGTTCGATCGCGCCGCCCGCGCCTCCCTCTCTCTCTCTCTCTCTCTCTCACAGTTCGATCGCGCCGCCCGCGCCTCTCTCTCTCTCTCACAGTTCGATCGCGCCGCCCGCGCCTCTCTCTCTCTCTCTCACAGTTCGATCGCGCCGCCCGCGCCTCTCTCTCTCTCTCACAGTTCGATCGCGCCGCCCGCGCCTCTCTCTCTCTCTCTCTCTCTCTCTCACAGTTCGATCGCGCCGCCCGCGCCTCTCTCTCTCTCTCTCTCTCACAGTTCGATCGCGCCGCCCGCGCCTCTCTCTCTCTCTCTCTCTCTCACAGTTCGATCGCGCCGCCCGCGCCTCTCTCTCTCTCTCTCTCACAGTTCGATCGCGCCGCCCGCGCCTCTCTCTCTCTCTCTCTCTCTCTCTCTCTCTCTCTCTCTCTCTCTCTCACAGTTCGATCGCGCCGCCCGCGCCCCTCTCTCTCTCTCTCTCTCGCGCGCGCGCACATACACACACACTCCAGCGTTGCAATCTTGACATCGCAGCCTGTTCATTATGCTGCGGTCACATCGTAGCGGTCAAATAGCGATATTGCAGGCCCTTACATTAGGTCACGTGAGATCAAACGACTACTCGACAACAAAGAAATTTGTCGACAATTTTTTATTGTCGACGTTGTCGACAATGTCGACTAATCGTTTCAGCCCTATAGGCTATAGCCTGCACTTCTTTCCTTTATTTATGAATTTATTTTGTGCATCATTCCATAGGCCTGTATGCTTGTACTGTTAAAAAAATAAATATAAACAAATATTAAATGTTTTTTTAATGTTTATATAAAAAAAGAAAGAAAAAAAGATACTCAAACGAAAATGATAACAATACAATGTGTATAACTGTTAAAAAACCATCAGCTTAAGCTACAGGGTTTCCCATACATTCATTAATTTGTGGCGGCCCGCCAGAATATCACGCTGACCGCCACGGATTGATTTTCAGATTTTTTTTCAGATTTAATATGGGTAAAATTTTATTTTATTGTAGAGCTTTATTTTATCCCTCCCTCACAAACTGACAACGGAGGCGCGCGCGCGAATAGCCCCTCCTCTTCAAGCACGATCTGAATCAAAACATGCCCATGCGTTGAGGACGGATTGTTGTGTTTATTCCCCCAGCGAAGATTCCAGAATCAATCCGGAGTTGCATGGTTAGTATAATAATGAACACTGTTGTAAAACATAACTCTGAGAAGTTAGTCTATGTTAAACGCTGTCGTGTTTCCATTACAGATTCGCGCAAAACTTTTGCGATTTTTTTATTTATTTTATTTTTTATTTTATTTTTTACATTTTTTTATTTATTTATTTATTTTATTTATTAATTTTTTCCTCTAAATATTGATCAAAAACGATTGCGAAATGACGGCGTTTCCATTAACTGATGTTGTGGGACTAAGCGTATTTTTTTCCTCTTGCGATCAGTCATTCCAAAACTCATGACAACGGACGTTGGTAGGTTTATATCACAGCCACCGCACTAGACATTATTATTATTATTATTAATAATGCCTAAGCGTGTTATCCAAGCATTAATGGCAAGGAAAGACTTATACTGTGAGCGGAACATATGAGGTGTTTTCTCACTCATTTCTGCTCCGAGGTCTTGATTGTGGCATTTATTCTCTTTATTATGTTGACCCTGTCCTGAGGCCTTCCCATACGATAGGGCATTGGAATATTTTTTTCAGAAAGGCCCGTAAAATAAAATGTTCAAACAAAAGGTGCAAAATTTGCAACAAGAAGTCTGTGGAGCAGTCATAGAAAGTGTAGTGACACATAGCACTGACACATAGTGTTGGCAATGGAAATGTGTATATGTGTATATATATACACCCCATCCCCCATCATACCACCACCACCACCACAAATAGAATCTAATTTTATGGGAAACACTGAGCTACAACAAGTATTAAATGTGGTTAAATGTCAAAATAACGCCAATATCATTATATTAGTTAAACTTTAAGTTGAGATAAATGCAGCCCTAGAATATAAATGATTATTAGGCTTACAGTTGTGATTAGAGTAAGGCAAAAACACGATTTAGAAGATGGTTTTATGATGTACTCGCTCATTATTAAATGTTAATTTCGAACAAAAAAGTTACATACCTTTATAAATGTAAAAAATTAGGAATAGAGGACATTTGGTTAAGCACTGACGTGCTACTGTTGCTTTTAGGGATGCTCATATTGACCGTTTAACCGTTAACCGAAAGTAAAAATTTTGACCGATTAATACTATCAGTTAAACGGTTTAAAAAAAAATTATATATTTTTTTGCTTCATGGTTAAAAAAAAAAAAACATACTATATATAACCAATATTTGTTAACTCACTGGGCGCATCGATATGCGCAACTACACGAGCCAACAGTCATATTCTCCCTGAGCAAGCAAAATGAAGCGAGCGACAAGAAGTAGCTACTATGTGGGACAATTTCGACAGAAAGGGCGACGAAGTTACTTGCAAAATATGCTACGCGGTATTAAAATAAAGCAGTAGTGCAAGTACAATGCAATATCACTTGCGAAGCAAACACCCACAAGCAAATGAAAGGCGCTTCCCGAAGCTGGCCACTCCAGCGAGACGTTATCTGTATTCACAAACATCAGCTGTGCCATCGGAGACGGTGTTTTCTCTCTGTGCTCCAGACTTACCCAACAGTATGTAGACTGTAATGCTACTTTTTAAGACCAAAACTAGACAAGCTGTGGATTGAGGTAGGCCTGCTATTTTTATTTGACGGAAAAACGTAGTCTGATGGAGAAAAAAAAAAATGCCGGTTTTTCAACGCTTCAAACTGATTCAGTGTTTTCTTTTTGTCATTGTAATTTGTTAATTATTTAAGCTAAAAAAATATATATTTATTGTAGGCTTATTTTATGTTTTTTATTTATATTATTTTATTCTTTTTTTCTCTGTTGCCACTGTCAGAAATGCAGCAGGTGCGTGAAAATTTGATCTGAATCCAAGTTCTGTTGATCTGTTCTGTATGCTGCTGTTTGCTGTTTGCACGTTAAAGTAAACCCTTTGAACCCATTTTTTAAAATATATTTTTAATGGGTCACAGATACGCGTCAATTTTATTTTTATTTAATGCCAATTCAATCTTATCAGTTAGCGGTTAATAATCGATTAACAAGTGGCGGTTGTCGGTCGGGAAAATTAACCGAAATGAGCATCCCTAGTTGCTTTATCAAACACATTGTGCTCTTGACAAAAGAATCAAACTGAGGGGTTTATGGCAGTAATTACCCACTTCACTTGCGGTTTGGCACCAAGAACAATTCAGACTATTAATCATCTGCAGAAAAACAGCGTTTATTCTGTGCGCATCCCTCCACCGGTTTAGTTCTCGACACGAGGCCTTCAGCAGCGTTCAGACGAATCCTGTCTCGTGTTAAAAAACTTCACTGCATGTTGCTCAATAGACATGCCACGGACAATGTCTTTTCCCAACTATTTCCTGATACTGTTCCGCTCCGCCACATCAGACTGAAAATATGATCCATGTAAACATTTCTGGGAGTCTCAGCGACCGCAGTTCTTTTCCTGGTCTTTCCCTGTCTCCAGTGAGAGGATTTGGAGAAGAACTCAAGCCACAACGACAGAGATCTGCCATATCTTGTCCAGGCAGATGAGCGTTTATAATCTCAGCAAACAAACATCTCTGGCCGGCCGGACACTGTGGTCTCGAACTCATCAGTGTTAGGTTTTGGTGAATGCACGAAACTTCTGTTCTTGATGCTTTTCTAAGAATCAACAGTTGTTTTTTGCCAGTAAACATATTATCTAGTTCTGACCGTGTATGTTAATGTAGTGTGTGCATTATGAAAAGAGTCCTCTGGGGTCTTCAGGTCTCTAGGCTCAGGGTTGGTAAGATTTTTTTATTGTTTCTGAAAAAGTATCTTCTGCTCACCAAGGCTTGATTTATTTGATCAAAAATACAGTAAAACAGTGAAATATTAGAATTTTTATTTATTAAATTATCAGTATCAGTCATTATAGTCTGAATGGCTTCTGTTTGCTTTTGATGCAACGTTTACATCTAGTGTAGGTTGTTCAGCTGTTACGATACTGAACGTGTGTGGGGTATATGGTGCAATGATCTATAACTATAAATATGCAAATGTATTTGCCTGTGTGATATCCCAGATCCTGCAATATCAATGTGGCAATCAAAACGAACCGTTTTTGGAGCTGGATTAAATAAATGCTTTGTTTGTAATGAGGACGACGTTTTAAGCTCTGAACTTGCAGGATGTTTTAATGGTACAAATTCTTCTTATATGTCACGAGGAAGGCAAATTTGATTTATCATGTCATGACCCATTTAATTAAAATAGCTGTTTTCTTTATGAATATATTGTAAAATGTAAATTTTTATTCCTGTGATCAAAGCTGAATTTCCAGCATCAGCATCACTTCAGTGTCACATGATCCTCCAGAAATCATTCCAATATGCTGCTTTGCTGCTCAAGAAACATTTATGATTATTATTAATGTTGAAAACAGTTTTCAGGAGTCTTTGATGAATAGAGTTCAAAATAATATAATTTATTAGTAGCTTGAGTTTGACTGGATGTGTCATAAAAATGTCATCAACAGGTGAAATGCTGAACTCATTTGACTGGATAAGTTTATTAGTCACTGTGAAACAAGTATTGAGTCAGTGGCTGGTTGTAATTGCAACTACATGTCACACTGAGCCGATTATAATCTCATTCACATCTTCAACTCTGTTACACTGCACAATCTCACAGCGCCCTCTAGTGTTACACAAGCCTATATCACTATCATACATATCAAATACATAACTACTGCAAACAAACTTAAAGTTTGCAATAAGAAACATTTGGTAGCCTACCACTGATATATTTATATATAGAAAGACTAAATCAAATTTTAAATATAATGCACAGCACACATTCATGCCATTATGGAGGCAATAGTAAAAATATCATATTAATGCACTGTTTAAAAGAAAAAAATATTATTTTTTGTTTAGCCATCAGAAATATGTCTTAAAGTCTAGATGAAAACGGCATTTTAATTATTTGAAACGAAACCCTCTTTACAACTAGTAGCCTACATCAAGAATTAAATAATGGTCTTTGCACGATTTAAACATTCAAAAGTCAAACAACTAGGGTTACAGTTACCCTGAACTTACAAAATGAGAAAATCCGACTTGTAAAGTAGCTTCCAGTGATGGATTAAGTAGGTGTTAAATTCATTTTTGTTTAAAATATCTTAAAAGCTAATGATCCCACTTATGATCCCATTATGAGTTATTATATCCCCTCACCGTACAACATTTTAGACAGAGATTATTATTAAACACGACTAGTATTCTGACCTTCTACTGTTGACTTATCAGCAACATGGGTTTCTGTCTTAATTAGGCTCATCAGAAACATTTTCCACAGCATTAACTCTGGATTGAACGATGGTTGTGGTGGAGTTGGACCTTTCTGGATCATCCGAGAAATTACCTTCTATGTCTTTGTGAATGTGGTAGTAATACAGGAAGAGGAAAAACCCTGAGGAAAATCAGATAAAATGGTTTAATTCTGCCGTCCCAAATACATTTCACATGTGTAAATTTGTTTGCGTGATTTTAAAACTGCAATTAAAATTCCATTATAAATCCTTATAATTAATTATATATTTTTTTAAATATGTAAAAAATAAAATACAATAAAAATCATTAATGAATTAATTTAAAATAATTTGCTGAAATCTGTTGGAAAAATAGAAGCAAATGATGCATGTGATTGTTTCTCACCCTGAAACGAGTTCAACACAGTGAAGATGTAATATGAGGGGATGAGCATCGGTCCATAACTGAAGAACGCCACAGCCCACGTCAGGCCGAAGAGCAGGAACAAACTCAACACCATCATGAGCTGCTTTCTGGACGTCTTTCTCTTGCCGTCAGGAGCTCTTATGTGTCGGGCTTGGACAATCTTAGTGACGATCATGATGAAGATTCCAGTCGTGAAGATGAAGATTAAGATGTAGTAGCCAATGTTCACTACGTAGTGAATTAAAGGATCTGTAATCCAGCACCTATAATTAAAAGAGAGTGAAATATAATTAGAAGACACTTAATGTGCCCCAATGATGCTTTTTCAGATATTAGAATCGTGAGATGAGGAGCGGTGGCTAAGGCCGCGAGACGAGGAGCAGCGGCTGAGGCCGTGAGTTTCGGAGTAGTTGCTGAGACCGTGAGACGAGGAGCAGTGGGCGAGGCCGTGAGTTGAAGAGCATTGGCTGAGACCGCGAGACGCGGAGCAGTTGTCCTGTTGGAAGATGAACCGTCGCCCCAGTCTGAGGTCCAGAGCACTCAGCATTGGTCCATTCATCTTTCCCTCGATCCTGACTAGTATCCCAGTTCCTGCCTCTGAAAAACATCCCCATAGAATGATTCTGCCACCCCCATGCTTCACTGTAGGGATTGTATTGGCCAGGTGATGAGCCGTGCCTGGTTTTCTCCAGATGCTTGCCATTCAGGCCAAAGAGTTCAATCTTTCATCAGACCAGTGAATTTTCTTTCTCAAGTCTGAGAGTCCTTCAGGTGCCTTTTGGCAAACTCCAGATGGGCTGCCATGTGCCTTTTACTGAGGAGTGACTTCCGTCTGGCCACTCTACCATACATGCCTGATTGGTGGAGAGCTGTAGAGATGGTTGTTCTTCAGGAAGGTTCCCCTCTCTTCACAGAGAAACACTGGAGCTCTGTCAGAGTGACCATCAGGTATTTGTTGACCTCCCTGACAAATGCCCTTCTCCCCCGATCGCTCTAGGAAGAGTCCTGGTGGTTCCAAACTCCAAAATTACATTTATATTTGTATATCCCCTCCCACAAATTAGTTATTCTAAGATACTCAAAAATAAAACTATAACATGCATTTCCAGAGTTATTTTGTAAAATATCTCTTAGTATAAATTGCACTTTTTTTTCTAGATTTTGCTTTAGAATCCTTCTTTCAGGCTCGTATTTCTGACAGTATAGCATAACATGTTCCACAGTTTCTTCTTGCCCACAAAATTCATACTTTCCAGCATCATGTTTACCCATTTTATAGTGTGTACTGTTTAGTCTTGTATGTCCAATAGGGATGGGCATGATTAATCGACGATCGATTATTGATCATTAAGAATTTCGTCGATCACGTTCAGTTGTTATCGATTATCATTAAACTAATGCTGCTGCATTGCGTAGTGTGAGTGGAAAGTGACGTGTTCCCCGGGCTGGTCATGTTAGCGCGGAGGTACCTGTGCATCCCGGCAATGTCAGTCCCCTCATCAGAGCGGTGTTTTCAGCGGCTGGACTGAAGCCTTGTTTACACTCGACGCGTCCGCACGAGCGCGAAGGTGAGCGCGGCAAAAATGCGGTATTCGGTGTTTCACAGGCGAGCGCGTCGAGTATAAACGCCTTATTATTTATTATTTTGGAACAAACGAGGGTCTCTGTTTAAGAACGCCAACTCGCAGCTGCAGGTTCCCGCAGCGCATACTGTAACGTTATATCTTCAAATTTAGCCTAACCGAACGTCCAGTTTAACTGCCACAAGTTGATCATCTTGTAATAAAGATCTAATCGAGGAAAAACACGCTGTATTTTTGTATTTTCATTGCATTTTTTATTTATAAAATTTTAAATAAATAATAAATTTTAATATAAAAATATTAATGATTAATCGATAGTCGATCGTTAATTCTCCCGACGATCGACTAAGAAAATGTAATCGAATGCCCATCCCTAATGTCCAAATCTCATCCTTGACAGGGAACTACACTGCGACCAAAATGGTCGCATATGCGACCTTTTGAAATGCCATTGCGACCATAATTTTTAATGGGTCGCAAATGTATCACTGATTATTTTTGTACCTACCTTATGTTTTAGGCTATGAAGTGCGCGCGCCCTCACACAAACACTGTTCCCACAATAACTGCTTCCTCAGCTCAAGCTGTGAATGTAGATCACGTGCCCACTACGAAGTACGCGCGCCTACACATAAACACGACAAACACGTCAACTCGGACCATTTTTCCTGCCGACTAAAATCCGCGCTGGCGCGACCACCATAACGTTGCGCAACATCAACTGGCAAACTTAATGAAAGTGGAACGAAACTGCGCTATTATTTTGTGCTTCACGGACGGACCGTTTATCAGTTCGGACCATCAATGTCAGTGCAGCGCGAGCCGATCTTCATCAAGCACACAGCACAGCGCTAAGAGATCCAGTAAAGAAAGCATTTGAATTCGCCACTGAAGTAATAACATCACTGCGAGATCTAGTGAGAAGCATTCACATTTCTCTGTTATCAACGGATCAAACAGTGCTGACGTGAAAACCAAGAGAAACATTATGCCATGAATGAACTAGTTATAGGCTTTAAGTTCACAGATCAGCAACATTCACCATGGATTTAATATAGTAACACACTAACTGTAACCATGGAAGTTTGGCAGAAATAGTAACATGCTTTCAGGTAGGTCTACATCACACATCTTTTTCCAGCACTTCAAAACTCAAATATTATCATATTTAAATGTTATTTTTAATGTGATGATGACCAAAACATTATTTGTTTATACTTCAAAGATGACCCCCATTTATAAAACTAAAAGTTTTAAGATGTAGGAAAACTCACACTTATTTAAAAATATTTTTTCTTTTAATAAATATGAAATTTCTCTGGCATTTCTTTACTTTTGCTGTATCAAAAACGTACCGAACCGTGAATTTTGTGAACCGTTACACCCCTAACCAATTTTAAAGAAAACAAGAAGGCATGTGGTTTAAAAGATGGCAAGTAAAATAAAAAGTACATCTGTATGCAATACAGTTTCATTATTGTTCATTATTATCCAGAGCGGCTTACTATAAATCATTTGTGCGACCAAATCATGTTTTGCGCCAGTAACAGAAAAAGTTAGTAGCGCAAGTGCCACCAGTGGAAAAGGTTAGTGTAGTTCCCTGCTTGATATATCATCTCTCCTGTTTTTTCCTGCACTTCTCATCTCTCCCACTTTTCTTTTGAATTCTGTAAAACCCTCAATCAAGCTTTTCCACTGCATGGTACGGCTCGGTACGGTTTGACTCGGCGCGGAACGGTTCGGCTCGCTTCGCTTTTCCACTGCGTGGTGCGACTCTACTCGGTACGGCCCGGTTCGGTTCGCTTTAGCTTGGTTGTAGGGATGGGGCCGATCCGATCTAGTATCGGGACCGATACCAGCGTAATTCACGTATCGGATTTTCCCAATCCAACCTGCGGAGATATCCGATATCCATGAGCCATGTCTGCGCTTTAACGTTGTCTGCTGAAATGACTCCAAAAGTGATTCCCGCCTGCTAGTCTGGAAACACCGCAGAGCAAGACAGCAAAATGCAATGTTTGCAAAGCCGTATTAATTAAACCATTTATCTGTGATGCATTTTTGCTATTCGCAGTCCAGAAGAGAGAGATCTCACGCGGTGCCACAGCGTGCACAACACGACAATGAGGACAGAACTAAACATTCAAACGTAGCCTATATGGTTACACTTTAGATCTGTGATATTAGTCTGATTTCATTTTAGATTTCGGCTTCCCAAGAATATAGGATATATTTGAGGTAAAACCATTAAAAACTATAGCCACATTCTGTTTAGCGCAACTTCCTTCGCATCAGTACGCTGTCATTTCTCCTTAAAACTCAAACTTTTAGACAGAATCAGCACGATCAGTGATTGTTGTAAAATGCAGTCTCTACTGTTGCTAAATTGCGAGATTCATTTAATAATAAAAAGAGCAATTAAAATCACAAAAATCTGCGCAAGAGTTGCTGTTGGAGTTGCTGTTCGGCGTGCGCTCCGAAACAGACTGTAACAAGACAAGCAAATTATACTTTGGGCTTCATGTGCGCGTCTAATCGATCAAATGTACACAAAAATATGTCAAAATGACCGACTTGAAGTTTCACTTAAACAGTTTATGTCTAAAATGGACGTAGTTATGGAAATCGTTTGGAGAAAATATGATGCATCAGTAGACTATTAGATCTGCACTCATTCTTAAAGGGGAAGCAGTCTAATAAACATGCTGATGATTGCGCCATTACTGCGAATCAAACAACAAAAGGCAAAGAGAAAATCACTCACAGCTCTTGAATGAATAACTTTAGCTTTAATAAGCATAAATCTGTCTTTTAAACTTTGCAGTGCTATTTTACTTTTGAGTACTTTATTAGGATTATTTTTAGACCATACCTGAATAGTATGTAGACCTAAGTATTTGACATTTTGGGAATGTAATAAATATTGACATGACAATCAATTTGAAACCCTTATGGTTCGTTCACACCGGACGCGAATAGCGCGTCAGGCGCGAATGATTTCAATGTTAAGTCAATGCAAAGACGCGTTACGCGCGTAAAAAATTCCTGCGGCGCGAATGAGGCGTAGAGCGCGGCGCGGTAGACGCGAATACGTCAAGTTCGCGCGAATGGCGCAAATTAAGAATCTGGCGCGTTAAGCGCGAATGATTTAGTTAGTGCAATTTGTGCATTCACGCGTTTGACGCGAATTCGCGTCTGCCGCCCGAGTTGAAAAATCTGAACTTCTGCGTCAATTCGCGCCGCGTTAACCAATCAGGAGCCTGCTTGATGTCACGTGGTGAAGTATCTAGATGCTGGATGCCTCAATCCATTATTTTGTAATATGACTAAATGGAATAAAATGACTATTTTATTATATTCTGTTCTAATGCAGCAATAAAGCAAATATTTTATCACATAAAAACTTGATTTAAATATATGAGACATATTCATTTTGTATTGAATGCTTTTTATTCCATTTCTAGATTATATGAAACATTATTATTCTAATGTAAAGACAACCAACATAGTACATCATTATTCTAGACCCGACGGTGTCCGGTCTGTTATATATATTTGACAGATTAGGTTGGTGAGGGCGAGGGTGATCCTCTTTCCGTTGCGGGACAACAGGCCATCAGACTGGGCGCGGGACAGGCGGAAGTACCGCTGAAAGCGGCCGTCATCCAGGCGCTGCTCCTGGAGCGAGGAAATGGTGAAACTCGCCAAACTGAGTTCGCCTCCGAATAGTCTGGTGGACCCAAATACAGCGACGATGATCTGTACGCCGTTGTTCTGCTTTTCAGAGCAAATACAGAGCGGTGACTCTCTCGATAAATGCTCGATCAACATAAAAAAGATGGCGGCCAACAGATTTCGAATCTCGCTTCAAACTTTTGTTTTTACGCGCGTCAGTTTCACTCTTGACACGCGAATTAACACAAAGTGGTCAAGCGTCAAACTAGACGCGGTAGACGCGCTATTCGCGTCCGGTGTGAACGCACAGTTACAGTTGCAAATTTGTTTTCAAAATAGGATTTTACCTGTTAACAGATTTCCTGTTTTTCTGACTTCCTTTTCTGACCTTATATTATACTTACCTCAAGTTGCGTAAATATCATACACGTAAATATCATACTTGCCTGTAGAGAGGAGTTTATTTCAGCATCATATAAAATCAACAATAATGATAAGAATAATAATAATATTAAAGGAAACACAGCTCTGGTATCGGAATAGTATCGGTATCGGCCGATATCCAAATTCAGGTATCGGGATCGGATCGGAAGTGAAAAAATGTGGATCGGTGCATCCCTACTTGGTTGCTTTTCCACTGCAGTTAGTACCGCTTCAAAGTGGGTGGGACTGCATCGTTATAGGCAACAACTCGGCAACCAACGAGAGGAACATCTAAACCTCGTCTACTGACCACGATTCAGCCATTTCTTTTCATCTTCTTTTTTCAAGCAAGTACTTTAAAAACAGGTGCTACAGCGTTGGCTGTTGTCTACTGGCTATTTAAAGCAACACTAAGTAGGATTTTTTACCTTAAAATAATGTTTCCAAAATCGTTTCAGTGGTTCATCAAGTCGTGACATGGTGAAATGCACTTATGCTGCCGTTTTGCGGTCCTTTATTTGGTATATATTCAAATGGATGGGTTTTTTTTTCACTAAGAAATGAACATTGTTATGTTGTTTTGATTGATACTGTGAAGCTGCTTTGATGCAATGTGTATTGTGAAAAGCGCTAGGCCTATATAAATATACTTGACTTGACTATATCCACTAGTGTTGTCAAAATATTTGGTACTTCTGTACCAAGTCGGTACTAAAAAAATGTAAACGTCATGGTACCAAGTTCCGGTGGTACCGAGTACCTGGTCAAACCCAAGGGGGTTATCCATCCGCCGGAAACTGAAGCTTCCTCCGGGCGCTGCCATTGTAGCTTGCTATCACCTGCTGTTAGCATCCCATTGACTCCCATTCATTTTGGTGTCACTTTGACAGCGAATAACTTTACATCTGAGGCGTCCAAAGACTCCATTTGTCCATTATTTATTTCTAAAGAAACACGACAATATATAAAAGGCTCCATTACTTTGTATCTTACTTTATGGCCCCGTAGAAGCCGTTTTTGTAAAAACAGGCTAATGATTGCGTCATATCCACGGGACTCTCTGTCGCACAGTAGAGAAGTTACCGTGTAGACAGAAGGAGAAGCTCACAGCAATCTTTTACTGTCTAAAGTCAGCCCATACTTCGACCTTGGAAACTTCTGATCATCATTCAAGACAAGTATTGTGTTATAGGTGGTTAAATTGCTCCAGGTCACGCTTCGCCGTCTCTGCAAGATTAGGTGATTCAGATTTGTCTTGGCACAGCTACTAGAAGATTTACAACTGTCAGTCAGGTTGCTCACGTCACATCACAGGGCTCGAATTTCGGCGCGATAATAATGTATTAGTAAATTAATCCACACAGATAATAAAATAAAATCTGTCATTTCAAAACTTTCTGCGAGACACAATTTCACAAACCGCATGAGTGATTCAGTGGTGCTGCCTCTCAACATGGGTTGCTCAAGGCAGTCGTTAAGCGCTGCAGGCGATACACTCTCGCGTTTCGGGAGTCGGGATAGACGGAATTGTCTCTTGCATAATCGGGCTTTCATTGCATCATGAGTAACTAAAGTTGCACGTCTTTTTAAGTCTTACCAGTTTAAACATTCACGCGATTTTGAACTATTCGGTATGCGCGCGCTGTCTGAGAGATGTTTTTTTTCTGCACACATACAAGCCGCCTCACAAACAGCTCGTGGGTAACAAACTTTATTTTTCGTGGATTATATCGCTTTAACAGTCAAAAACATGCGAAAATCATGTCAATTTCGGTCTTGGTGAGTATCCTCTAAACACAGTCGGTTATGTCTTAAATAAGCATAGGCCTACATCGCACGTGACCGTATAATGTTGGTGGCTACAGGATCTGTGCACGAGCTCTTACAGTGACAGCAGCCTTAAAGTCTGTCATTAATGTGGTTGTCAAAACAACAAAACATAGCTTTCATTTTAAGGAATCAGGATTAATAGTCTATGTATTTAATTTAGTCTAATTACTAATTTAATTAGTATTTTAGGATCAAGTCCCTGTGATGACAGGGAGTGCTGGGAAGTGTAGTGAAGACACAGATGATGGAGGTGATTGTGACATAACTCTCCCCTCCCGCTAGGCGCGACCCGCGCCGTACAAAGCAGAACACGGGAGGGGGGGGTGGGCATCCTGGAGTCCGCGATGGGAAGGTGGACCGGGTACAGGAGGACGGACTCCAGGATGGTCCAGGCGGCCATGGCGGAGCAGGATGAGGGCGTGCCGTCGGGTGGCCGTGGGCATTTGGACGGCCCCGGCATGAGCTGGACGGAACCAGTGGCGAAGAGGGCTTTGAGCTGGGCGGATCCAGCGGCGAAGAGGGCTTTGAGCTGGGCGGATCCAGCGGCGAAGAGGGCTTTAGCTCGACAGGCGAGACATGAATCTCTGGCTGGGCGGTCTCTGGCTGGACGGTCTCTGGCTGGACGGGCGGTGAAGGGTCTGGGCAGGTGGTCATGGCATGCCACGGGAGGAAGCTCTCCAGAGCTTCGGGAGAGTGCCTCTCTCCAGTCCAGGCCAGAGATGTCTGGGAGCTCCCTCGGGTACACGGACTCCACCCCCAGCCGATAACATGCCATGATGGCCCTGTCGTCCAGAGGGCTGGAGGCAGCCAGAGGAATAAACCTCCTGGTGAAGGTGAACAGATCGCGGCTCTCCAGAACCAAAGCCGCGATCTGTCCAGCGAGCTCCCAGCTCATACTGTTAAAGTTCGGTCGTTCTGTCACGGTAGTGGTGCGGGTAGAAGGACACAAGGCTGAAGGCTCCAATTCAAACGTTTACTAAAAATAAAAATGAAACAAAATGATACAGGCAGGTAAACGGGTTGATGATCCATGAAAGACATTCACATAGACATTTACAACAACCGACCAAGACTGAAGTGAAGGTGAGTGCTTTATAGTGCAAGTGGGTGATGGAACACAGGTGACGGTGATCATGAGGAGGCACAGGTGCAGGTGGTGATGACAGGGAATGCTGGGAAGTGTAGTGAAGACACAGATGATGGAGGTGATTGTGACAGTAATGGATATTATGAGAAAATTTTTTTTTTTTTTTTTTTTTACCTTGGATGCATGTAAACCTGTTGTAGGAGACTCCAAAACAAAATTAGGAAACTTTAAAGTTCCATAATTGGGGCACTTCGCAAGCATCATTAATTAATACATTTGCAACAGAAAAACTTGCATTTGTGATGTTTTTCCAGACGTTGCGTTTATGATCAGTGTTTTATATCCTCCTATTGAAACAACAGCTACAACCATTGGAGCCGGAAATACTAAAAACACACAGAGATCAGGTTTATTATAGTTCACTTAAATCAAAACCATAAAAAACATGTATATTACTTGAAATAAAATAAACTTTAACTGAAAATAAAATACTGGTGAAACTCAAAAAAATATTCGATAAATAATCGTGATAAAAAATCAATTAAAAAAAATATATTTTTTTGCTCAATCTTTTGCATGATATTCTCATTTTTCGAGTTTCACCTGTATATAAAAAAAGCATTATTTCAGCTAGCTGCCAAGGGAACATTTCTCTAAATGTAATTTAACTTAATAAAATGGCCTATCAAGTAATGAAGACAAGCTGCTCAAGTAAAGGTCAAAAACATAATAAAAGTATCATGACAGGAGTTGAGTTTACAGTCTGACTTGCTGTTTTTTGTTTTAAAAGGTTTTATTTCTTAAGGCAAAAGTATAACAGGTGTTTCTCCTACACTCTAAAAAATAATTCAGGGGCTTAGTAAATATCACAGTAATAATTAACTTTATTAACTTAATAAAATCTCTGAATATCATTTACTTGATTGTTTGAGTTGAACATACCAAAATAATTGACAAAAAATACAACAGTTAATTTTGTCTAGAATTTATATTTACATATACGTTTTTTTCACTAAAAGAATTTAGTATTTGACTAACCAATTATTTATTTTAAATAAACTTAATATATTTGTGAAATGTCAATCAAAATATTTGGGCATGGAGAATTAAACAGATCTGTTTCAAGAACCACAAAAAAATACTTAATTCAAGTCAATATTATTAATATATTTAACACACTTAAGAAATTGAGTAAGTTTACTCAATTAAAACAATGCACCCCCTCCCCCACCCTCTAAAGTGACGACAGTTCAACGGTCGAGTGAGCGCGGGCTGTTTGAACTCCAGTCTCCAGAAGAACAGTTCTCCTCTTTTCTTCTCAATGTCGCCGAAACTTCCCAGTCTATGCGAAATTCAGGTTTGTGTATGTTTTATTTTATCTATAAAATCATTACTGTGCTTTAAATCATTGTATTTAATGCAAAACAACATACAAAGGCGTAATGTGACACCTAAACGAGAGTCGCGCCTGTTTTTCCGCGTGATTGAAACGCCTTGCATAAAACACACGAGTTTATTCCTAATGATAATGAATATAATTAATTTGGATGATAAAATGTCCTCAGAACTGTGCACCGTTTGTTTATTGGCAGGTTATGGAGTCAGTCGTGTCGCAGCATCTTTCGGCTATGAGTGAAACGCAAGACGGCGGTCTGGAGTCCGAAGTTCACCCGCAGAGCGCGAGTCCATCTCCGGCACAAGGACCAGCGCTGATACGGGGGATATTGGATAACAGGCCTGTTGATTACTCTTGAATTAGGCTACCTAAATGTTTGTTTAATTTTTACTTCTAAAATGTTTGTTAAATGAGTTTAAATGTAGGCAATGTTGTATGTTAAAACAGTGTAAAATATGCTGTATATTGCTGTACTCTTTGACAATAAAGGCCAATGTCATGTATACTGGTGGTTGTTTGGATTATTATTTTACAAAGGTTTAGAGGAAATAAAAAAGTTAATATTACTCATAAACAGGGTGGGAAATTAACTTTTTTGCCCACCAGCCACAGTGGCTGGTGGATGCCCAATTTTACCAGCCACTTATATTTTTTACCAGCCACTTTTTCCGGAATTCAGATTTATAAAAGAAAGTGCACTAGCATATTTTTTTTTGCTTCTATCATTTTTTTATTGATTACATAATCAATCAATAAAAAGTGTTGTGAAAAAAGTCACTAATTAGCGGCTGCTAATACTATCGCTAAACTAAAAAAACGATAGCTGTCTAGCCATCACAAAACACAACTTCAAGTTAGTAATGTTAACGGTTCCAAACGTAGTCCCGAAAAGGTCTGCCCTTTTTGCCGATCGCATGACAATGTCAATGAACACCAATCAAATTAGTTACTCGACAAAAGTGCATTGTTACTTAGAAACAGCATTCTTTGACAGCTGTCCAATCCGTTACAAGGAATGGTTTTAGTAGTAACCAACAAAAATATGTTTTACAATCTACCCGCCACTGTGGCTGGTATACAAGGCAAAGTCACCCGCCACTTTGAAAAAGTACTGCCATTGGCTGGTGGCAGGTGCTAATTTCCCACCCTGCTCATAAATAAAAACAGCTAATATTACTCATAAATATTGGTTTTTAAATGTTAAATTATTTCTACTCAATTTTATTTGTTGATATACCAGATGTATTTACTCAGATTTACTTAATTTTTTTACTTGCATTTACTCAATTCATCCAGTATATTTAATTGATTTCACAGCTTTAAAATTTACTCCATTTTTTTAAGTGTAAAAATGTTTCACCAAAAAAATTGAGTAAATCATGGTTAGACTTTTTAGAGTGTATAACTCACTCCAGCCGAACACGGTGATCTTCCTCATGTAGTTTGTGATGGTGATGTTCTGTCTGATGAGCCATAAGTACATATGAAGAGCTTGAATGAAGAACCAGGTGAATGTAGTCAGCATGGAGTAATGCATGAGCAGCGCTATGAAGACACACGCAGCCTTGTCTTCTGTGTTGGCCACGCTCTCGTTTGACAAAAAGGATAAATTCAGGAGAAACAAAGCCACAAACATGTTCATCAAGATCTTCGTTGCTTGGTTTGATTTGGCTTTCCTGTTCAAATATAAAAACAACCTGAATTTGTAACATGCATGTATGCATTTAGCAAACACTTTTATCCAAAAGAGGAACAGAAGTGAATGGTCAAAGAATTTGAAGTAACTATATGTTATATTTTAAGATACTCTACCGTAACAGGAAATGCATGAACAGAGCGACGGCCAGAAAAAACATGGAGATGCCACAGCCGATAGAAGAGATGAAGCTCAATGACTCCACATACTGCGCTGCTTTTTCATCTAGAGGAGACTGAGAGATCAATGAAAACACAACAGAAACATAAAGATCAGCTGGATGATTTTTAACACCCATTGTTTTTTGTTATGGTCAGGGCTCGAAATTAACTTTTTTACTTGGTAGCACTGGTGCTCCCAACTTCAAAAAGTTAGGAGCACCAGCAAAAATTTAGGAGCACCAGCAAAAAGTTAGGAGCACCACAACTACAAATTATATATTAACAGATTTCATTTCACTAAGGCTGTACACATCCTGTGGCCAAAATTTGAAATTTGGTCTTCTGGCTCTATATCATCTCACCCCGATGATATTGGCACATCATTTGTCATTTGCATAGGCCTACGTAATGTTAATCGCAACTCCGTTCTTTTCCCATGAGCTGCAACATAGGTTTAAATTTAGTGATGGCAAGCTCTTCTTTGGCGATGGTGTATGCGGTGTTATATTTTACGTATAATTAGCTCTGCCAATAGAGCGGAACGACCAGCAGCATCCTGCCGATTAAAAGCCTTAATAATCGAGCCTGATGAACCTGATTTGTTTGCCACACACCTGTCCAGGGCTCGCAAAATTAAAAAATTGCTGGTAGCCCTTCGGGCAGGCACTCTTCAGATTGTGGTAGCCCGAAATGAATTTTACAAGCCCAAATAAAAAGACAATTTTAATGTAGAAAATTGATTCGGAGTCAAAACATAAATCAAAAACTTTTTCAAAACACAAATATCAAAAATTGGATATAAAAAAATCCAATTAGAATCATCAATACAAATATGCATCTGGTACTAACTGAACTGAAGTGTGTGTGACCAGGATGAACATGAATCAGTCTGTCGGTGGCTAAGCCCTCAATGAGGGTATGATATAAAAATAAATAAAAAGGTAACACATGGCAGGGTTTTATCATCACTGTGGTCCCGAATGTGAGGTGGGTTAGTTTGGGGGGTTCGTGGGCTCCTCCAAGACATTTTTTATTTCTCTGATCTACATGTGCATTATAAGATGATTTGAAGGCCAAAAAAATTGGATGATAACAGCTTTAAAACCATGTCACGCAGCTGATTATTTTTCTCTCATCTCCATCACACTTTTTCTCTTTGTTTTTCTCTTGCCCTCTCTCTTCCACTCCTAAAGCGGAGCTTTGACTGATATAGGCTTTTCATTTTTATCTGTCAGTGAAGAAAGTAAACATAGGGTCAACTGATAGTTGATTTATGAATCATTTTCTCAGATGAGTTCATTTACTGAAAGCTACTAGGAAAGCCTAGGGAGCCTAAATAAGTTTATTAAATTCATTCACAGTACACATTCATTATTGATCTTATTCCTAATACAGGGCCATAGACGGCTTTATAATCACTGAGGTCCTAAATTTGAGGTTGGTAGGGGGTTCAATTTTTTTATTTCTCTGATATGTGCATTTCAAGACGTTTGAAGGCCAAAAAGGATACGAAATAGCCTTAAAAGTTAAAACCATGTCAGCGGGCAGTAGATTATTTGTCAATACCTGCTCTCACTTCTTATCCATCACCCTTTCTTTTTCTCTCAGTCTCCTCATCTTGCCGCCTTCTCCTAAAGCTGAACTTTTTTAATTTACTTAAGGCTACAAATTGTACTATATTAATTCTCAATATACACATTCATTATTAATCTTGTGGCTAACATGATGAAAACGGCTTTGTTAATGTTTCTTGTCCCCTCACAATGACAGTAAACTATTTATTACATTACATGAGTCACATTGCATAGGCTTATTTTCAGTTCAAAATGGCGAAATTAGACAAAACTATATTCGTTTGCCTGATTATTTTTTTCATTCGTTTAGTGCTCGAGACTAACGGCGTCATATCGTCTTGGGGACAGTAGAAAATGTGTTTAGGACGAACAGAAATATTCTCCAGGATGAAACTGAAAGACATTTTTGTATGTGTGTTCATTTATTATTAGGCTAACTTACTTAGAAAACGCCCAAATTAACCGACCAAGCACTGACTACAACGGAGCGCGTCTTCTCGTGATGTTACTATAGTTATTATCCCTGGCCGGCTACTCACCCAGAGACTTGTTCCGCGGTACCGGGAGCATCTATCACATGGCTTAATGACATCGCAAATATGTTGCTGGTTAAACAACGGTAACGTTATACAGATTGAGCACCAAGACGTCCCTGCATCTCATCCTTCATGTTTGAAGACGGTGAGAGCGCGCGCGCAGCCGGGGCTCTCTCTCTCTGCTCGCGCAACCTACTTTGATTTGATTGGTCATCTCAAATATTCTGACATTGACGAGCAGTGACAGACCAATGAGGCTCAGATGAACACACACACCTCTGTTTCTGATGTGCTCTCTGCTAGGCGGTGCTGCGAATCGAAGATGAACAACGCACTGAATCTGATTACAACAACAAGACTGAAGCGAACGCTAGTTCAGAGAGCCCGTCGGGCAGGCCGGTTATGCATTTTGGTAGCCCGACTGGAAAACACAATAGCCCCGGGACGTCGGGCTAGCGATTTTGCGAGCCCTGTAAATAATGCTTTGGCGGCCACCAAAAAAAAAATTAATGCAGGAAAACCCCTGGATTGGTTATATAACGTTGGATCAGCACCAAAGGTACACACTTTTGAAGTAATTTGCAAACGTTTTTTAGAGAAATGAAAACAGATCGCACCACAACCATTATTTGCACTCGCAGAAATGCTCCTAAATATATTTTTTAGGTCGCACAGATTAAATTTCAGGAGCATATGCGACCAAAATGGTCGCAATTTCGAGCCTTGATGGTGTTAAAGTAATCAGTTATTTCTTTTCCTTTTTTATTTTGTCTTTGTGTCACGATCCCACCCTGTTTCCCTGTTTTGTAATTACCTTGTTACCTTATTTGTTCCCATAGCCACCCTTGTTTGTTGCCATAGTTATCCTTCACCTGTTCCTCGTCAGGCCGTGTTATCTTGTCCATAAATACCCCAGTGTTTCTTTGTCTGGTGTTGTCCCTCTATGGACTTGTGTGAATTTTGTCAGTTTTGTTTGCCGTCATTGCCCTTGTCTGGATTTATCAGTTTATCAGATTTATACGTACCGGGTTCCGTCGGCCAAATAGCTTGGTTGTCCGGTGGTCTCCTCGCTACCAAGTCCGGTGGTCTCCTCGCTAGGGCTGGGTATCGAGTTCGATACTTTTTAGGTACCGACCGAATTGTCTCGATACTACCGAGTATCGAAACATGTCTTGTTTTTCGGTACCACATTTCGATACCTAAGGGGTTAATCTACTCAACGTCAGTGAAACAATGAATAAGCATGCAGCATGATTGGCTGTGGCGGAAAAACACTAATGTTAGTTTACGCGGTTGCCCAGAGAGACGTGGCTCGTCGCACGTGAGGCTGTAGTGTGTGTGTGTGTGTGTGTGTGTGTGTGTGTGTGTGTGTGTGTGTGTGTGTGTGTGTGTGTGTGTCCCAACCCAGATAGATAGAAAATATGTGGAAAAGATCTACAGTGTACCTACCTATGTACCACACTCGATGCCAGAAGCACGCGATCCAATATTTTCAACAAGATAATTGCTGCCACGACCGGCAACACTTGAGTGTTTTTCCATCTTCGACTGCAAGAACTGGAGCGCGTCACAGATGAACCGAAACTAAGCGTATAGGATACTTGACTCACAGACACGAGAAATAGGCATATAGACTAAAATATAGGTTAAAATATGTCTACTTTTAAACGAAACAATTGAAATAGTTTGATTATGTAATCCATAGGCACGCGTGCGTGTTCACTACTGCAGGAATGACGATCGAGGCAACATTGCCATATTCATCTTTGCAGACAACACAATCAGTAAACACTTGTTTATTAATAAAAAGTTTAAATATATCCTTTCTATTTGTTCCCGACACATCCATAATCATTACTTTCGCCACTGCTTTGAGCAAGCTTTATGCGTTTTTTTTGTTTGTTTTTTTGAGCGCAAGGTATACTTCGCACCCCAGTAGCCTATATTTAATTCAATTCACATTTATTTGTATAGCATTTTTCACAAAACATATAGTTTTAAAGCAGCTTTACAGAAAATACATGTGTCTAAATTACAATTTAGAGTGATCGGTTTCTGATCTGAGGTGAATGCATTTCAATTAATTTTCATTGTTAAACAATGCATTAAGGCAGAAACAATGAGCTCATTGAAGTAAAGAATACATGTTGTTAAATGATTAGGAAACAAAGAAAACTTTAACATTGGTGCTTTTTTACAGACTCAAAATATGAGTGTAAAAAAAGTCAACAAACTGAAAAAAAAGGTAATGTAATATTGTTAAAACAGATTTCCTAAAATTGGTACCGAAAAAGGTATCGTTCAGGAACCGGTATCGAAGTCAAGGTATCGGTATCGAAAATTTTGTTACGATACCCAGCCCTACTCCTCGCTACCAAGTCCGGTGGTCTCGGCGCTACCAAGTCAAGTCCTTGACTCAAGTCAAGTGGGTTCAAGTCAAGTCATCTTCACTTGCGGACCATGCATTAATGATAGTGAAAAGATTTGAAGAATATTATTCTAAGAAATATAAAATATTTCTTGTTTTTAATTCTGTTTTTAATCCAGTGATTGAAGCATTTTATTTTCATTGACTGATCTTTGTGATGTGTTCGGACCTAAATACTGTGTTTAGGCCTATATAGTTTAAGTATTATTATTATTATTATTATTATTATTATTAATAACAATAATTTGTAATTGTATATTATATTGTTACAACACTCGAAATTGCGACCATTTTGGTTGCATATGCTCCTGAAATTGAACCGGTGCGACCTCAATTTTTTTCGGGAGCATTTGTGCGAGGTTTGTGGTGTGGCCTTTTTTCTAGAGATGCACCAGTCCAGCTTTAGAAAAAGCCATTAGCCATAAATCTAATCAAGTTTTTTTAGTCTCCTTGTACAAGTTAACTATCATATAGATGTGTACAAAAAAAACAAACTTAAATGAAACTCAGCTTCTCACCATCAGCACTGCAAAGAACGTCAGATGTGAACAGGAGCAATTTATGGTGTTGTTGTTGATTTTTACTGTCTCACAGCCGGACGTCGTCCATGTAAGATTTCCTTTGAGGAAAAGAGAGCGAAGAATGAAAATAATTATATAAAATAAATTGGTTTTGTTGATGGGAACTGATCAATACAGCCCTAGGTGATTTTACCTTTGCCATCCCAAGAACTGCAAGATGCATTACCGACCTGTAAGAACACTTTTATTTTGCTTTCACAGTGTCTGATTATTATAACAAAATAAGTTTCACAACAAAACCTTCATTACCAGATCTTTCTGTGTAAAGAACATTTCTATATTGTTGGTAAGGTTGGCGATATTGGCCCTCATCGTTATTCCATAAACCTCATCGTTCAAAACTGTGTAGTTCTTAGTTTCTTCCTAAATATGAATAGATAAAATATTAAAATATAAAATACAAATATAAACGTGTGAATACAATTGATCAAGAAACATTTGTTAACAGAATAGTTCACCCAAAACTAGTGATGTGACATTTGAAGCGAGGCGTCGGAGCTTGTGTCGAGATGAAGCCGTGATTCGAGGCTTGTGTTGTTAACGTGAAAATCGTGTGACTAATGACAAAGAGGCCTCGGTTTGTGGATATGTCATTGGTTCGGCTGAGAGTCGCTTCCGGATAAAGGGGGTTCAAAACTTGCGCCACCTTGTGGGTGTTGTCAGTAGAAGCAGTTGTAGTAGTGTTAGAGAACTCTCATTGTCGTTATTGTGTCATATATGTGTTAGGGCTGTATATTATTACATTATATCAGGTAGGGCTGCCCCCAAATAGTCGACTAAATGTTAGTCGATATGAGGAGGGCTTGGTCGAATACATTTTCATTAGTCGGTTAGTCGCAAAAAAAAAATCACGTGAAAAAATTACGCAATCAGGGGCTGCGCAGTCAGTGTATGACATGACATCAAAGCAACGAGAGATCAACGAGATCTCGTGCCTCGCGGTATACCACAGCACACTTGTGGGAGAGGTGTCTGGCTGATGCTAATAATTATGTCAGGAAAAAAGTCCAAAGTGTGGGATCATTTTGAAAAGTCGAAGGAAAAGCAGCTAAACGCCTCCACTGTATCCCTTCCACATCCACTCCATCAGAGCGCATCTTTTCAAAGGACGGCTTCATTGTGAACAAGTCGAGATTAAGCTCCCTTCTTCCCAACAATGTGGACAAGCTGGTGTTCCTCTCACATAATATGAAAAAAATCTAATCGAATTGAAAGCTTAGGTAAGAATGCTTAATTTCCTTTTTGTAGTGTTTCTGTTTGCTATCCGTTAGGCTATATAAAAAAAACCGGATATTTTTATAACGGGTAGGCTATACAAATAAATAAATATTATTTTAATTTATTCGTTTTTATATAATGCAGAAGTTGTTTTTTATTCTGTAAGAAAAATTTGTCTGAGGTTTGCAATTTGTTGTTTCAGGTCAAGACTCATCCGTCGTCTTAATTTGCGGCTTTGCTCTATTTTTGATTTGTATTAGTGTTCTTTAAATTAGCCTATTTGTTCCACATTTTGTCTTAAATATAGCCTAGTTGTTCTTAAACAATTTAATCAAATACTTAGGCTGCTGATTTGTTTGCCGCCTTCTTTTTTATTCTAAGTTTTGGCGTTGTGCGATGTGCCATGTGCATTTATTAAATTGTTCGGTTTTGTTAATTTTCCTTTTGAACAATATAAAAATTATATTAATTTAATTTTCCACTGTTTTTTTATACCAAACAGCGTTTTTGCTACAGTATATTTTTTTTTTGCCTTGTTTTGTACTAGGCCTAAGTTACTAATAAGTTTATTTAATTTATTTTAAAGAACGAATTTTAGTTTATTTTATTCAAAACTGTTTTTTTTTTGACATGTAACTGTTACAGTTTGTATTTTTGATAATAAATTATTAAAATGCACAGGCAGTCTGATTGCTGTTTTTATGTTATAATTAGCCCATAACGTGTTGTAAGCGCTGTATACTTTAAACGCTTTACTATTCTGTTTCAAGTGCTTAATTTTCATTTTGAACGCGCTAATATCATGCTTTAGCATTTTCTGTCATATGGAAGTGTTAAACTTCAACTTGGACTATACCTTTCCTTGTATATATGCAAGTTTTTATATTAATATCATAAATTAACGATTATTCGACTAATCGCTAAAATGCAGGAGTGTTAGTCGACTAGGAATATCTTTAGTCGGGGGCAGCCCTCATATCAGGTTAGAATAGTTATAGTATATTGTTATTATTAATTATAGTAGCTATATTATAGTCTTGTTATATTAATTAGATGCGATTATTTGGATTGCTTTGGATGTTTGGATCTGGACTGCTTTTTGATTTGGATTGCCCTTTTGGATTTGTTTGCTTTTTGTGACTCTTCCTTTTTCCTGGTAATGGAGCCAGTTAGAAAGAGGAAATCCTCCCCTGTCTCAACAGAAGCGTCCGTATCCTCATTTATACCAGTTGGCACTGGCATTTTTATGTTCCCGCATCCTCTGTTCCTTGTGTAAGGATCTTTTCCAAGGCTGGACAGGTTTTGTCCAAGAAGAGGAATTGTCTAAACCGCAACCCCCAAATTCTGTTTCTCAATAAAAATCTATTGTAATCCTTCCTTCACCCACCCCAAACTACAGTGTTGCAGTTTGCTCCTCTATATCCCCAGTGTCATAAGCACAACACTACACTAAAACTAGTAGGGGTGCACGATTCAGAAAATGTCACGATTCGATTCGATTTCGATTTTTAGGCTCAAGATTCGATTCAAAATCGATTTTCGATTCAAAAACGATTCTCGATTCAAAAAACAATTCACAGTATGTAAATGTCGTTTACTGTTTCCTATGTGATTGATTGCAGTAGATATACAATTTAAAAGAAAAGAAACACAACAAATTAAATGTAGTTTGATATTACTTTATATGTCTTCATACAAAAATAAAACTTTTGCAACTAAAAAGTGCAAAGTACCAAGCTTTGGCCAGCTTTCAAATACATTTAATTCAAGTTTAAAATAAAACTTAAAAAAAAAAAACTTTTACATTTAGCTTTATAAAGCTGTAGTCAGATCAAACAAACAATCATGCTAAATGTGGTTTAGGAGAACTTCAGCTTCCAGGTTGACTGTTAAAATGTGAACTCGACTGGGCACATTGAACTTCCTAAAAAATATACTGTCATAGAACCCTTGCAAAATTATTTTAAATAGAAAAGCCACCGCTACTGGTAACATCTATGATTATATTGATTTGTTTAGATCCAGTGAAGTCGTGTCATAGGCGTGATTTGCGGGCGGGATGGACGGGATGTCCGTCCCATCACTTTTTCTCAGGATCGATATTGTCCCCCACCACTTTTTGAAACATTGAGGCACGGATGTACTAATACAAATACATAAAACATCTCCAGTTAACTAGCAGAACATTAATTTAGTTCGCTATTAAATAAGAGATCTAGAGCTTAAATCTGTTGTTTTTTAAATCAAGCTGAGCGCTCATTTCCGCGGCTATCATTGTCATGGATACAGTTGGCTCGCGCGCAGTCTTCACTCGGACGCGCGCATTAATCTATCGCCGTTGCGGAGAGACTATTCGTTCCAGTGAAATCACAAAATAAACTGCACACAAACGTGTCTCTGCTTGATATAGACTGTAACCACTGATGAACATATTCGGTTTTGATGAGAGAGAAAAATAACTATACGAGCACGGATCAGAACTATTTTTTACAGTCTGTGATCAGATCCCGTACTTCTGACACGCTTGGCAAAAGATCTACCACTGGACCATTTAAGAATTAAATGAAAATTTGCAGATCGATGCATTTATTTACGGATTGAGCAGAGAGGCCGCACAGTTTGGCCAGAGAGCAGCGGCTGCACACCAGGCCTCCGGATGGTGTTCCTGATTGCCACTCCGCTCCTGCACGCCATTACACACAAAAAAATAAAAAATAAAATAAAATAAAAATATATATATGAATCGATTTTTGGAATTCTATGAATCGATTTTGAATCGGTAAAGCTTGAATCGCGATTCAAATGTGAATCGATTTTTTTTGCACACCCCTAAAAACTAGCAACAGTTCACTGCACAAACCCCCCCAGAAACAACTCTTAACTTTTCTCACCCCTATTCTGTTGCAGTTTACTTTATTACACTCCCTCCACCATAAGCACTGCCCTCAACACAGTGTCAATTTTGTTGTTCATACTGTCACTATCCAAACCATTTATGAATAATTTAGGAACTGTGTGTGTTAGTGGTGGGGGGAAAAATCGATTCTGTTCAGTATCACGATATTTTGCGCACGCAATTATATCGATACAGTAGAGCAAAGTATCGCAATATTTAATTATAAAATTATCTGTTTTACTTTCGGGGTTTCTCCATTGGTTTTCTCTGAGTTTATTCTGATAATTTACATTCACTTATTACATCCACAAGGAATCACTTGTTGCGGTGCGTTGTTGTCGTGCATTCAACAGGAAATCCAAATGAAAATGTTGATGCCAAGTATAAGTTTAGCATAGATATATTTCCACTCGCTGAACACTGACTGAGCGTTCGCCGTCAAGCGATCATTCAGCTCAGCGTACCTGTGTGTGACGTATTGTAAACTCTAGTGTGAAGGCGCGCACTCGCCGTCACGCACACAAAGAAAGCGAGAGTTACATTTTACCACACAAAATCGACGCGCTACATGTAAACGATATTCTTGTTTGTATTTTCCTGTCAAAATAACTGAGTTCATCTGGTATTATTCCGCTTCTAAGAACAAGCAGAAGAGATGCCGGTTTCTCCGGTAGTGGGCGTAACTAATGCGCAAACGGCAATCTTATTGGATGGCACCCATGCCTGTTTTAATTTCAGCAAATCAGAGCTAACGAATGCTGTCAAATGATTTACATTAATGAACCAAGCAGCTCATGTGTTGTAGGCCTATATTATAGACTATGGTTGTATATTGTCATTATTAGTAGTAGAATTAGTAGTAGGATTATCTTTATATAATAATTTTTTTTACAGAAAAACTGAATAACCAACAATATCTTAAGCACCACCAGTTCAGTTTAAGTTCAGTTAAAATGACAAATATGCATTCATGCATGATTATCAAGTTTTAGTTCTAATTACTGAAGTTCTATCATTAAATTAGCTAATGCATGATTATTATAATATAATGCTTGATTGACTGATTTTAAGTGTGTGCATTTAGAGATTTAAAAATCTGTGCCAATGATAAGCTGATTTGGTGGAATTGTATATATAAAAGTTTCTGCACTTCAGAAATGTGTAGAAGATAATGTTCACAGAATTAAATGTGACATTTGAAGTGAGTTGAGCAGTCTTATTTTCCTCATTTTTTATAATGTCTTTGAATAATATGGGGGGCATGAGTCGCAATATATCGCAGAATCGAATCGCAATACTTGCTGTATCGCAATATGTTAAGAATCGCAATAATATTGAATCGTGGCCCAAATATCGTAATACTATCGAATCGTAACATTTTTGCCAATTCCCACCCCTAGTGTGTTTGACAGATGTCTCTGCACAAGTAAATTCAGACAGAGAAAGAAACATTTTATTTTATACCCAGGCAATGGACAAATGTCTGCTCGGGTCTTTTTGTTATTGCAAATGAAAGGTTACAGACATTAACTGTGATAATAAAATAAATAATTAAATAAAACAGAACGGGCGGGGTGTGGGTGTGTGTGGGTACGGACATAATAAGTCTGCTCAGGTCATTGGTTCAGAATTAATTCAGTTGTCTGCTATTTCTTTGTACAGTAGCTAGGTGTCACTAGTGAGCAATGCTAAATGAAGCTTCGAGTAATGAACCTTTGGGTGAAGCGATGGGCTGTGAAGTCTCAGTGGTTCAGGAAGCCTCATTTTGCCATCACTACCCAAAACTGGCCTGTAAAGTCAACAGATTTGCGTCATGATGTAAGAAGTTTTTTTTTCTCTGCATACATACAAGCCGCCTCACAAACGGGTAACAAAAGTTATTTTTCGTGGATTATATCGCTTTAACAGTCAAAAACATGCGAAAATGATGTCAATTTCGGTCTTGGTGAGAAGCCTATCCTCTCAGTCGGTTATGTCTTAATAAGCATACATCGCACGTGACCGTATAATGTTGGTGGCTGCGGGATCTGTGCACGAGCTCTTACAGTGACAGCAGCCATGTGTCTGACATTAATTTGGTTGTCAAAATAACAAACCATAGCTTTCATTTTAAGGAATCAGGATTAATAGCCAATGTATTTAATTCAGTCAGGACTAAAATACCCAGTGTTATTTTACATTTGATTACTTTATCCAGTCTCTGTAGTATGTCTGAATACTAGTGTCAGACCTAAGCAAAAACTTTTCTCTTTATTTCTCTTTATAGGTATCTTTATTCTATTGTATTTATTTGTGCTACTTTTTTCAATTTAATTCAAAGATTGAAATCAAGCTTCCTTGTGTTGCGTAAATTCTTAAGAACAAAATTACCCCATTGTAAAAATGCAATGAGTGAGCATACATTTAGGAGATAAATGTAATTTAAAAAAAAAAGTCTAAACTCCCCCCTCAAATTAAAAATCCCCCCCCATAAGAATCACCTAAGGGTCACCTTCCCATTTTCCAAAACGAAATTCAGGCCCTGAAATAAAATGATCCTGCTAGAAGAATTCCGCAATAACTTTATTATTTATTTTTCCATCTGTATCATCTCAGTAAGCTTTTGTGAGGTATCACGCATGTGCAGTTAGGTGAATTTAGAAGTTTCTCATCCACACTGAAACGTCGGAAAACGCCTAAAAACGGATGGAGAGCGCTTTTAAACGAAAACTCAGTTTTCAAATGTATCCGGATTAATGTAGACGTAGCCTCAGTTTCAGTTAGCTCCTTGTCAGGTATTCATCGTGCTTACTTGTTGTGTAGTCATTTTCTCTTACGAATTCCTGTATTTCAGCTGGTGGATTTAAATAAAGGTTTCTTTGGATGTCTCCCCTCGTCTTGCGCTTTGGATCTACTCTACAGCGTGACGTGTATCATAGAATATAATAATTATTAGAGAATTGTAATTTTTGGGTGAACTATCCCATAAACATCCCTTAAAATGTTCAAACATTGTGAGTACCTTTTCCATGTTTTTGAACCGTAGAACTCCAAATAACGCACTGCCTTTGTTTTTTTGTCGTGATTTACTAAAGGCCTCACTGGGAATCTTTACAGACCAGGAGATGTCTGTCTGCAGGGCACTTTGACAATCATCAACCTGTGAGGGGGAAAAATTACGTTTTAATGTTAATCAAGCCAGTGTGGACAGTGACAAAGTATTTTTACTTTGTTACTGTACTAAAGTATTTTTCAAGTATCAGTACTTTATCATTTATCATAGAGTAGCCTAATTGTATGGTAGCAGTCTGGTACCTCATGTACCCTAGGGCAGGCTATGTTCTAATTATAGTCATTGCAAAAACTGAGTAATAGCCTAACTAAGGTACTAATCCTGAACCTACACCTAAACCTAACCTTAACCCATGTAGTTACCTTATTACCCAATACTTCCTTAGGTAAGTACACTGTAAGTGCACGTACTGTAAAATAAAGTGCAATCACTTTTACTTCACTACATTCCAAAGCATTTTGTCTCACTTTTTTACTCCAGTTAATTTCATAAAAAATGTCGTCCCTCGTTATTTTGAACTGAAGAAATTGATGTAAAAATGTATGTCTGTGAATTGATGTACAATTATCATGTTTGAATTAGCATTTTTATTAAAATGTAAACACATTTTGCCCTATGTGACGTCTGTTTTGTAACTTACATGTTTGTATGTTTCTTCATTTCTATTGTACATTTTGTTTTCTCATGTTTGCACACTTGAATTATCAGTTGTAATCATTGTTGTATCTCACGTTTTGGTAACAAAATAAAATGTTTTTTAAGTGTCTACATAATTCTCCTTTAGTGCAGGCTACATATAAAATCATAATGATGTCAGACTGTGCTGTAATCTTTTTATAATCTTATGTAAAAGGAGTTCTTAATACTTTTCCTGAAGCAATATTTTATTAGGGTATCTGTACTTGTACACAAGTTCTTGACAGAGCCGTCGCAATGGGATAGGCAAGGTAGGCAGCTGAAGGGGGCCCCCAGCTGAAGGGGGCCCCCGATGGCCGCACAGTCGTTTAGGTTGTGTATCTGCCCTCGTCAAACAGTATCAACCACTGTAAACAAACCACCACAGTGAGACAGCGCTATCACTCAGTAACTGCTCCGTGAGTGAGAGGGCCCCCCAAACTAGAGGGATCCCCCCTATGCAACGACAAACACTATGAGTGCCCTAATCACTGTAATGTTGAAGTGACATCCACCGTCGCGCACCCCCCATCAGGTCCCCCACTAGCTGTCAGTGGAAGAGAACTCAGCGCTACGCGGGCATTTAAATTTAAAAATGGCATCATGAAGTGCTCATACCCTTCAAGATTTTCCAAAAGACAGAGAAAGAAAGAAGAAGAGGAAAAAGGCCAAAGACACAGCGGTAACTAAACCATTATTATCTCCAAATGCAACTGTCTGACTTGTTTTCACATCTCTGCGAACATAAACCTTGACATCAGTGACCAAACACAACGGTAGATCGATGTGAGCGTTTCTAGAGGGTGAAAAAGTTAAACTAATTAATAGTCATACACAACTTTGTTCTGTTTGCAGAATTTAAGCATAAAATACACACTAGACAACTTCTCGCCCCTTCACTGTTGTAGCTACAGTGTTCGAAAACTTCCTTTGAGCTAAATCCTCTTGATGCACGAGCCCAGATTACGATCGCATGAGATTTTTTGCCATGTATAAAGGCAAAAGCTAGAGAAGTCTTGTCACTTACTCCCGCGGCTGCGGTCACGGTAAACATTTTGTCAATTCCAAACAAAATGAGCTGGTCCTATGACTCCCATGCAGTTAGGTCCAAACAAAATAATCCATCAAGTCAGTTACATTTTAGGTGGACGCTGGCTATCAATTTCCGTTGGTGATGTTTCTATTCCATCTGGAGAAAAATGCCCTTTTTCCTTCGCGTTTGTCCTTCTATTCTTCTCCATCAACACATCTCAACACTTTGTACTGTACGCAACAGGTAGTTTTGCGTATGGCGTTAGCCTACTGTCTGTACTGTCTGTGGCATTATGGGAAGTGAAGTTATTTTCCTGTAAAGTAAATATCGAATCCTCCACACTTCACTTTAATGATATGCTATGAGAATAACAATAAACGTATGGCTATTCACCAAATGTTTTTTTTTTTTTTTTTGCTTTATTAGGTGCTTTGCTTAAATTTATGTCTGTGCCAAATTGATAATGCCACCTCAGTAATTAGTCAGTAATTAATCATGACTCTTAAAATGCACCAGAATACAAGAAATCCTATCTGAATTTAAAAAAATTTCCTTAGGGAGGACTTGGGACCTCACTTCACTCTTTTGCCTAGGGCCCCCAAATATCTTGAAACGGCCCTGGTTCTTGATTTGTGTACTTTTCCACCACTGTACTCAAGACTTACGTTTATACTGTTCGGATCTGCAGAGTAACATGTGTCTCTGTTTTCTGTGTTCTTGTCTTGTATGTGAAGAAAACCTATAACATCCCCCATGGAAATGTCTGCGTTGCTCATATTGTTTTTTCCCATCTCTTCCATCTTAGTCTTCAGATTGTCCAAAGCCTCTCTGCAAAATTGATTTGATCACTATGGATTCCGTAATAAGAGTCTTAATTTCAAAATGATCTGGTAACTGCAAACTTACGATGCTTTTTTCGGTGCAATAAATGATCCATTGTTGGTTAGATCAGCTGTTATATTGAAGGTATGTCTCTGATTACAGGTCACACACGTCCATCCACTACTTTTAAATTTCAAAACATATGCGCTTCTTTCTTTCCCTTCAGCACACAGAAATAAATGATTATTTTACTTATAAGATGCATGTTTATCACTATTTATTCACACATTTATTATTAAAATTGTCCAGTCATGAATGAACAACCAAGATGAAAACTGAGAAAAAGCAGATTTGTGTCAACCTGTCTATTTATTTTATTTAAATGTGAGATTATCATGTAAGTTAAGCGAGAACATCCTGGAACAAAAACATTGTAATTGAGAGCTGGAGAACATGGTGAATGGATGAACTTCTAGACAACTTTTGTTTTTACTAACAAATATGATAAGTGATGTGTTTTATCAAAGTTTAATGGGTGAATTGAAACAACTGAAATGCAGTTTATAAAGCTTAAGACAGACTTACCGCTGCATGTATCATATTTAGCGTTTCTACAACTCTCTCCAGGATCAACAGGACTGATGCTCGAACAATCTCAAGAGACCATGACACATAATTCAACAGTTATCAAACCATACAGTATCCACCTTATTTGTAAGAGTGTGTGCGGCCATTTTTTTTATTTAATGTGTTTGACTCCTGGTGTCATTCGCTTCCAGTTATTTTAGCTTTAGCAGCTCAAATTATTTCCCTATAGCAGCTAAATGAATCGATCGTAAGTCTTGCAGATTCAAAGAAAATTACTTCTGCATTGCAAAATAAGGTGGATATGAACTCTATATAGCCTAATATAGAATAAATAGTTGCCTTAAATAGTAATAAAAGTAATAATACTTAGGGATGTCCCGATCCGATACTCAGTATCAGTATCGGCTCCGATACTGCCATTCTTGGCCGGATCGGGTATCGGTTACACGAGGCCGATCCAAATCCGATACTGTGCGAATACATTGTTATTAGGGCTGGGTATTGACACAAATTTCACAATTTGATTCGATTTCGATTCACAAGCTTGCAATTCGATTTCGATTACGATTCGATTCAATATTGATTATTTTGGATATCAGTTACAATAAATGGCAAATTTTCTCAAGGAAATCAAATCTCTTAACTAATGCTGTAAACTATGGGAGTCTAGTTGTAGCCTACTAGGCTTCATTAGCCTAATATGAAGGTAATAATGAACTGTTTTGTAGCTATACAAACACTACTTCACAGTTCAGTCTTTGTAATATGTTTTAGCAATACATTTCTAACATTTATAATGTGTTTAGAATTTTTTTTTTTTGCCTTTACAGGGACTTTAAATTACACCTTTATTTATTTTTATAATAAGAAGATTATATGAAATATAAACATTTAAATGGTGGCTGTCATAAAAACTTGCCAGATTTATTCAAATATGCATTAAATATTGAAGAACATAAAGATTCAGGGTTCGTACGTTTTGAAAAAACCTGGAAAAGTCATTGAATTTTTTTTTTTTATTATTCATTTTTAACAGCATAATATGTGATTAATACAAAAACTGTTTAATAAAAATATATATTTCGCGTTGTCTTAACGTCCTTATATTCGGGCGGCATTAACGTTCAGTTCACTTCCGATCCACTCACTTGTTGCGATGTTGCCTGAGGCGAAGTCGGTGCTGACAGAAAGTGAATTGAAATGCCAGGAAAGTGTCGATTTAACATGTCTGGCTTCACTTGGAAACTTAAAAGACATGGCTCGACCCGAGGAAAGCGAGATGATGTGGACTATGTTCTAAGATAATTGACATCTCTAACAGGGCTCGACATTAACGCTTGACCGGGAGACAAGTGGATTTTTTTTAACTAGGGACAAGTAAAAGAGAATTTTACTTGCCCGACCGGACAGTAGCCTGATTAGGACATCAATAACAAACAAAAATAACCAGGGAATCACTAAACCGAGAGAATGATTCTGATTTTATTACATTTATTGTAAGTTGCGATCGATTGTGGATAATACATGTATTATTACTGACGGTAAGGTTGCTCTGTTGACGCTCGCGAAGAGAAATCTACACACATGAGAGCAGCACACACACTCAGTTAACAACATACTGCCTATAAAACATCTAAATGTGGAGTTTTTATATTTTTAACATGTTAAGCAACCTCAATTATTTTTCCTGAATACCATCATGATTGAAAATGTGACATTGATTTCCTACAACAGTTCAATAAACAGTTAAGTTACAATTAAGTCACTTACATTTTAGATGCAATATTGGCTGTTTTTGTTCTGTTTCAGCAGCGAAAATAGTTCCAAACAAAAATCACAGCAGAACACTCAACCTGATTTCATTACTGAATGATTCAGCATTTTGAACGAATCGGTTGAGTCAAAGATTCAATGACCCATTCATAAACATCTGTCTCATTCTTGAATGAATCAGCCGTTTGAACGAATCGTTTGAATAAATGAATGAATCAATGACTCACTCATTAAGACGGTCGCCTGCCGCCCCCTACTGGCGGTTTAGTGTTATGTTTAAAAGTAGTATCATTCTTTCCAACGTTTCTTATATGTATATTCAAATCAATTTCATAACATTATTTTATGCAAATTGTAATTTGTAAGTGTAAATGATTTAATTTGGTCAGCCCTACCTAGGGTAACAGCCCTATAGTGTCTTATTATTCTAAATAATTTAATTTATTGATCAAATTTAGGAATTTTAAAATGAAAGATGAAGCATACATTTGATAAGATTGGGGGAGGGGATGCCCTTGATATGATATTACAATGATATTGATAATGATATTACAATATGCCGATTTAAATATCAAAGCTGACTGAACACTGATGAGAAAATTGCTTCAGAATAAATTAACACACACAAAAAAAAATCCGGACAAGCAACTTTTTTACTCGGACAAGTGAATGACAGATTTACTTGTCCGAAGGACAAGCACATGAAAAGGGTTAATGTCGAGCCCTGTCTAATATGGGAGAATCAGCGCTAGCTAGCCATGCTAAAGGCGCCAAGCACCAGGCAGTTGTGGCTGTGCATGTTAAACCTCTGAGGGTAAACTTTAACACATATTTTTATTCTTATAATGTCGACTGACATTTTCAGGAATATATAGTCATGGAAATGTGCCAAAAAGTCATGGAAAAGTCATGAAAAAGTCATGGAAAAGTATTGGTTAAAATGTGTATGAACCCTGAAGATTATAATGCATGTAATATGGTGCATATATTTAGCAAAATGGTCTTCTCTAGTAGGGATGGCTCGATACCACCATTTTGGCTTCGGTACGATACCAGAATCTAATACCTCGGTATCGATACTAAATCGATACCACAGGTAAAAAAAAAAAAAAAAGTTTCATTTTAAGTGACACTTAAAAAACACTGCTTGAAACTCTCCACTACCAAAAGCGCAAAGAAAAGGTATCAAAATGTACATTTAAAAAAAAAAATCAGTCAGGGAACATACAGTAGGTAAAAAATTTTTTTTTTGAACCCCCCCCCCCCCTGAAATTATACAATTAAAATAGGTTAATATCTATAATAATAGATTCACATATAGGCTAATAATAATAATAGAATAATGAAATGACATGACATGTAAAACATAGCTGTCATGCATCAACAATCACATTATTCATCTTGGTTTGGTTACTGTTTGGGTTTATATTAGTTTATTGCATTCATTGCATAAAGTAATGTTAACATGCTAAACATGTATTAGTATATTTAATTTTTAGGTCATTTAATTATTGATTGATATAGATTAATAAATGCTATAATACTGTTAGGTCAGGTTACCTAATGAATGTTGACAAATGTAGCTTAATTGTAACATTAGTAATATTCACATTACTACTATTTCTCTCTCTCCCCCCCCCCCCCCCCCTCTCTCTCTCTCTCGCGCGCGCCACAGCGGCACTACTATGCCATTCATTTTACTATCACTAATACTTAAATTAATATTATTCACATTTTTATTCTTTATTCATTCAAATTCAATTAATATATGTTTGTTTGAACTAAGGTATAACAATGATGAGACCTATACTGAATTGGTTCTACCGTGTCATGCAAGCAGATTTGTGCTTTCGTGTTTACCGTATCATATAATTGATAAGCTCTTATGTATGTGCGCTGTTCAGTGTTCAATAAAAGTCTAAATTAAATCAGTTGAATGATGGACTAACCTGTCGATCTCTGAACTCTTTGACCAAGTCAAGATGAGCAACTGACAAGTCAAGTGCTTCGGTAGATTTGATGTTTGCAGAGTTTGCAGAGATTGAGATCTGTTTCTTTACTTTTCTCATGACTTTTGTAGGCAAAGTAATGCCTTATTTCACTCATACTGCTCTCTCTATTTATTCATTTCGGGCGTGTAGAAATTCGAATGAGCTTCGTTTGATCCATCGTGATCCATCGTGTTCCTCTGTTGTCACCGTTTGCCGGTTTCGCATGACCCGCGTCAGTTTAGATAGCGCACTGCCGCCTAGCGGTGAACTTCGAAACAGCAGCGCATCAAATACCGAATTGAACAAAATGATGATATTGTACCTAAGGCTGGGTATCGATTCAGATGATCCAATTCGATTCGATTTCGATTTGCAAGCTCTCAAATCGATTCGATTTCGATTCTCGATTCGATTTTCGATTTCGATTCTCGATTCGATTTTCAATTCTCGATTCTCGATTCGATTCTAGATTCAACTCAATGAAAATAGATTTAATACAAATACTAAATTAATAAAAAAGAACAGTGAACATAAGTTTACAAGTGGATAATTAATAAAAAGAAATTAAGCTGTATATTAAGCTTTTTATTTTATTTTGATGCAAGATTTATCAAAATTTATGCTGAAAAAAAGTCAGAACAGTCCCATTCCTTGATCAAACAGGATCAGGTTATTTTATTTTTAAGATAAAAGAATCATAAAATCGTACAACATTAGCTGTAAAATGGAGGCTGATGAACAATGTAGGACAACTAATACTGGCTTATTGGTGATAGTTCACCCAAAAAAAAAAAAATTTATGTCATCATTTATCACGGATAAAAAAAAAAGTTTTCTGTTGAACGAAAAGAGACGATATTTTAAAGAATATGGGTAACCAAATACTATGGAAGTCAACTTTTGTGTTCAACAGAAGAAAGAAATTCATACATGATGAATACATTCATAAACGGCACTTTTACATAAAACGAACACTTTAACACTAGTAGCCTACTAACAGTAGGCTCAAAGTACAGTAACACTGCCTCATTGGAAACTGTCATTTACATAGGCTATTAATCCTGATTCCTTACAATTAAAGCGATATTATGTTGTTTTGACAACTAAATTAATGGCAGACACATATGGCTTCATTCACTTTAAGAACTAGTGTACGGATACATTACTGTTTCATCACTGTCTGTCACACACGTTTTATGCTTATTTAAGACATAACCGACTGTCTTTACGAGGTTACTCACCAAGACCAGAGTTTTGACATCAAGACATCGTGTTTTTGACCGTTAAAGCGATATAATCCGCGAAAAATAACTTTTGTTACTGGCGAGCTGTTTGTGAGGCGGATTTTGGCTTTACATGTGCACACATGTGAAAAACATCTCTGAGAGCGCGTGAGCACTGGATAGTTTAAAATCGCTTGAATGTTTAAACTGGTAAAACTTAAAAAGACGTGAAAATGATAAACGATGCAATGCTGGCCCGATTGTACAAGTGAATATTCCGTCATGACGTCCCGACTCCAAAACGCGAGTGTGTCGACGCCTGCAGCGCTTGCCTTGTGTAGAGAGAGAAGACGCAGCACCGCTGAACACACACGGTTTGGGAAATTGCGACTCAGAGAAAGTTTTAAAATAACTGATTTGATTGTATAATTTGTGTGGATACAATTTACTCATACAAAAAGTGAATAAATGTTTGCGTGAATTTCCCACATGGGAGACCTGCGGGAATTAATACAATTGTGCGCAAACCCCGGCTGCGCAGAAATTGAATATGGAAAAAATCGATTCGTGGCCGTTGAGAATCGATTTTGAATCGACCACATTTTAAAAAACGATTAATCGAAAAATCGATTTTTTTGCCCAGCCCTAATTGTACCGTTTGAAATATAATATATACCGGTATTTTTGCAGTACCGGTATACCGCGCATCCCTACTCTCTAGAGTAAATTTTTCTGGCTGACTAACGAGTTTATGGTCACATGTGGTTTTTCAGAGGTAAATATGACGATACATGACATTGATTACAAGCTGTTTAACTGACGTCTTTCCACGGTTGAAACACTGATTGAGCGAATCAATGTGACATGATACGGATTTCGATAAGTTGTACTCTATCTTTTAACACACTTTCAGATGCTCATTCATGTTTATTTCGCGCTGTAACTGGTATTATTAAAGCGGATCACACCACAGCGCCAAAACGGTATTTATGTTTTTGAATTTCGAAAGAAAATGGGCGTAATTTGAAAAATTTAGACTGTTTCAAATCAATAGTGACAAAGGACAAAGATTATTGCGATGTTTTGGATGCGCGCTACAATGTTCCATTCATTCAAATGAAACAGGATGACTGATCGATTCTTGAGATTTAAGAATCGATATCGGTTCGTAAAAATGAGAATCGATTAATATCGAGAAATCGATATTTATTACCCAGCCCTAATTGTTAAGCTCCACAAAAGGCACAAATACATTATAAAGCACCATAAAGTTTTCGTGCACTATATTATAAGTCTTCAGAAGCCATTCTATAGTCTAATGTGAGGTAGAAATTAATATTTAAGTCGTTTAATTCACGTAAACTTTTCCCTCCTCTGCTGTCAGACATCCTCCACTCAGCGTCTAACAGCGCGTCGCGTTCGGTTAGTCAACACGACACTCTCCAAGATTATTCAATGTTAATATTATTATATTGATCTGTAGATAGATAAAGGTCTATGATTTCGCATTAATGACTTAATCATGTTACTTTCTTCCGGGTGTCTGTTAGATCACATTCACAACAGTCGAGTAGAGAGCTATGATTGTTTTTCATGCGCACAGTAAATGAAATTTAAAACTGTTAAAAGAAAAGGCTGAATAAACTATTGGAAGATAGATATTGTATAATACACTAGCTATGCATCAATATGTCTTTCCTTAGTGCTTTCTTTCACTGCTTTGAACTCTTCAATGCGGACTCGACGCGCTGTGACTCCATGTTGCGTCAAGCGCATCATTGATTCTGCGCTCGGGATGCGCAGCGCTTTGTGCCGCACTGTATTGGAGCTTTTCATATCATAGTACTTTTGCGCAATGAAAGATTATTAATAGCCTTTTTTGTTAATAGCCTTTCTGGGTTTTTTATCTTGTTTTTCATGAATGTATTTTACAACAACACAAAGAGCAATGTGTAACGTTTTATCAAATTTATTTGTACACTTATTGTCTCTTAATTATTCTCCACTAAATAATGTTTTTTTCACTAAATGTTCAGATTTTATCAGGTATTTATAAGGTATTGAGCACTCGTGAATTTTCTAGAGTAAATGTACTGCTGAATTATCCACTAATGTAGTTTATAATAGCATTTTTGTCCTAGATTATGATTTTTTTTTTTTGATTTGTTGTTTTTCTTTTATAAACAAAGTACAAAGTAGATTGTGTTTAACACACAAAAGAGTGATTATCAGTTCTACACACAGAATTATAGAAATTCTACTTGATTAAAAAAAACTGCGCTGGTATTGGATCGGTATTGGAATCGGTCGATACTCAGAATTTTTGGTATCGGATCGGTTCTGAAAAAATGGTATTGGGACATCCCTAATAATACTCATTGCCATAGTAGCCTGTTACACATGTCCTGGTAAATAACCAACTGTCCTGCCATAATTAAAGACATATAAAAAAAAAAAAAAAAACAGAGTTACAAGGGCCAAGGGGTTGAAATATTCCCCTACAAAATGGAACAACCCTTCAGGAACCCGATCCGTCATCAGTCGTCGGCGAGTTTTTACAGGATTTCTCCATGACAACGACTGACAATGAGCACCGCTGCTCTTAACTTTGATTAAACATGAGGATTATAATGTTCCTTCCTCGAAATGGATGTCTTTTTTGTTTCAGAAAGGTAATTTATTATACAATTCCTTAATTTAAATGACTATATTATTATTATAAGAGTAAATAAAGTGCATGGTGGTCTCATCCGGGGCTAAATTTAAATGGTTTGCAAAGCCATCTCGCCGGTGATTCGCGATGCATTCTGTGAACTTTCTTACTTTCTCGTAGCCCTCCGTTCGGGGTGTGCCTCTGAAAAACCTCAGTTTCGAGGGCTATGTAGCTCTACCCCTCTATCACAACAAAAATCGGGACACCCTACCCCTCGACGTGAACGCGCAAAACGGAGAGGAAGGGCCAAGGGGTAGGGGCAAGGGGTGAATCGGGATTGAGCCTAACAATCACCACAATGAGAAGCTCCAATCACCTCCATCTGCATGTAAAAAGGAAAACTACTGGCCAAACCACAGTGACCGGCGAATTACAGCCCCACTCGCGGCGACAAGTGCGAGAGCCACAGAGATCACAAGGTGCATCAGCGTTTTCATGGCAACAAAGTGTTGTATTTATCTCTTTCTCTAAATATATAAATGTTTTTTTTTAATTAATTTGTTGATTTTTATGGCATATTTTAAATGCTTATATCTCCCCTAAATGCAAATTTTGTCATTGTTTTGGAACA
The DNA here is from genome assembly GCA_031834385.1 of Semotilus atromaculatus. Taxonomy (NCBI): domain Eukaryota; kingdom Metazoa; phylum Chordata; class Actinopteri; order Cypriniformes; family Leuciscidae; genus Semotilus; species Semotilus atromaculatus. The sequence goes on from JAULUF010000028.1 coordinate 29,666,801, forward strand.
CACCAGCTTCTTCATAACCTTAAAGGGGAAATGAAGCAGTCAATCAAGTTTACATGATTTACCAGCATTTAGCTACTGCATTAACAGCATTGGGCATTTACTGCACAATGGCGGCGCCCTGGCCGCGAACGGTTTTTCTTTTTTCTTTTATATGTTTACATTTGTCATGTTTCTTATATAATTGTTGATTATAGTGGAAATCCATCTGGTAAATCATGTAAACTTGATTGACTGCTTCATTTACTCTTTAAGGCTAACAGATTCATACTAAAAGCTAAAAAACGTACATTTTAAGACAGACTAACTTCTGCATGCATCATCGTCATATGTAGCGTTTCTACAACTCTCTCCAGGATCAACAGGACTGATGTTCTGACAATCTCAAGAGACCATGACACATAATTCAACAGTTATCAAAGCATACAGTATCCAACTTATTTGTAAGAGTGTGTGCAGCCATTTGTAAATGTAATGTGTTCTGCTGTCATTTGCTTCCAGTTATTTTAGCTTGACTCAGAATCAGAAGTTTCACACATTCAAAGAAAATAGCTAGCTTCTACGTTGCAAAAAAGGTGGATATAAACTCTCTTTATAATATAGAACAAAACTTATGCCTTAGTAGACTGTTACACTGTTACATACACTGTTACACCGGTCCTGTCCAAATTTAAGACATATACTGAAATTTAAAACTATATAAAAGTGGATCAAATCTACCTGCTTTTCCCTTGTTTGAACATGTCTGGCAGGTCACATTATCCAAACTTTCTGTAAAAGGAAAGAGATGGAATTATTACAAGACAAAAATACCTAGTTGAGGTTGTACTTCCTTCGTCACTGAAGAAGTTCAACCTGACACAGGCCCAGATGACACAGTTTTACTCAGCTTTTATTGAGTCGGTTCTGTGCACTTCTATAACTGTGGTTTGGGCCAGCCAGCAAATAAGATATAAGAAGACTGCAGCAGGACTGTTACGGCAGCTGAAAGGATGATTGATGTGCACCTGCCCAACCTTAAACATCTCCAGAGGGAAGGAACCATCATCACAGACCATCATCATTTCTTTTCCCTGGATATCTCCACCATAGCTAGCACATAATTGCCTGTTTTTAGAATTTACAATTCAGTACCTTATGGTGTTTTTGCCACCTGAGGGCAATAAATACATGTATGTGTACTGTTTATACAGTTATTAGGGGTGGAAGGGATAGGATTGATCCGTGATCCGTACGGACCAGACCCCAAGGTTCGGTACGCATGTGATTCGCAGATTAACTGCTAAATTTAACCATCAAATAATGGAAGTTTATAATTTGGACGTGTTTTGTCTTGCCAATTTACACTTTCAAACACATAAAAAAAACAAAAAAATAAAAAAAACAGAGAGAGCGAGACATCCGTCTCTAGTCGGTCTTAAAGTGACAGCACACACCTAATATTCCTAGAGTTGTCTGTGTCATTAATATTAATGAAACAACAAAATACAGCTTTAACAAAGATGAAACTATATTTAATTTCTACAGTGAACAAATAGTGTTGTTTTACATTTTATTCATTTCTGTACCTGAATACTACTGTTGGACTTTTTAACTTTGTTATTTAGTATTCATCTCTGCTTGTAATTTGCATCTAATGCTTGTAATAGGATAGCAGATACCAATCAGTTAAAAAAAGCCCCATCTGCCCCATACCAATCCCGGCTCTTTCTCAGAAACCCATTACAATGCTTAGAAGACAATTAATATTCAGAATCCATTCATTTGTAGATAATTTTAGTCTTAAGTCTGTCAGGATCTGCTCATGGTTTTCATCGCCAACAGTGATCAGTCATAGTGGACAGTGAAACGCTAATCTAAAAAAACTCACAACCAACAAGGCTATATTGTATAGCAAAACTCAAAACTCAACAATGATACGCACCTGTTAAATTCAAGGTTGAATGCAGACAATCATCTGGCAATATACACAGGCTAATGCCTTCAAACCTCTCTTTTATTTTGACCTCACATTTCTCCCCTTGTTTTGTTATGCTGTAGTTGTATGATTTGCACTGTCCTGAAACCAGAGAAAACAGCTTACATTTGTTGGCAAAAATTATTTTTGTAGAGCTTTGAACTCAAGAATGGTTTATAAATATTATTTACACAGGTTTTACCTTGAGAGGAGATGTTTAGTGAGACATTCATGTAAAAATTCCCAGCTGATAGAGAAAAACAGAAATTACTTCAATGAGTTTGTCAGTCGTCACAAGTGCTTTCGAACAGAGTATTCGCACAGTCTACCTGGATGGGAATCTGGGGGTCTGGATGACACTGTGTCTATTGTAGGACGACACACACTTGTGAAATTCAACGTTGATCTCGGACAATTATCTTTTGGAAATAACCACAGCTTTATGCCTTCAAACATCTCATTCATTCTGACTTCAAATGAGTTCCCCTCATGTTTTATGGTGAAATTGTATGATTTGAACCGTCCTGAAACCAGAGATAATGTTTTACATTTGTTGAAAAAATACTCTTTAAAGAGTTTTTTTTTGTTGAGCTCAATAATGGTTCATAAATAAAACACAAGTTTTACCTAGAGAGCTGTTTGTGATATTGATTATGTGATAATTCCCTTGTTTTATCCCCTCAGCTGATAGAGATGTCAGATTTACAGCTGGAAGAAAAACAGAAATTACTTCAATGAGTTTGTCACTTCAATAAATTGTCACTTCAAGTGTCACTTCACTTGCTTTCAGACAATAAATATGTAATATTTACACAGTCTACCTGGATTTGTTGATGTCACACAGACTTGGAGTTTGGAGTTTTCTGAGCTGGCTGCACAAATACAACATTTAAGGCCACTATGTAATGATGTTTACATTTTAATTTTATAAAGCAACATACTTATCTGGCATGGAGCACAACAGACGATCATCAGCCACAGCAAATTCTGCTTTTGTCGAGACATAATTCCCCAAAACAGCCTGAGAGAGACACAAGAGTTGAATTTTCCTTTTCAACAGATGTTAGTAATAAATATTAAAGCATTTTCTTATTACATTCTTGAGATATAAAGTCCACAGTCCAAGAGGAGAGAGTTTCATCCGTTCACATATGAAGCCGTATGATTATGATCCGCAGCTCAGAGCCGCTGGAACACTGACATTTCATTTGCAAACATGCAAATCATGTTATTTTGGGCTTTAACTGTAAATTTCAGTATTTGTTTATATTCAGGTCCAGTTTATCAAGTTACATTTGTTCACAGAGAACTATGTAAGTACAGTTATATTTAATAATAGTAGAAACATGATTCCAATGAAAGCAATAAACTTTATTAGTGGTTATTATACAAAATTTACATTACTTTGCTATAGTTAGATTCCCATAAATAAAATGTCAAGTTTTATCAGTAAAAAACTAAATCTTATATGTTGTTCATTGTGTCTTTCTTTCCTTTCAATAAATGGCTCTTGCTGTAATATTTTGTCACTTAATGAATGATATTCACATATTTACACATTTGGCTCATTTGAATATTTTTTTTTTGGAGCCACTGAAAGTCCATCATGATTAATGAATTTTATTTACACATTTTATTATAATCACATAAGAGGTTCTCAGAGATATAACACATTAAAGCCACATTAAATAATGGAGAAGTCATTAGCTGATTTTGACAGTGTTTGCGTGCCAACATTTTTGTTAAGCTGTTTTATCAAATGACCATGCAAATATCTGAATCCACAGGCGTGTGGCTTTAGTTTAATCCTGGAGATGTAAATTTCTTTTTCAGTATAGTTTGTGTCTCTCGGACACGCTTGTTCAAACATGGATTATAACTCACAATAAATCTAACATCATATATATTCAAGGCAAGGCAAGTTTATTTATATAGCACATTTCATACACAATGGTAATTCAAAGTGCGTTACATAGAACATTTTAAAGAAATAAGAAGAATTTAAACAGTTTAGAATAAAAAATAAAATCAAATACAATATAAACAGTCGCCTATCTGAGATGAAAGAGATTGAGCAGGTTTACGGTGGACCTCCCGTCCTGGGGCCTCATTTATAAACGTTGCGTACGCACAAAAGAAGGCGTACGCCGATCTCTGCGCAATAATTGGTATTTATAAAAAGCAAACTTGACGGGAAAATGTGCGGTCCTTCACGCAAACTCTGACCCAGGCGTACGCACAAAAACGGGTGAAATGAGAAATGGCGACACCGTCGGCAGATGGAAGAAACACGTGAAAGTGTGTGAAACTGTAGACCGTTGTGTAAAAGAAATGGCAATACTGCCTCTCATAAATAAAATGAAGACTTCACAAAGCAAGTGTTAATTAACAGCCTACACGAACACCCGTTTGATCGATCTGCAGTGTAAAACAAACAAAATCAAACGAAGATTACAACAGAAATGCAAATTAACACATATTTGCAAAAAGAAAAGTGAAAAATGTTCTGCAATAATATTGGCATGTTATGCAATTCATCCTCATAACACATCTGTAGCTTGTCAGATGCAATCAAATGGATGGTAATAAAATGCCATGATGCCATCACAATGCGTAATGGAGCGCTAGACGCTTTTTGCATCGACTTTGATGTCCGACCATTTCTTCTTTATTTCGGCCACGGTGAGGTTGTGAGGCTGCAGCATTAACGGTGGCTGCAACCTTTTGCCACTCAAGTGCCTTTTTGGCATTATTAATGCCCACACTGTGCCCTCCAAACAACATGTTACTCCTCTTTTAAATCTCGCCAACGATAATTTCTATTTCACATTGAGTGAAGTTACGTTTCTTGGTTTTCCTCTCTGTATTTGCCATGATTTCGCAATCAATGAATATTAACTTGTGGGCGTTTCACGGACTATTGATGGGCAACTATGGGCGTGACACGAAGCCGCAAAAGCTGCGCTACATTTAGAATTGATTGTGATTTATTAAGGGAAAACTGCGTAGGATGTGCGTGCGCACGGTTTTATAAATCTGAATATTTCTGTGCGTACGCACGTCCTATGTTTCATCCGTACGCCACTTCTGACGCAAATCCTACGCAAAGTTTTATAAATGAGGCCCCAGGGCCGTACTCTGCTGGGGTGGTGCTACACCGGTAATGAACCACAGAGCACATCGCTTGCGCTGTCTGCTGCCGTCAACGGGGCTCTCAGTGACTTCTTATATAGAGAAGGACTGCCAAACCTCGAATGCCTACACCATGCTCAAGGCGAGAGAGGAGGACTGCATGGTCCACCGTATCGAACGCCGCTGTGAGGTCCAGAAGCACTAAAACAGCAGGATTCCCGGCATCCACGGACAAAGCAATGTCATTATGTACTCTGAGCAATGCAGACTCAGTACTGTGACGTGATCTAAAACCAGATTGAAATTTTTCAAGCACAGAATTTTTCTGCATAAAAGCTTGTTACTGTATAAAGACGACTTTTTCTAAAATCTTTGATAGAAAAGGCAGATGCGAAACTGGTCTAAAATTGGATAACACTGAGGGGTCAAGATTTGGCTTCTTAAGTAGGGGCCTGACCACAGCATGTTTAAATGCAGCTGGGACACAACCTAGACTAAGACAAGAATTTATTAAAGTGAGTAAACTCGACCCAATGGCGCAAAAACTTCCTTCACTATCCTGGCTGGGACAATGTCTAATGGACAGTAGATGAGTTTCATATGTTGCACTACCTCAGAAAGCAGCGTAAGCGAAACTGGCTTAAAATCCACAAAGACAGCAGAAACCACAGGAGCAGCAGGTACAAACACATTAAAATTAGCACTGAAGTTTTCCCTGATAGATGCTACTTTGTCAGTGAAATAAGTGCTTTGTCAGTGAAATCTGTCGAATCAGAGGTACATGGATTCAACACAGAATTAATGGTATTAAATAAAATTCTAGGTTTATGGCAACTGCTAGTTATGATCGAAGAAAGATAGTGCATCTTCGCTACTTTCACAGCCTTCTGGTATGCGGCTAGGCTGTCCCTTAATAAACCCAGAGATGTAGATAGTTTGTCCTTCTTCCACCTTCGTTCGGCTAGTCTACAGCGTTGCCTGAGGGCCCTTGTGGTGTCATTTAACCAGGGATCAACCTTAGGTTTAATAGAATTAGTCCGAAACGGGGCAATAGAGTCTAAAATTTCAGTGCTTATGGAATGAAACACAGAGAGAACATTATCTGGGGAAGAAGGAGAGACCAGACCATTCATTGCATAAACTGTGAGCCCATAAACGCAGAAGCAAACTCTACACCTGAAGAGGGTGTGATGCAGCGGCGCCTAGAGGCTAAGGGGGCACACTGATCTCAAATCTAATGGGGAAGTGGTCTGAGATACCAGATTCTGTTATTTCCCCAAGTATAACTGAAAGTCCATGTGATATAATGAGATCCAAAGTGTGACCAAGATGATGTGTCGGCCCTTCCACGCATTGGTTTAAGCCAAAAGAGTTTAAAAGAGTTTTAAAATCATGAGCGAGTGTGTTTGATGGACAACATACATGGATATTGAAGTCCCCGCAAACCAAAAGTTTGTCATATTTAGGAACAACAACAGCTAAAAACTCAGAGAACTCGTGCATAAAATCTTTGTTTTTAGTTTTGGTGGGCGATTAAATAATGGCACACAACACAGGCAAATCTAGAACAGTCACAAACAGCTGAAGTTCAAAACTATTATAATCAAGTGCAGGTAATAACCTGCATCTGTATTCATCTTTGAACAGCGTGGCCAGCCCACCGCCTCGACCTGACACTCGTGGAGAGTTGAAGAAAGAACAGCCGGATGGGAGGAGCTCCGAGAAGGCGCTGTCATCACTCATCACCTGGCTTCAGCCATGTTTCCGTCAACAACAAAAAGTCCAGCGCGTTTGTCACAAAAAAGTCATTCAATATAAAAGTCTTATTTATAAGTGATCTAGTGTTTATCACCACCATATGAATTGAGCGCCTTTCAGTCCGTTGGGAGGCACGACGGAGGGGGCGGAGATTTCTAAGCACGCAGCCTCGCTTGGAGTGCTCCCTGTTCCAGTAGCGGGGAGATGTGCACTTGGAGCCCGGTACAGTCGACCGGAGCCACCGATAACTGCATGCCAGAGAACGCAGATTGCAGCCGATGAACCCTTCTGAAAACCCAACACACGGATGACCCCGATCACAGGTGCGGGATGATGTCAGGTACGCTCTGAGCCTGACACGTATTCCGCTTCTCCTACCGCGTCTCCTGCGGCGATTTCTGCGGAATGGCAGGCAGGGTTGACGCCAAAGATAGTCAGGTATGGACGCAAGGAAAGGTGGCGGCGTGTCTGTCGACTGACCGACAGAGCCGTAGATCGCCACTTTCTCCACAGAGTTACATATACTTAACAAAGTCAGGCGGTCATACACCAGCAGCGGTGACACATTTCGAGTGACAAACAATAAAAACAGGCAAATCAACAATAATCCCAGATAGGTAAGCGGCGAGCCACACACAACGGCGCCATCTTCCAAAACCTGCAGTTAACATGCAGTTTCAACTTCATCAAATCTTTGTTTGTTTCATTATTGTAGCCTACAGAAAATGCAAATAGCTCTTGTTTTAATTTTTCATGTTTGTTGCTTTTGCTTATTTGGAAATTGCCATAGTTGTAGTATTTCATCCTTACTGTTAATTGACATAGCCCCGCACTAACGTTTAAAAATGCAGCAATTGCGGCTGTTTTGCTAAATGCCCCTTTGCGCCACCTGGCGGTCATTTCGCGAACGACTTTAAAATGCGGCTAGTTTATTTTTACCGCGGTGGATTTGCCGCGGCACGAGTCGCGGCGGTAATAGGCATTCTGGTTGGCTACCTACTGTAACTGCAGTTTGACTTAAAGTAATGTCTAAAAATGCAATGACTTTTCGTCAACTAAAACTAGACTAAAACTATGAAAGACAAAATGACTAAAATGTGACTAAGACCAATAAGCATTTTCATCTGAAGATGAAGACTAAGGCTGCGTCCGAAATCGCATACTTCCCTACTATATAGTATGCGAAAAACAGTACGCGAGCAGAGTAGTATGTCCGAAATCATAGAATTCGAAAAACAGTAGGCGAAAAGTACCCGGATGACCTACTACTTCCGGCGAGATTCTGAAGTGCGCATACGATGGACACTTTACTATCCCATGATGCCACGGGAGAGGAGTTGTTGTCGTTATATTTGAAAATGGCGGAAACCGGAGACGCGGCTGTAACGTTAGCTATGGGCTGTAGAGATAAACACACGTGACACGCGTATCTCTATTGATTCATTCATGTTTATTTATCGATGGTAATATCACAAGCAAATAAATTGCTTTTTCCTTGCCAAAAATCAACATCTGTCATTGTTTATAGGGGTTGTGTGTGTGTTTTATGAGGTAAAATTTATTAGGTAAATAAATGTTATTAGAGAAACTCCACAAAAGGTGTGATCTGCGAGCAGCTGACCGACACCTCCTCTTGATTGTCGGCTCGGACGGCGTAAAAACGCAGATGAAAACAGAAAGCAGAACTAAAAACAGCGCGAAGTTGGTGCAGTCAGTGGAATGGGCTCTTTAAATTTCCGCACTGTTATGACAGCGCGTATGTCACGCGACAACAACATGGCGCATGTAGTACGTCCGGATTCATTCATACTACCCGTATTCATACTATATAGAACGTACTTTTTAACGGTCACGAAGTACATTCTTATTTAAATGTAGTACCTACTCACATAGTACGCGATTTCGGACGCAGCCTAAGACTAAAACAAAAATGGCTGCCAAAATTAACACTGGTCGTGTGTCGTGCTAACCCGTAACGCCTAATATGGCGGTTGTATGCACATTCATTTAGATAGGAGCCTGGTCTTGGTAGTCCGAAATAGCTGCCCGGAGGCGTTGCCAAGATGGCGGCCGAGTGGCATGACTTGCCTAAAAGGACTTTGCCTATACTCACATAGTAACCTCTCCCTTCTAAGTATGACCTGAACCATTTTAGGACTATCCCAGAAATTCAGCACAATTCAGTCCTCCCACAATAACAGACGGTTTCAGTAATGATCATCACAGATATTTGACATTTGTTTTGAGTGATTTCAGTAAAGTTGCCCTTTGTAGTGTCATAATTGAATGTAGATACATCATTTTAAACAGCACTCGCTCATTCAGAAGTGACATTTGTCTTTGTGTTCTGATTTTGGTGACAATACACAGTTTCCCCTTAAACAACAACTGTACAAATCAGTTTAAGAAATCAGTCTTAGATTGTCAGAGAAATTATTCTGTCTTAATTCTCGCTAATTATGAACATTTTCCACAGCATTAATTGTGGATTGAGCATCATCGAAACACAAATAACTTATGTGCATCCCAGGTGCAGAATGATGTGCTTAAAGCAATATTAATCAGTGTACAGCGCTGCATATTGAAAAGTTCAGGGAGTATCTGGCATGAAGCACAACAGATGATCATCAGCCACAGCAATATATGCCATTCACATATGAAGCCGTATGATCATGATCCGCAGCTCAGAGCCGCTGGAACAATGACATTTGGTTTATTTGCAGACATGCAAATCATGATTTTTTGGGGTTTTAATTGAATTTCAGTGTTTTCAGTATCTTGCATTTTCCATAACCAAATATCTTCCACATCCGTGTGTGTGATCAAGGAAATATCTCAATCCACATGCGTGTGGCCTTAGTTTCATCCTGAAGATGTAAATTTGTTTTCTAAAAGAGGTTCAGTATAGTTTGTCTCTCTCAGATATGCATAAACATGGATTATAACTCTCAATAAATCTAACATCAGTAATATTCAGCACAATTTAATCCTCCTGCAATAACAGACGGTTTCAGTAATGATCATCACAGATATCGGTCTTTTATTTTGAGGATTTCAGTAAAGTTGCCCTGTTTAGGGTCATAGTTTAATGTACACATCATTTTAAACAGTTCTCATTTATTCAGAAGTGTCATTTGTCTTTGGTGAAAATTTTATAAAAATTGTTATGATTTTGGTTTAAATACAGTTTCCTCTTAAACAGCAGCTCAGTTAAAAAAATCTGTCTTAGGGCCCTTTCACACCTACCTTGTTTGGTCTGGACTTTCTGACTTTTCAGTTTGGTCTGAATCAAAATTACAGGTGTGAAACCTGCCGCGGACCACGGTCCGGACCAAACAGATGAAATTTGATCTGACGAAAAGAGGTAGTCTCGGTCCGGATCAAACTGAACAAAGGTTTGGTTTCTAGTGTGAAAGCATTTCTGTAAGGTTCGGACTTTCAGACCTTTTACAGGAAGTTCCGGTGGTTCCCACACAGCCGAAAAAACAGAAAGTGGCAGGAAAAATTAGCCGTGGAAGCACATGGGGAGAGGAGGAGACGAGGCTTTTAAAGGGGTCATGACATGAGAAACCAAATTTGCCTTGATCTTTTGGTATTTAAGAGGTCTTTGTACCATTAAAAAATTCCTGCAAGTTTCATAGCTTAAGACGTCCTCCCCATTATAAACGAACAATTTATTTAATCAAGTTCTAAATACAGCTCGTTGTGGATCACTGGTATGAGGTGACGTCACGGTACGAAGTGACGTACCAGTCGTTTGCATATGACCGCCTCCAGCGCAGGACAACTACGCCTCATTTCATCATCGCATGATGTCACGCGGCTCGCGCCCACATGTGTTCAGTCGACGTGCAGCGAGTGGGTCTGTTTACAAGAAGATTGCGATGCCACACAGATGTGCTGTTCCTGGCTGTGGACTAACTACATGTTTGAATACGCTGCCGAACGATCCAGACGTCAGGGAAAAATGAATGCAATTTATTTTTTGTGGATGTCCCAGTCACGACAGTGTTAATTTAAGCGTGTGTTCTCTACATTTCAAGGATGACTATTTTGAGAACAAATCGCAGTATGATGCTGGCTTTGCCAGAAAACCTTTGCTTAAAGATCAGGCCGTGCCCACTATTCTGGGCCCAACAACGATGCCGCAAACTGTAAGTAATGTATTTCATCTTAAAACTACTTTTCATGCATAAGCACTGACGTTAGCCAATCTTAACAGTGGGCGTTAACACTGAACTCTTAAAGGGGAAACACCTCAAAAACAGACTGTTTGAATCAGAGGATGAGAATCAGGGTGGGAAAAGGTCATAAATCACTAAATTTGAAAAGGTTTTTGTACAAAAAACTATAGTAATACTATAATTGCACCTAAGGGAACATAATAAAACAAAAAACAAAAACCATGTCATGACCCCTTTAATTGAAGTATTGTCTGATGACATAATAAGAAATCAACTGGAAAAAACGATAAATTGTTCGCACGACGAGGACATTCACTTGCCGAATTTGAAATAGCCTTGTGTATAGTTGGTACTGCAGGTAATTATGCCATAAAAATAACAATATAGTTGCAACGATATGCGTCTGTTCATTCATGTTGTCAAAGTTACCCGCCGAATTGACAACACACTGACGTCAGACGCACGTCCATTTACAAACCAATCAATGTCAAGATGCAGCCCACATGATGACGACAGGACGCAAGTATGTCACGTAAAGTTCTTTAGTGCACTCACATAATTGCAGTGTGAAACCAAACCAAAACTTTCTGAAAGTATAAAATGTATCAAAACGTGAACTTTGGTTCGGACCTTGGTTCGAACTTTCAGGTGTGAAAACGCCCTAAGAAAGTCTAAGAGACAAAGATACCTTAAACCATAATTATTGTGACGCTAGGTGAAAATAAGCAGGCATGAGAGAGAATCTAAATGCTAGGAAGTTTAATAAAAACACAAGGAAACAGTGTAACAAAATGGAACTAGGCAAACTCATACCAACGATAGACAAACTACGAGTAAAACATAAGCACTAGCCTATATATATACAGACAAATAATCTAAACAAGATTATCCACAAGCGCACAGGGAATATATGACAATTATGCTAATTTTAAATATTTTCCACAGGATTAATTCTGGATTGAACAATGGTTGAGGTGGAGCTGGAGCGTTCTGGATCATCAGAGAAATATCCCGCAACATCATTATGAATGTGGTAGTGATACAGGAAGAGGAAAAACCCTGAAAAAACAAACAAACAAAAAACAAACAATAAGAGAAACATGTTTTATCTAATTTAAATATATTCAATATATCATTAAAGGTGCAGTATGTAATATTAACAGCTAGTGGTTGAACTGGGTATTGCAGTCCAAATTTGAAATATTGGAGAGGGTCTATATTATAGCTCTCCATACTACGCATAGGCTACTTTATTTAAAATCGAACCACAGGGTTTTGAACAGTAGCTGGACGGCACGGACAGACGGCGAGTGGCGCTGACGGTGTGTGTACACTCATAGAAAACAATGTGTTCGAAGACATGGCTCTGCTTTTCTCGTCTGGTGTGCGACTGTGTTCAGTCAAACCCTGTCAGAAGGCGGTCGCACACCGGACAAGGCAGTCACGCAGCTAGATAAACTCACAGGTATCGCACATGCGTACTGACTGAATGTTGAATTTACTTAAAATATTCATTTTTACTAGTAGCCTAGATCCATTAGCAAACTAACTTTAGAATTCAGAATTCATTTTGAAACCTTTCTGGGTTTTAAGCTGTCTCCATCTCTCAAGCGCATCTCCAATATTTATACAGCTTTTATTATACTTTTGATCATACAGCGTTTTAGACGGATGCCGAGGCTTTTTAGGACGGGTAGAAGGTTCGATTTCTGACCCTTTTTGTTTGCTGACTTCCATGACTGAAATACGCTGTTTTCCACGGTGTCTAAATATAACTGGGTAAACTGGTAGTGGGCGGAGTCACACAGACCAAAAGAAAGACCGATATTACGACACAGAACACACATTTTCAAAGGAGAGTAACTAAATGTATAGCATTGTTTTTCAGAGAAACAAGTATGTGAACTTAGCATGTTTCTTAAATATCTGCAAAACGTATCATGGTATTTTTATACTTTAGTTAAGTCAAAAACTTAAATACTGCAGATTTAAAGTCATTTGTATAATTTTTTTAATGTAACCAAAAATAAACTTTGGCCCAAATGCTTTTGGTCAAATTTATAATTACAATAGCTGCCATTATAAACCCTTATAATCAATAAAAAGAATAAAATAAAATGACTGAATAAATAATATTATAAAAAGATACCTTAATGAAATAATAATTATATATAAAATAAACAATTACGTATTTAAAAAATAACTCATGAATGAATTCAAATATTTTACTGAAATCTGTTGGAAAAATAGAGGCATTCTACTAAACCAGATGTAATGATGCATGTGATTGTTTCTCACCCTGAAACGAGTTGAACACAGTGAAGATGTAATATGAGGGGATGAGCATCGGTCCATAACTGAAGAACGCCACAGCCCACGTCAGGCCGAAGAGCAGGAACAAACTCAACACCATCATGAGCTGCTTTCTGGACGTCTTTCTCTTGCCGTCAGGAGCTCTTATGTGTCGGGCTTGGACAATCTTAGTGACGATCATGATGAAGATTCCTGTCGTGAAGATGAAGACTAAAGCGTAGTAGCCAATGTTCACTATGTAGAGAATTAACGGATCTGTAATCCAGCACCTATAATTAGAAGAGAACAGGCAATGTTGACATGTTAAAGCTTCTTTAATTCATGCATTTGTGACATCAGAACAACTTACATTCGTGTGGTTTTTCCAGATGTTGCGTTTATAATCACTGCTTTATATCCTCCTAATGAAACAACAGCTACGACTATTGGAGCCGGAAACGCTGAAAGCACACGGAGACCAGGGTTATTGTAGTTCCCTTTTGAATAGAATCTTTGATGCTGTGTCAGGGCATTTACAGTATGGGAAAGCTTCCAAGTGAACCGGTGTCTGAAGCTCGTGCATACACGGCAATTCAAATGGCTGAGAGTAGGGTGTAATGATACAAAGTGCATCATGAGACCCCAATTAGATGCCTGAAATGCATGTTATCAGCGTCTATGTCTTCAGGAGCTGCATGTCGGTTGAGTGTGTGTGTGTGTGTGTGTGTGGAAAATACTATTGTATAGTGTGTGTGTGTTTAAAATAAGAATAGGTGTTAGCAGGGCTCCAGACTAACTTTTTTCACCTCCGTCCTGGAACCGTCCTGAAAAGCAATTTTAACCGTCCTAAAGTGAATGTCAACCGTCCCAAAAGCAAAATGTTTTTTCTGTACTTTGTTATTATCTATAGTTGTTAGTCACATAATAAAAACACCATTACAATGTTTATGATATATATTATTATATTTATTTAGCGCCATTCAAAGTAGTTATCAGTAAACAAGTAAAAATTTACATTTTACATTTACATGAGTTTTTAAGCCCAGTCAATTTAAACATCAAGCGCAAGAGGTGTACGCGCACAGAGCCGGGCAGACACAGAGTTCAGTGCTCTTTCTCTCTGCCCGTCTCGGTGAATATCCCCATAAACAGTCGGTTATGCAGGGGTTTTCCTGCATTGAATTTTTTTTTTGCCGGCCTCTAAATCCAGTTGTCTATTTGTAGAATAAAATGACTGCTGCGCTTGACAGGGCGCATATAAGAACGAGCAGAGAGAGAGCCCCGGCCGCACACTCTCACCGTCTTCAAACAACACGACTCGAGCGCTGTCTTGCTCTCTCTCCCTCGCGCTCGCGCATATTAATCTACCTCAATTGACGCAATGGTAAAAAACTTTGCCTTAAACTTCTCTAAAAAGCGAAGGATGAGATGCAGGGCCGTCTTGGTGCTCAATCTGTATAACGTTACCGTTGTTTAACCAGCAACATATTTGCGATGTCATTAAGCCATTTGATAGATGCTCCCGGTACCGCGGAACAAGTCTCCGGGTGAGTCGCCGGCCAGTGATAATAACTATAGTAACATCACGAGAAGACGCGCTCCGTTGTAGTCAGCGCTTGATCGGTTAATTTAGCCATTTTCTAAGTAAGTTAGCCTAATAGGCTAATAATAAATGAACACACATACAAAAATGTCTTTCGTCCTGTAGGCGTCCTGGAGAATATTTCTGTTCATCCTAAACACATTTTCTATCGTCCCCAGGACGATAGGACGCCGTTAGGCCTGAGACACACTGGCTGCGTGGCGTGCGCGTCTCAGCTGCGTGGCGTGTCCGTTTTTATTTCGGCTCCCATGTTAACAGGTTAGAGCTTGCACACTGCCTGCGTGACACCGCGTCTCAGGCGCGGCATGAGCCGCGCGGAAAACGCGTGCATGCTAGAAATAGAACCGACGCCTATTTTTCACGCGACACGCAAGCGTGTTGGAAGCGTTTCCAGGCAAAATAGAATGGGAAAAGATGTTTATATGTTATTTTGTACACGAATACATATTAATAAATTACATTTTTGACAAATTCAGATATGAATATAGTCCTAATTTAAAAATAAATAAATAAATAGGCCTAATTACCAATTTTCAAATATTGCACCTGTCAAGACAGAACGAAATATTCTGTAGTCTATTTTGCTGCCAATACTGCTGTGCTGACAGTGTCTTTATCAGTAGGCTTTATATTTATGCTTAACACGAAGTATAGGGCTTCCACAACTCTCTCCCATACGTTGAACAAGGGTGATGCGTGTCAGCAGCGCCGCGTCAGACACGCTTCTGGTGTGCAAAGACACAGAAATTGCGACGCAGCCGCCACGCAGCTGACACGCAACAGAAACGCCACGCTCACGCCACGCAGCCAGTGTGTCTCCGGCCTTAGTCTCGAGCCCTGGGTGTTAGTCTGTAAAATGTCAGGAACTCAGTTTAGGAGATGTATGACGCTGTTCCTCGCTTCATCATGATGGACGACTCGCACAATATGTGTTATGATGTGAATAGGTGAGGAACACACATTGTGAGAAATTCAGGCTCCGGTAATGAGGATCGCAGGTTGAATTGGTGGACGCAGAGCTTGAGACGGGTGATGAAGCCCTATCTTTTGCTCTTTCTGTTAACTCAGAGCTCCCCGTTTTGGATTATGAAGCTTGCTTTGCGATTTCTTCAGATCCAAACGAGAAGCTCATGCTGTCTGCATCTGATTCTGAGGGTTTAGGTGTAGGCATGCAGGAGGGTGTAGTCTACACAAACTGCTGAATTTGAGGAACTGCTCAAGGTTGTTACTCGTTCTGTGACCAAATTAAATTTGGATGGGCCTGATGAACAGAGCGTTTGTTCGTTTCAATATTGACAACCGCTTTCTTACATCATGCAGAGAGCAACCTCCCCGCCTTCATCTCTTATTCATCCCAGATCTCAATACAGAAGTGTCGAGAATGTGGAAGAATCTGTATTCTGGTCATATGCATACCCATACCTCATTGGCATACTCTACAGTTGTTGGTATGCACAAGCAAGGGTACGGGGCGATGCCAAAGGTGGAAGAAATGCTTGCTGACTATTTCTCCCCTTTAACCGCATCATCGTGGAGGAAGCCTCTGTCATGTACCAGGCCTCCCGCAATGCCATCAGGGGATATTTCTGCCAACCCCGCCACCATTGATGATTTGGGAAGCAGAGACACCAAGCGGTTTATCCGCCCCATCCTCGCACAATCTATCTTTAAGGCTTGTTTGGTTGTTCCCTGCCAGTCCTCTGAAGTCCCGCACAGGTTGATTCTCTGAAAAATGACCCCTGTGTCGTGGCAGCAGGGGTTCAACATTCAGAGTTAGGGTTAATCTAGTTACTCCGGGGACCAACTGAAACCACAACCCATTGAGGATGTCAAATTTTCACTCATGCTACGTAAAAAGAGGCAAATTGTCTGATGTAACTATTTTAAAGTCAAATAAGATGTGTAGGGTTGGAATTTGGCATAAACAGCTTTCCTAAATTAAAACCAATTTTGTTTACTATGCTGGAATAAAGTTCATAGAGTAAACGGTGATTCCCACAGGGTTGTGTGGAACAAGGGGGTCAAGAGGTTCAAGAGGTCAAGAGCCTACCTTATGTTTTAGGCTATGAAGTGCGCGCGCCCTCAA
Source organism: Semotilus atromaculatus (assembly GCA_031834385.1). NCBI lineage: Eukaryota > Metazoa > Chordata > Actinopteri > Cypriniformes > Leuciscidae > Semotilus > Semotilus atromaculatus. The sequence goes on from JAULUF010000028.1 coordinate 29,683,810, forward strand.
ACACTGTTCCCACAATAACTGCTTCCCCAGCTCAAGCTGTGAATGTAGATCACGTGCCCAATATGAAGTACGCGCGCCTACACATAAACACGACCAACGAGCCGTCAACTCGGACCATTTTTCCTGCCGACTAAAATCCGTGCTGGCGCGACCACCATAACGTTGCGCAACATCAAATGGCAAACTTAATGAAAGTGGAACGAAACTGCGCTATTATTTTGTGCTTCACGGACGGACCGTTTATCAGTTCGGACCATCAATGTCAGTGCAGCGCGAGCCGATCTTCATCAAGCACACAGCACAGCGCTAAGAGATCCAGTAAAGAAAGCATTTGAATTCGCCACTGAAGTAATAACATCACTGCGAGATCTAGTGAGAAGCATTCACATTTGTCTGTTATTAACGGATCAAACAGCGCTAACGTGGAAACCAAGAGAAACAATTATGCCATGAATGAACTAGTTATAGTTCACAGATCAGCAACATTCACCATGGATTTAATATAGTAACACACTAACTGTAACCATGGAAGTTTGGCAGAAATAGTAACATGCTTCAGGTAGGTCTACATCACACATCTTTTTCCAACACTTCAAAACTCAAATATTATAATATTTAAATGTTATTTTTAATGTGATGATGACCAAAACATTATTTGTTTATACTTCAAAGATGACCCCCATTTATAAAACTAAAAGTTTTAAGATGTAGGAAAACTCACACTTTTAATAAATAGGAAATTTCTCTGGCATTTCTTTATTTTTGCTGTATCGAAAACGGACCGAACCGTGAATTTTGTGAACCGTTACACCCCTAACCAATTTTAAAGAAAACAAGGCATGTGGTTTAAAAGATGGCAAGTAAAATAAAAAGTAAAATCTGTATGCAGTACAGTTTCATTATTGTTCATTATTATCCAGAGCGGCTTACTATAAATAATTTGTGCGACCAAATCATGTTTTGCGCCAGTAACAGAAAAAGTTAGTAGCGCAAGTGCCACCAGTGGAAAAGGTTAGTGTAGTTCCCTGTTTCTGTCCCTCCATTTGATGATCTACACAACTACCAATTTCAAGCCCCAGAAAGGTAGGAAAAACCGTCCACTGTAGTCAATCATGTTATCCCTTAAAACTAATCTTTGATCACCAAAATTACACATTGAAGTGTTTTTTTCCTTGAAAAAAATGTCTTCATGTCTTAACTCTACACCCTTGCCTCATTTATTATACGCGGTTCTATGAATATGAAAAATGAGCCCTGCCTCCACTCACTCACTCAGAGATCCACTGGTTGACAATCATACGTTGATCTGATTGGTTACAAGGTACAAGGTGACGTCAGAAACACCAGCGATTTCACACCGTTTTTGAGACTGTCTTTGGTTCACTGCAGTTTTAAGGAGAAAATACTCAGCAATGCGGTCGACTTATGAATTTACACATGCTTTGTCTTAAACCATATTTAAAACACCACAGACATATAAACTATATTAAAAGCTTGATTTTCAGTAATCCATGTGACTCCAGTGGTTTAAACTCAGTTTTATGAAGCAACGTGAGGGCTTTGTTTGTGCACAAAAAGGTTAAACCACTGGAGTAATTAATGACAGAATTGTTATTTTTTGGTGAACTAACCCTTTAAGGAAACAGTATAATAGGTGGTTTATCCATATAACTCACTCCAGCCGAACACGGTGATCTTCCTCATGTAGTTTGTGATGGTGACGTTCTGTCTGATGACAGAAGTACATATGAAGAGCTTGAATGAAGAACCAGGTGAATGTAGTCAGCATGGAGTAATGCATGAGCAGCGCTATGAAGACACACGCAGCCTTGTCTTCTGTGTTGGCCACGCTCTCGTTTGACAAAAAGGATAAATTCAGGAGAAACAAAGCCACAAACATGTTCATCAAGATCTTCGTGGCCTGGTTTGATCTGACATCTCTATTAAAATATAAAAACAACCTGTATTTGTAACATGCATTTATGCATTTTGCAGATACTTAATTATCCAAAAGAGGAACCAAAGCAATTGGTTAAAAAAAACGTACAGTAACTATATGTTATATTTTAAGTTACTCTACCGTAGGAAATGCATGAACAGAGCGACGACGTGAAAAAACATGGAGATGCCACAGCCGATAGAAGAGATGAAGCTCAAGGATTCCACATACGGCGCTGTGATTAGATCTACATCTGAAGGAGACTGAAAGAACAGAGAAAACACAACAGAAACAACCCTTTTAACCCCTTACACGACACCGGTTGCTGCTCACAAGTCATTCTGGAAAGACATAATCATCATATATTTAAAAAGCTGATACTTGGGAGTTTACAGCTCAAGACTCAGCCTAATATTTTAAATGTATACAAATAGTATAAACATGTTGATAACAACTTATAACCACAATATAATTCACAAGTTCACACTTACAAATAATCAGATATATTAAAGCAGTAAGAGTATTTGGCGTGCGGTCCGAGGAGAGGGCTCCGAAGAACTCCCCCCGTATCTCTGGCGAGTGTGAGGAGACGGGGTGGTGGAGGGATGCTGAAAACTGTTGAGGAACATAGGCGAGTCGAATGTGTATATATTGGCCTCAACTCATTTTGCTGATTGGGTAGACATGTTGAGAACTGATTGTTGACAGCTAGTTTGGATAGATTGGATAGACATGATGATTGGATAGACGTGGTACCGAAGTCGGTACTTTTGACAACACTAATCCCGAACTTTGTTAATTAAACATCATTTCACGAGTTCACACTTACAAATAATCAGATATATTAAAGCAGTAAGAGTATTTGGCGTGCGGTCCGAGGAGAGGGGTCCGAGGCCCGAGCCCAGAGAACTCCCCCCGTATCTCTGGCGAGTGTGAGGAGACGGGGTTGTGGAGGGATGCTGAAAACTGTTGAGGAACATAGGCGAGTCGAATGTGTATATATTGGCCTCAACTCATTTTGCTGATTGGGTAGACATGTTGAGAACTGATTGTTGACAGCTAGTTTGGATAGATTGGATAGACATGATGATTGGATAGACGTGGTACCGAAGTCGGTACTTTTGACAACACTAATCCCGAACTTTGTTAATTAAACATCATTTCACGAGTTCACACTTACAAATAATCAGATAAAGTACTATGTGTATTTGGCGTCCTGTCCTGCCCTGGGAGAACGGTTTTTGGCCCGAGCCCAGAGTACTTTCCAAAAATTGCAAACCAATGCGGGACAGCTGCAAGGAACATTACTGTCAAGGTGGATATGGTGAGCTTTGAGAGAACAAGCTGGAGCTGAAGAATTAAGTTGATAAGGATGCTGTGGTATGGACATCTGTGTTGCAGGAAAGAGGGAAAATTATGATCTAGCCTGGGCAAGAGAGATAGGATGGGGAAGCTCCGGGGCCAAAGCTGTTTGTGGAGACAGCCACAATATACAAGCCTCATGCTTGGGACGGCATGAGCATAAATATGTTAATGAAGTTATTTATGGCCACTCTGCTCTCTTATGTCTGACGCTGAGAACTGCCCATTCGTGACTCGATTTATTCTCTCTTGACTAATCTTAGCACCTCTGTCTTTGAGACTTAGAGCCCTATCATACACCCGGTGCAATGCAGCGACAGGTGCAACACAAGTGTCTTTTGCTAGTTTCAGCCCGACGCAGTTTTCATTTTCATGTCCTGTTGTTTAAATAGCAAATGCATTTGCGCCCATTTGTGTGCCTATGGTCTGGTTTGAAAACGAGGTGTGTTCAGGCGCATTTTTGGACCGTTGCTATTGTGAGGCAACTCTGCGCCCTTGACCAACCTGGTCTAAAGTCAATGGCGCAATATTTTTTTTTATTATTTTAAGAACGTATTAATAATATGAGCCTATAGGCGGGTCCACAATGCACGTACACTCTGCTTATTACACACACAGGGACGTGCAGCAGCACACAAACATGCCAAATATTAAAAATAGAAGGACTACAATGTAAAAGATTAATATTGTGTACGGTTTTAAAAGATATAGTGCAATCCGGCTTGTCCCGTAGATGGTCTGCTGTAGATCCGTTTCCTCTCTGGAGACGCGTTCAGTCTTTCCGCAAATTCCTCCGGTATCATTATTGGATTTTCAAGAAATTTATCGATTATCGCAGAATTGCTGTATTGTGATATTATCTGTATGGTGAGCCATGTATCGTGTATCGTGAGGTACCCTGTGATTCCCACTACTAATTTTGATCAAACGTTACAGATTAATTATTACATACATTAAGAAATGAATGTCAATGCAACTTAGCTTTATCATAAACAGTGGTCAAATATTGAAGCTGGAGTCTTAGTTATTTATAATAATCCTCAATATGTCCCGTACAAGTAAGAGTGTGATGTTTTAACATGCAGTGAATGTTGAACAACAATAAGCTGGGGGTGTCTGCGATGTTTGCACGTAAAGGGGTTAAACTCTTTGTTGTTTATTAGCAAGAATCAGATCTTTACATTTTTAATTCTTATCATTTGTATGACTTTAGTCATCTTTTACAAGTTCACCGGGATATTGACTCTGATATTGATTTCATGGGGTCTTTAATTGAAACTCTGAGAAGCTTCTCACCATCAGCACTGCAAAGAACGTCAGATGTGAACACGAGCACTTTATGGTGTTGTTGTTGATTTTAACTGTCTCACAGCCGGACGTCGTCCATGTAAGATTTCCTTCAAAGATAAGAGAGAGAGGAATGAAATATCTAAAATAAATTAGGTTTGTTGATGGGAACTGATCAATACATCCATAAATAAATGTACCTTTGCCGTCCCAAGAACTGCAGGACGCCTCACCGACCTGTAAGAACATTTTTATTTTGCTTTCGAGTTGTCTGGTCGTTATTAAAAAAAATAAGTTTCACAACAAAACCTTCATTACCAGATCTTTCTGTGTAAAGAACATTTCTATATTGTTGGTAAGGTTGGAGATATTGGCCTTCATCGTTATTCCATAAACCTCATTGTTCAATTGTTCGATTGTTTCATCCTAAATAAAAAAATAGAGCAAATCAAATATAAACGTGTGTAAATACAATAGATCAACAAACATTTGTTAAAGGAATAGTTTTAACACAAAAATGTCTCTTATGCTGTTACATTTTTACTGGAACACAAAAGTAGAATTTTTAACTTTTCAAACAATTCAGTCACAAAGAGGATAAAAAACACCATAGAAGCATCATAACAGTAGCGGTTATGGCATAATTTACGAATATCCAGCTCTTCTGAGGTCAAGAGATCTGTGTGATAATGGAAAAGAGATTAGTGTAAATGTATTCTGTGAACTTGGCTGAAAATATTTGGGTGAACTGTCCCATAAACATTCATTAAAATTTTCAAACATGGATTTGTTGAATTGTTAGTACCTTTCCCATGTCTTTGAACCGTAGAACTCCAAGTAACGCACGTCCATTTATCAGTCGTGATTTATTAAAGGCCTCGCTGGGAATCTTTATAGACCAGGGATTGTCTGTCTTCAGGTCACTTTGACAATCAGTAACCTGTGAAAAATGAATTATAATAATAAATAAGGATTCATACCATGTTTTATTGTTTCTGAAGTCTTACGTTTATCCTGTTTGGATCTGAAGAGTAACATGTGTCTCTGTTTTCTGTGTTTTCGTCTTGTATGTGAAGAAGACCAATAACATCCCCCATGACAATCCGTGCGTTGCTTATATTGTTGTGTTCCATCTCTTCCATCTTAGACTCCAGATTGTCCAAAGCGGCTCTGCAAAATTGAATAATGACTCTGTAAATTCTGTAATAAGGCTTTTCATTTTAAAAATCACTGGCACTTACGATGCTTTTGAGGGATTATTAAACCCATCCTTGTCTTTTAGATCATCTGTGGTTAGATTATAAATGATCTTGTCTGCTATGATACTGGTAGTTGGATTGTTAGTTGTCGCAGATGGTGTGAAACTGGTAGTTTGATTAACATTATTCAAAATTCCTGTAAAAGAGAAGTGATGGAATTATTACAAGTCTCACTAAATATAAATAATCTAAAATAGTCTGTGGTTGAACCATTATCAAAAACACATTACAGTGCTTACAGGACAATTAATATTCAAACTCAAAGATTCAAAAAGCTTGTTTTGTTGATTATTTTAGCCTTAAGTGTGTTCGGATCTGTTTATGGTTTGCATTGACAACAGTGATCAATCTATCATAGTGAAACACTTTTGTGGAAAGTAGATTTAATCTTATGTTGAAAAAACTCACAACCTTCATCACTACCACTGTGTCTATTGTAGGACGACACGCACCTGTGAAATTCAAGGTTGATTGCGGACAATTATCTTTTAGCAATAAAAGATCAAACATTTAATTCATTCTGAGGCCTTGTACACACTAATACGTTTTCGTTTGTAAACGCAGATTTTTCTCTCCGGTTTGGCACTTCTGCACGGCGTCACGTTTTTGACCAAATATATAATGGTGAGAGTGAGTGCAACCCGGACGCTTCAGTGAATGCTGAGATATTTTGCTAAATAAAATCCTGTCAAAAGAATTACGCGATAACTTAATAATTCATTTTGAAGTTTGTATCATCTCAGTGAGCTTTTGTGCGGTTTTACGCATGCGCACTAATGTGAATTTAGTGCTTTCAGGCGTTTTTCAAAGTTTCTCATTCACACTGAAACGTAAGCAAAACGTGTGGAAATTTTTTTGTGATGTCAGCGATTTTTTAAATAATTTATTTATTGTATTGTACTGATATGTCGATAATTTAACATGTTATGTATGCATGTACCGTAGAAACAAATTTCCTCTCAAGGACAAATAAAAAATCGATCTATGTAGAGACTTTTTTTTAAACATTTTTTTTTTTTGTTGAACAAGAATGGTTTATAAATAATATGTACACAGGTTTTACCTAGAAAAGATGTTCAGTGTGACCTTTGTTGTGTGAAAATTACCTTTGTTTTTCTCCTCAGCTGATCGAGATGTCAGATTTACAGCTGGAAGAAAAACAGAAATGACCTCAATGAGTTTGTCACTCGTCACAAGTGCTTTCAGACAACAAATATGTAATATTTACACAGTCTGATTTGTTGATGTCACACAGACTTGGAGTTTGCAGTTTTCTGAACTGGCTGCACAAATACAACATATATGGCCACTATGTAATGATGTTTACATTTTAATTTTATAAAGCAACATACTTATCTGGCATTGAGCACAACAGACGATCATCAGCAACAGCAAATTCTGCTTTTGTCGAGACATAATTCCCCCAAACAGCCTGAGAGAGACACAAGAGTTGAATTTTCCTTTTCAACAGATGTTAGTAATAAATATTAAAGCATTTTCTTATTACATTCTTGATGGAAAGTCCACAGTCCAAGAGGAGAGAGTTTCATCCGTTCACATATGAAGCCGTATGATTATGATCCGCAGCTCAGAGCCGCTGAAACAATGACAGTTCATTTACAGACATGCAAATCATGTTATTGTGCGCTTTAACTGTACATTTCAGCATTCCTTTACATTCAGGTCCAGTTTATCAAGTTACATTTGTTCACAGAGAACAATGTAAGTACAATTATATACCGTAGAAACAAGATTCCAATGAAAGCTGGCCTTTATTAGTGGTTATTAGACAATATTTAGATTATTTTGCTATAGTTAAATTCAAATCAGGTTTTTCAGGTTAATCTGATATGTTGTTTATTAAGTTTGTCTCTTTCTTTCCTTTCAATAAATGGCACTTGCTGTGATATTTGTTAACTAATCAATGATATTCACATATTTACTATTTGACAAAAGTGAGTAAATGTTTTTGGAGCCACTGAAAGTCCATCATGATGAAGACATGTTATTATCTTCATTACAGTCACATGAGAGGCTCTCAGATACAACACATCAAAGCCACATTTAATAATGCAGAAGAAGCCATTAGGCTAGTTGATTTTGACAGTGTTTCCGCAACTTGCATTTTCACTAAACAAATATGTTCCACATCCGTGTGCGTGAATTTTGTTAAGTTGTTTTATCAAAGTATTATGTAAATATCTAAATCCACAGGCGTGTGTTTCATCCTGGAGATGTAAATTTGTTTTTTAAAAGAGTATAGTTTGTGTCTCTCTCACACGCACTTTCAAACATGGATTATAACATCAATAAATCTAACATCAGTAATATTCAGCACAATTCAATCCTTCCACAATAACAGACGGTTTCAGTAATGATCATCACAGATATCTGTCATTTGTTTTGAGTGATTTCAGTAAAGTTTAATCATTTTAGGGTCATAAGTTTAAAATGATGTATGTAAATTAAGTTTTCTTTCTTTTTTTTTCTTTCTTTATATAGCAGTGCTAAATGTAAGCGAGTGTTTTTTTTTTGTGTGTGTTTTTTTTACAACTACAACCCTCAGGTATCCAAAGTGCTTCACATCAAAGATTAAAATCAAACAACATATCATACCATACACAGAATAAAACATAAAACAATACAATCAGACAATGTTGCATAAAACAGGCAAAAGAAAATGTCACACCACTTTGAGGTTGCCCAAAGTGCTTTACATTCAAAATAAAATAAAAAATACAATACAAATCTCACACCACATATACCACTTTAAGATTACCTGTTAAAAGTGGTCAATGATAAATGGGCCTTGAGCAAGATCCTGAATATTGATTTAGCAGATCTAATAGATAGAGGCCATAACAGAAGCGCGATCTTCTTTGTGAAGGCGTTTAGTCTTTGGTACGACAAGAAGTATTTGATTTTCTGAACGCAATGCTTATTATAGGGGGATTATAAGGAATCAAAAGTTTTGCAAGGTACACGGGGACCTGATTATTTAGAGATTTGTATACAAACACTACAATCTTATATTTGACTCTTAAGATGAACGGCCATCCAGTTTTAAACATCATTTAGGCAAGCTAAAATACAATCCAAAGATTTTGTCGGGGTTCTTAGTGGTAAATGCAATTAAGTGTTGTTGGCGAAACAGTGGAATGATACTCCATACTTTCTAAAAATGCTACCCAATGGGAGCAAGTTCAAAGAAAAAAGTGTTGGAGAGAGAATAAATCACTTCAGGTCCTTGCAACCGAAATCCTTGAGTTTGAAATTCGAGTCCGTAAAAAATAATAAATAAATTAAAAAATAAATACGATCTCACGTTATGTCAATCACGCTTGCACACTGCCTCTGAAACTTTCATCCGTCATAAAAAAAATCGGTTCGGGTTCAATTTTCTGCGTTTTTTAACCATCCATTTTGAATGGTGTTTTGACAATTCAGATCCACCGAATCACGAATACGAAAAAACGCATACAAAAATTTCTGACTCAGTGTGCAAGGACCTTTACAAAGGATTGACACCATTTAAAAAACTGATACCGACCGTTTGATTGACGAACTTACTGTCCAATGACTCGAGGTGGTCTTGGAAATGATTGGCTGGAGTTTTTCGAGTCCTGCCCGTTCCACAGATGATTAAATTGCTTAATTTTCATTTCAGTGCTTCTAACTCAGTGGCTGTAAGTGGGTTATGAATAGGATTTCAAGTGATTTTGAAAAAATGGACATAAAAAAGAATCACACACCCCACCTTTAAGTAATTACTCTGTATCACAGACACGTGAAATAAAGTGTTACCGAATTTTCATTTTAAAATGATAGTCATTTTAGAAAAAATACCTTTTCTAAAATTTTTATATGAGAGATATATAGGTCTATAATTCTTCACATCATCCGGGGCCAGATTTGGCCGCTTCAGCATGGTGTCGCTACAGCATGTTTAAACTGTGGGCATGAGCCTCTAAGCAGGCTTTTATTGGTCAAAATGCACTAAACTCACTGATACACAGCCGAAAGCCTGCTTTAACAACCGGCTAGGCATCATATCGTTTATACAGTGGGTGGGTTTCAAATTTTGCACAGTGTCTTGTAGTGTTGATGCAGTAATGGGCTGAAGCTCCTCCTCTCCGCAATGCAGGCAGGAGATATGATGGATCAAAAGACGGAATCTGGGAACGCTAATCAATGATCTTTTGGATATGAATATGAAATATGAAAACTCACGAAATCAGAGGACTTTTGGTGTGTGTTGTTTAACGGATTAATGACAGAATTTATAATCAAAACAAGCATTTGTTAAATTTGAATGAGCTCTCACTCATTGAAGATTATAAACCTACAATATCATAAAAACATTTGTCTTTGGTAAAAAAATTTTTTTAAATTGTATGATTTTGGTTAAAACACAGTTTTCCCTTAAACAGCAGCTCAGTTAAAAAAAATCTGTCTAAGAAAGAAAAACACCCTAAACCTTAATTATGCTAATTTTTTATATTTTTTCTCAGCATTCATTCTGGATTAAACAAAGGTTGTGGTGGAGCTGGAGCTTTCTGGATCAGAGAAATTTCCCGCAACATCATTATGAATGTGGTAGTAATACAGGAAGAGGAAAAGCCCTGAAAAAACAAACAAAAAAACTGATAAGAAAACCATGGTATTTGGTATATGAAGTTCTATTGTATTTATTTCTGCAAAACAAAAGGCTGATTTGATGGAAGCTGAAGATGGAGCTGATGTTCAAATAGTTTGGACTATGTGCCAATGTAGTTTATGCAGTGATATTTGTTATTACAGACCTATAGGCGTCACGATCAGCCACGCACTACATTTCCCATAATTCACTGCCTGGACTCATCTTCACTGATTGCTTTCACCTGTGTCTCATCACCCTGTTAGTCTCCCTAGTCATTCCTGGAGCCGAAATATAACTGGGTAAACTGGCAGCGGAGTCACACAGACCAAAACAAAGACCGATATTACGACACAGAACGCACATTTTCAAAGGAGAGTAACTAAATCTATAGCATTGTTTTTCAGAGAAACAAGTACGTGAACTTAGCATATTTCTTAAATATCTGCAAACATATTATGTCTTTTTTTTTTGTTGCTTTTGTACAGTCAAAAACGTACAGCACATTTAAAGTCATTTGAATAATTTTTCAAAATGTAACCAAAAATAAACTTTGGGCCAAATGCTTTTGGTCAAATTGATTGTTACAATAGCTGCTTTTATAAACTCTTATTATCAATAAAAACATTTTTTAAAGGGGCTATATGTAGTTTTTAGCAGCCTCTAGCGGTGAAGTTTCAGATTGCAACCAATTTTTACAAAAGCGCTAGTGCTCGAACTCATAGACAATACCGTCTATTACGCAAATATCTTGGCAAATACTTGACGGATTCGGCTAGCACAGAGCTCGTTGGAACCGTATAGTCGAGCTGAAACAAACCATATAAGTTTCATAATTTTTGGTGGTTTTCGCAGAGATATTAGCCGAAAACCATCGGGAGCACTGCAAAATTGCGGACGCTGGTGACGTCACGATCTCAGAAGAAAATTGCTCGTATCTGTGGAACGTGAAGACCCAGAGAGCTCAAGTTCGGGAGAGGAGGTCCCAGGGGGAACCTTGTCCGACCGCTAGAGTGGCGGGCCCCGGGGACGCCCCGTATCGGATCGCCATTCGCTGGGACCCCCGATTTCTAACGGCTATAACTCGGGGACCCGGGCGAGTTGGACCTCAGGGGTGGGCTCGTGCGAAAGGCCCCGTCCAGCACTACGAACGATTTGAGTCTTGGGAATGTTGATCAAACATTGACCGAGATATAGGCCGAAAAACTTGACTGGACGTAACTCCCTGACCGTCTACAATAGACTGTATATAAAGGAGAGAGGCTCGGGAGCGCAGGCACGTCACATCCAATGGATTTCGCTGTAAATCCGACCCGGAGCCTTCACATAGAAACAGGAATACTGGCCTTCAGAGGTAATAACAAAACCTGACAAGTGGATCATTGTAATGTGTGATTACAACCCCTTCACACACAGGCAATAAAAAAGGATTCATTTTAGTAGAAAAGTGACATATAGCACCTTTAAATGAATGAATAAATAAATGAATAACAAATATTTTAAAAAGAATCAAAGATGTAAGGAATAATTGACGACAGGCCGTTGAATTATTATAAAAATAATGCACACCCGAGGTGGTAATGCGGTCACGACGCGAAGCGGAGCTCTATGTGCCAATGCACACCTCGGTGTGCATTATTTTTATAATAATTCAACGGCCTGAAGTCAATTATTCCGCTTATACTACAGTTACCACACCTCGAAACATTGTTCAAATGATGTATTTCAAGACGTTTGTAAAGTTTTTGTCATTAAAACGCTCTTGTATGTAGAACTAATTTCCTGCGCATCTAATCCCATGCCTCCGTTGCTAATTCCAAAACGTCATTTTAGAGTTAGTAACGGAGGTTTGAGCCACTGTGTCCTAGGGGTGGTGAAAAAAATCGATTATCGATTAATCGCGATTATGTTATGAACGAATATGAATCGATTATTAAATTTTCAAAAATCGATTTTTTTTTGTTGCATTATTTTCTTTTGTAAAACATGTTATACCGGAAGTTGAACGTCACGAACGCGCCCAGTTCCAGTTAGCAAGCGCGTGTAACGGCCATAGACAGTAAAAGAAACGGCGCCCGCGGCTCGCTCTCTCCCTCTCTCTCACACACACATACAGTTTGATCGCGCCCGCGGCTCTCTCTCTCTCTCTCTCTCTCTCTCTCTCTCTCTCTCTCTCTCTCTCTCTCTCTCTCTCTCTCTCTCTCTCTCTCTCTCTCTCTCACACACACACACAGAGTTTGATCGCGGCTCGCTCTCTCTCTCTCTCTCTCAGTTCGATCGCCTCAACTTAGTACAACTTGATTACTCACAAGTTAGTGTGTTGCATTTTGTCACTGTGTTCTACAGTACAGTATATAAGCTGAAGCTACAGTAAGTTGTAAATTTTTTCTTTTGTAAAAAATGTTATACCGGAAGTTGAACGTCACGAACGCGCCCAGTTCCAGTTAGCAAGCGCGTGTAACGGCCATAGACAGTAAAAGAAACGGCGCCCGCGGCTCGCTCTCTCCCTCTCTCTCACACACACACACACACATACAGTTTGATCGCGCCCGCGGCGCGCGCTCTCTCTCTCTCTCTCTCTCTCTCTCTCTCTCTCTCTCTCTCTCTCTCTCTCTCTCTCTCTCTCTCTCTCACACACACACACACAGAGTCACACACGTGGGTGGTGATGGCGCAGTGGATAAGACACATGCCTGTGGTGTGAGAGACCCGGGTTCGAATCCACTGTGAGACACCAATGTGTCCCTGAGCAAGACACTTAACCCCTAGTTGCTCCAGAGGCGTGCGACCTCTGACATGTATAGCAATTGTGTAAGTCGCTTTGGATAAAAGCGTCAGCTAAATGAATAAATGTAAATGTAAATGTAAGTTTGATCGCGGTCTCTCTCTCTCTCTCTCTCTCTCTCTCTCTCTCTCTCTCTCACACACACACACACAGAGTTTGATCGCGGCTCTCTCTCTCTCTCTCTCTCTCTCTCTCTCACACACAGAGTTTGATCGCGCCCGCGTCTCTCTCTCTCTCTCAGTTCGATCGCCTCAACTTAGTACAACTTGATTACTCACAAGTTAGTGTGTTGCATTTTGTCACTGTGTTCTACAGTACAGTATATAAGCTGAAGCTACAGTAAGTTGTTCAAAAATGTAATCTTAATGATTAAATTGGACAATTTTCTTCTAGAAAGACAAGGTGTTCAGGTGGAGAAAAAACGTTTTCTTTACCTTGACATGTTTCGACTGCAACCTGCAGTCTTCCTCCACCTGAACAACACCTTGTCTTTCTAGAAGAAAATTGTCCAATTTCTACAGTATGTTGGTTCTGACCTACTTCCTAAAGGAAATAAGCCTTTCATTTATTTGTTATTGTTTAGTTCAACTTTATGAGTCACAACACAATGTGATGTATTCATTTCTGTGTTCTACAGAACATAAGTTACATACAAATAATTCTCAAGTTATAACTACACGACACAGAAAGTGCTTTGAGTTGTTTTTACTCAATAAAAGAGTTAAGTAATTCAGGAGCTGACTTTTTTTAATACTGCAATCACTTTGTAGTGTATTTTCGTTAACTGTTGTGAAATGGAAAATCAATAATCGCTAATCGAGAATCGTTAATAATCGAAAATCGACTGTAATCGAATCGGGACTTCAATAATCGTAATCGAATCGAATCGGGAAATCAGACAGATTAACCACCCCTACTGTGTCCCCAGCATTAGTCTGCTTCTCTGCTATCACTCAACGACTGGCTGAAACACTCTCTGACTGTGTCCATCGACTGCACCAGATGTTTAACCCAGACTGTGATCACAGACTGAACGCGCTGAACACGCTTTTGGGCATGATCAATCATCAATCATAATAAATTACATTCATAACCGGCCTTACAGTATAAGTGTGTCCCCGGCTTTATGCAGTTATTAATTCAGTTATTAGAGCGAGAGAGAGAGAAGCATGCGTCAATATTATTATTTATTTATTAATTCAATTTGTTTTAATTAGTTTGTTCATGTTTTTTTCTTCTTCTAATATTGACAGTAGACTAGCCTAATAAATGAAACCCAACGTCCTTTTAACAAGTTTAGGCCTATCAATAATTATTTATGTTATAGCCTATTATCTGCAATAATTACGAAAACCCGTGCAGCACTATTTATATAGGCCTATTCAGTTTAATTTTCTATTGATTATAGATAGGACTATACTTTATTTATTAAAATTAAACTGCATGTTTCCAATGATTGTGAAGTTAGACATTGAAAATGGCAGATCAAGCGCATGTGGCTGCATGTTTATCTTGTTATGAATTGTATCCTATTTTCCGTTATTACAGTTGACTACGCGAAGTGATATGGAACTGTAATACGGTCAAGACCTGCTGGAACTACTTTAGCCGTGCGTTTCCCTGAAAATAATTGCACACCTTAGAACGTTCTCAACCAATCAGAATCAAGCATTCAACAGCCCTGTAGTATAAATACATTTAATAAAATAATTATTATTATATATAAAATAAAACAATTACGTACAGAAAAATAGAAGCATTCTACTAAACCAAATGTAATGATGCATGTGATTGTTTCTCACCCTGAAACGAGTTGAACACAGTGAAGATGTAATATGAGGGGATGAGCATCGGTCCATAACTGAAGAACGCCACAGCCCACGTCAGGCCGAAGAGCAGGAACAAACTCAACACCATCATGAGCTGCTTTCTGGACGTCTTTCTCTTGCCGTCAGGAGCTCTTATGTGTCGGGCTTGGACAATCTTAGTGACGATCATGATGAAGATTCCAGTCGTGAAGATGAAGACTGAGATGTAGTAGCCAATGTTCACTATGTAGTGAATTAACGGATCTGTAATCCAGCACCTATAATTAGAAGAGAACAGGCAATGTTGACATGTTAAAGCTTCTTTAATTCATGCATTTGTGACATCAGAACAACTTACATTCGTGTGGTTTTTCCAGATGTTGCGTTTATAATCACTGTTTTATATCCTCCTAATGAAACAACACCTACGACTATTGGAGCCGGAAACGCTGAAAGCACACGGAGACAAGGGTTATCATAGGTAACTAAAAAACATTAACAAAACATTAAATAAAATACTAAAATAACACTGATGGAGAAAAAATATTTTGTTGAGTGCTCAGATGCTCTTTAAAGGAACGGCTCAAAAAAAGGACAAAAACACCATAAAAGTATCATGACAGTAGTTCATCTCCCGTGCACAATATTTTCT
The DNA here is from genome assembly GCA_031834385.1 of Semotilus atromaculatus. NCBI lineage: Eukaryota > Metazoa > Chordata > Actinopteri > Cypriniformes > Leuciscidae > Semotilus > Semotilus atromaculatus. Next base: position 29,699,538 of record JAULUF010000028.1, read on the forward strand.
TAAGTTAACACTATAACAGGTGGTTTCTCCATATAACTCACTCCAGCCGAACACGGTGATCTTCCTCATGTAGTTTGTGATGGTGATGTTCTGTCTGATGAGCCATAAGTACATATGAAGAGCTTGAATGAAGAACCAGGTGAATGTAGTCAGCATGGAGTAATGCATGAGCAGCGCTATGAAGACACACGCAGCCTTGTCTTCTGTGTTGGCCACGCTCTCGTTTGACAAAAAGGATAAATTCAGGAGAAACAAAGCCACAAACATGTTCATCAAGATCTTCGTGGCTTGATTTGATTTGGCTTTCCTGTTCAAATATAAAAACAAAATGTATTTGTAACATGCATTTATGCATTTAGCAGATGCTTTAATCCAAAAGAGGAACAAAAGCAACTGGTCAAAGAACTTAAAGTAACCATATGTTATATTTTAAGATACTCTACCGTAACAGGAAATGCATGAACAGAGCGACGGCCAGAAAAAACATGGAGATGCCACAGCCGATAGAAGAGATGAAGCTCAAGGGTTCCACATACGGCGCTGTGATGTTTGCATCTAGAGGAGGAGACTGAAAGAACAGAGAAAACAATGGAAACAACCCTTTTAAAACCCTGTTAGCAAGTAATCATATGGTTTTATAAAACAACACTGTTAAAAAACATAATATAAACAATTATCTTATGCACATTATGTATTGTAACAAATGCCTGCTGAAGGGCGCAGATAACAGACACTACAATTAAATACTGAAATGTTCAGCGCGAGCCGAATGAGTCTCAGATCAGCAGCAGAAGTCAGATTTCCCTTATCTCGAGAGTGAGGAGCTGACTGACAAGACGATGGCGGTGATCCTAAAGCCCCTTTCACACAGAGCGATGATCCCGGCAAATTGCCAGAACGCCGTTCTGTGTGAACGCAAACACGACCCGGGATTGATACCGGCATTGATCCCGGGTTGAGGACCGTAACATTGCCAGGATCAGTCCCGGAACGCGTCCTGTGCGAACAAAAGCCAGGACCAATGCCGTAAGGGGTGTGTCATAGTGCGACTCTGTTGCTCTTAGAAGAAAGTTTGTGTTCGTCATCAACAAAGAAAGAACGAACAAATGTCTGCAAACTGGACCGAAGCAGAGACCAGGAGCTCCTACTATCCGCGCTGAAGATGAGATCGTTCGCCAGCTTTGTGGAGCGTGTGTATGTTTTCGACGCGTACGTTACACGTCTCATCCTGACGTCACACGGCTTTACGGGATCTTTACAGGATGTGTGTGAACGCACTCACAGATCCCGGCAAATCACTGGCAGTGTGAATGAACCAAAATCAAACAATCCCGGTACAAATGCCGGGTCACATTATCCGTGTATTTACCGGAAACTCTGTGTGAAAGGGGCTAAAGCGAAATATAAAAGCGCCTATTTAAGCAAGTTTGTCATTGTACTGTTGTTGTTTTATCATTAACAATAATAATGAACCCACCATTCAAGCAATTTCCGCCACCAAATTGGCGCTAATTTGAAAGCAAAAGAAAAATGCCCAGGATGTTCTTAGAAAAAGAGTAGGGGTGTAACCCCGGCATCCTGGCCAAATTTGCCCCTTAGCCTCTATCCATCATGGCCTCCTAATCATCCCCATATAAACTGATTGTCTTCATCACTCTGTCTCCTCTCCACCAATTAGCTGGTGTGTGGTGGGCATTCTGGCACAATATGGCTGCCGTCGCATCATCCAGGTGATGGTTGAGGAGATTCCCCCTTCCATGTAAAGGGCTTTGAGTACCCAGAAAAGCGATATATAAATGTAACAAATTATTATTATTATTATTATTTAACTCGCAGGGCACATATTTATTTATTAAATCACAGCCTTTGTGAATTCACAATAGCACTATGCAATAGTATGGTTTTTAAATGGTTTTAAAGGATTAGTTCACTTTCAAAAAAACTTTTGCTGATAATTTACTCCCCCCATGTCATGCAAGATGTCCATGTCTTTCTTTCTTCAGTCGAAAAGAAATGAAGGTTTTTGATGAAAACATTCCAGGATTTTTCTCCATATAATGGACTTCAACGGGACCCAAATGGTCAATGCAAAAAATTGCAAAAAATAAATAAATGCTGGCCTTGCTCTGTTCTGTGATGCGCGTTCGTGACTCACGTAATACGCAATTACGTTGAAAAGGTCAGGATTAATGTACGCGGAAGTACCGAGTCAGTGTTTACGAATGTGAGGAAGGAGGACCATATACACATATTCAAATGTCTTTGTGTCAGTTTATCGTTTAAATGCCCATTTCGTGTGCGTATCCTGGGTGTTTTAATATTAAAAAGGCTAAAAGAGAATTTTCATCAGGACAGAAGCGTGACCTTTTCAACATAATTGCGTATTACGTGAGTCACGAACGCGCATCACAGAACAGAGCAAGGCGAGCATTTGTGCTTATAAAACGTAAACTGTTTTATTTATTTGTGAAATGCCGATGGTTTGTCTAGATAAGACCCTTATTCATCGTCTGGTGTCGTTTAAAGTAGGGGTCGACCGATATGCGTTTTTCAGGACCGATACCGATACCGATTATTACAGGTCAAGTAGACCGATAACCGATATTTTGAACCGATATGTGTCTAGTGTAAAAATAAAAATGTATGTCAAAATTAAGAATAAAAAGGCCTCTGACAAAGACTCTTTAAATTCTTTTAACCATATATTTAATTCTGAGAACTGTTAATAATGAGAACATTAATATTAATAATAATAACAACAACATAAAAAGTGCAGCTTGGGGAAAGGGAAGTATTGGCTTCAATAATTTACAAGTTAGAAATGTAGGCTGTGTGTAATAGCTTAACCTCTCATTATTTTCTGATGACTAAAACATAGCCTAAAATAAAAGAGATGACTATTCAATTTGTCTAATGCACATCAATTGATTTACAAAAAAAGCACTCTATATATATATATATATATATATATATATATAGGCAGGTTATATACATATTAGAGGTGGGCATAGATTAATTTTTTTAATCTAGATTAATCTAGATTAATTTTAAAATTAATCTAGATTAATCTAGATTAAAATGGCTCATTTGAATTCTCCCGAAGGCATTCAGAATATGTGTGCTACCCAAATAATGACTAAAAGTAAGTCTTTGAGAATAGTTCGCCTCGCATAGGGATGTGCATTTCTGCCAAAAATGCCATTCGACAATCGAGGAACAAAAGTCGAATATCGTTAAAAACAAAACCCGCAATGACAGAAAGGGAGGCCAATTTCATCTTTAGCGATTTGTCATCAAACAAACTGTTTATTAATTGAACAAGTAACATGTTTTCTTCGGTTTTTTTAACAGTAACGTTAATTGGAAGAAGAAAAAAAACAATACGCACCACAGTCCGTTTTTGCATTGCCAATGCTCGTTAGATCAAAAAATAATGTCATCATATGTCATAATGATTTTATGTGAACCTGCCTTGTTACTGCAATAGCCTCCTTTTTAAACAAATTAGTTTCAATCAATGTAAACTATTCGTGTGATTATGCCACTGCGCAATGCACATACCGCGGGATGGCGGGTGTTCATTTCATAAACTGTGGACAATGGCAGCTTATTTAAACCTGTTAAAGGAGAACTCCGGGCAATTTTTAAGTTAATCTTGATCGTTAGACCTTTGTGAGTACTGTCTATAGAAAAAAAAACGAACCGGATTGGTGCTTGCGACGCGGAGCTGCGACCGCGAATGCCCAGAGCTCCCACTCAGCTAAAACGGCAGCTCTGGGGGCATGTACATAAAGAGCGTTTTTGAGCCTCTTAACAGACACATAATGCAATTAAAATATCTGTCCAACATGAACAGGGGCCTTACCTGTAAACAAGATGCGTTTAGCAACTTAGCCATGGTTTAAATTCACCTAAATAGTGTTTTAGACGGCAAGCTGTAGTCTCGCGCTGAAGTCTCGCTCCTCCCACCTGGACTCACGTGGGAACTCAGTTGTAGCCGGGATTGGTAAATAGTGTCCAGGTGGGATGAGCGAGACTTCAGCGCGAGACTACAGCTTGCCGTCTAAAACACTATTTAAACCATGGCTAAGTTGCTAAACGCAACTCGTTCACAGGTAAGGCCCCTGTTCATGTTGGACAGACATTTTAATTGCATTATGTGTCTGTTAAGAGGCACAAAAACGCTCTTTATGTACATGCCCCCAGAGCTGCCGTTTTAGCTGAGTGGGAGCTCTGGGCATTCGCGGTCGCAGCTCCGCTTCGCAAGCACCAATCCGGTTCGTTTTTTTTTCTATAGTCAGTACTCACAAAGGTCTAACGATCAAGATTAACTTAAAAATTGCCCGGAGTTCTCCTTTAACCTTTGCCAGTGCGCCGACTCTCTGAAGCGTTTTTTTTTTGTAGCCTATAAATTAATGTATGTCCAAAAACCGGATAATGTCATACTTTTTAGTAGTGCTATCGTGGCGTAATAATCTGTTTGGTTGTAAAATGTATTACCTGAATGAAATGAACTCGAATGTATCGTCCTGTAGAATCATTCATTCACAGACAGCATACGAAGATGTTCAACTAATAAAGATCTTCATCGCTGGCAAAGATATGATGCATTTGCAGATTTGCTTTCACTAGACTAAACTGTAGATCCACGGCCACTTCATCCAACGCTCTTGATGTTCTTAAATCTTCCTGTTATTTACGACTCCTCGAGTGTGAATTGAAAGCGCTTCAGACGATTCAGTGCGTGGGGAACTGAACAGATCAACTGATTCGCGAACCGATTTAGACAGATTTGACAACTTGTTTGATGAAGTCTTTGAACAGAAACGACTCAAAAGAGTGATTCATTTGTAAATGAGCATCGCTCATGCCCATACAAAGGATACAGCGCGCTTGGAATAAACTCGTTTAACAACGTATTGCATTAAAATAAAGTAACGAGAGGAACGTCGCCCAACATAACAAAGTAAGTACACCTTGTGTCCCTGACAGGAAAATACCCCTGCTGCGCGATCTGTGACAGTAGGCGCGGCCGCGGCGTCAAGTATGTATGTCATACTACACATTAGAATTGCGCGAAAATAACGATATTCGAAAAAGCTATTTATGATCCCAACCCAACTTAGATTAACGGCGATATTTTTTTTATCGCGCGATAAGAGTCTCACGTTAACGCAGCACGTTAACGCCGATAACGGCCCATCACTAATACATATACATACATACATATACATATATATGAAGATTTCAGATGCAAAAGCCTCTAAATGCCATCTGAAATTTCCTTCTAGAATGATATTTTTTATCAAGCTCGTATATTTAAGTTCAGTAATTTCACTTAAATGACAATTAATAGGTTATTTTCATTGCCATTTAAGTGAAATTGCTGAACTTAAATATACAAGCTTGATAAAAATGATCATTCTAGAAGAAAGTTTCAGATGGCGCTTAGAGGCGTTTGCATCTGAAATCTTCATATATAACACACAAATAATGATTGTAGTCATACAGTGACTAATGATGTTTTCAATCGCTACACCTGCTTAATGTGAATATTCTTTATTCATTCCATATGAATATCGCAAATCACATGAAAATCACACTGTGATTGTATGGTTATTCTCTTTATTTTTGATGTGTTGAAACGTTTGACTGTTTATCACGGAGATAAAAACTAGGAAGTGGATTGTACAGCTATTCATCGAATGAGAGAGCGCGGGCAGATCATGACGCGAATCAGGAACAGGGGAGACAGAGCTCGTGCTAAACGCTCTTCAGATCGCATGATTCAGTGAGAAATCAATAGAAATGGTATTCTGTAATATCTGTATGACGAAATATTTTGCAATCATGTGAGAATAAAGCAAAATTTCTCCAAATATGCACAATTTTTGACTAAGAGCCACGGACGCTGTTCAGGGAAGCTATGTGAACACAACAACCACAGCAGACGTGATTCGTGTTGATAAATCTATTCACAGAATAACGTTAAGTTGGCCGAATGGGGAGAAGCTAAAATAGGTTTTAGTAAGGCTACACTTAGTTACACCGACGTGAGGTTCCGTTAAAGCCTATCACTGCAATGACGGACATTGACCGGGAATTCACAGTATAACTAGTGAGAACGGGCGTGTTTGTCATCATAAATAGATTATATTGAGATGTTTTGCAACTTCAGTGTAGTGATTTAATGCAACATCAGGAATGTCTACTGCTGCCTTACCTTTGAGAGACAACTGATGCTCACACAACTGATGATCACAGAAGCAGCTTCTGTCAGCAAGTGCTTTCAGTGTGAGAGGCGAGCGCGCGCGCAACATTTTCAGTGCCGTCAGCTGTTGATTGGACGAACCCGTGACTCCCAACAAATCAGATGGGCGATGGGCGGGTATTAGTCTAGATCACAGAGCGGCGCGCTCTGATAGAGGTGGCTGGATTAAAGCCAGATCGCGCATTTCAAAATTAAATAATTTTATCGGCAAATCGGTTTTGAAAATGGCCGATACCGATAACCATAAAAAAGCTTAATATCGGCGCCGATAATCGGCCATGCCGATAATCGGTCGACCCCTAGTTTAAAGCCCTTTGAAGCTGCACTGAAACTGTCATTTGGACCTTGAACCGTTTGGGTCCTGTTGAAGTCCATTATATGGAGAAAAATCCTGGAGTGTTTTCATCAAAAACCTTTATTTCTTTTCGACTGAAGAAAGAAAGACATGGACATCTTGGATGACATGGGGGAGTAAATTATCAGCAAAAGTTTTTTTTAAAGTGAACTAATCCTTTAATACATCATGCAGCCTTAGAAAACAGTCTAAAAATGCGATTCAAGGATTCTCATCTGTGGAATGCGCCACTTCCGGTGTTTTGCCGGTTACTCAACACTAGTAAATTGCAATCAAGGATTTTTTTAAATCAAGTACTCTAATTTAATCGAGGGATCGTGACAGCCCTGATCAGATCTTTAAATTTTAAATGCTTATATCTCTTAAGTTTCTTTAGTCATCTTTTACAAGTTCTGTAGCTTAGAGTTCCCGCGGGTTCGGGCCGGGTTCGGGTCGAAAATATAAGCAAATGACTCGGGGCGGCTCGAACCTCGAGCTTAATCTTTTCCGCTCAGTGAAAAAAAAAAAAAAAAAAATTAATCATCACTGCTGTTCACCGTAAAGAAAGTCTGGCTGCTGCGTGCAACAGGCATCGCGGGGGCAGACCTGACGCCGCTGCGTGTACGCCTTTAGCCTGGAGAAGAAGATGGAGTTGGTGAAAAGTAAACTTGCCGCAGGTGAATTCACCGTCGCTACTACAGGAGTTCAATCAGAGGTCTGGAGAGTAAAAAAAGAAAGAAAAAAAAAGCGGCGGCGTCGGGCCACGGGCCGGGTTTGGACATATAATTCATGTTGATGCGTCGGGTTATGGTTGGGTTACATCGGGTCCGGGCTTTAAAACCCACGGGTCGGGTCGGGTCGGGTTGCAATTTTCAGGCCCGTTGAGAACTCTACTGCTAATACTACAGTATTAGCTATATACTACAGACTCTGATATTGATTTCATGGTGTCTTTAAATTAAAACTCTGAGAAGCTTCTCACCATCAGCACTGCGAAGAACGTCAGATGTGAACACGAGCACTTTATGGTGTTGTTGATTTTAACTGTCTCACAGCCGGATGTCGTCCATGTAAGATTTCCTTCGAAGAAAAGAGAGAGAGGAATGAAATGAATTATATAAAATAAATTGGTCTTGTTGATGGGAGCTGACCAATAAAGCCATAAGGGAATATACCTTTGCCGTCCCAAGAACTGCAGGACGCCTCACCGACCTGTAAGAACATGTTTTATTTTATTTTATACAGTGTCTGATTATTATAACAAAATAAGTTTCACAACAAACCCTTTATTACCAGATATTTTTGTGTAAAGAACATTTCTATATTGTTGGTAAGGTTGGAGATATTGGCCTTCATCGTTATTCCATAAACCTCATTGTTCAAAACAGTGTAATTTTTAGTTTCATCCTAAATAAGAAATGGAGCAAATCAAATATAAACATGTGTGAATACAATAGATCAAGAAACATTTGTTAAAAGAATAGTTTTAACACAAAAATGTCTCTTATGCTGTTACATTTTCATTTCTACACAAAAGTAGAACTTTTAACTCCTTTCAAACAACTATTCATAGCTGCAAATAGGATTAAAAAAAAACACCATAGAAGCATCATAACAGGTAATAGTAATGACATAATGTACTAATGTGTACATAATTTACTGATATATCAGCTCTTCTGAGGTCAAGAGATTTGTGTGATAATGGAAAAGAGATTAGTGTAAAAGTTCTGTGAACTTGGGTGTACATTTTTGGGTGAACTGTCCCATAAACATTCCTTAAAATTTTCAAACATGGATTTTTTTAAAAAAAAATTATTGTGAGTACCTTTCCCATGTTTTTGAACCGTAGAACTCCAAGTAACGCACATCCATGGTTTTTAAGTCGTGATTTATTAAAGGCCTGGCTGGGAATCTTTACAGACCAGGAAATGTCTGTCTTCAGGTCACTTTGACAATCAGTAACCTGTGAAAAAAGTTACTATAATAAATAAGGATTCATACAAGTTTTATTGTTTCTCAAGTCTTACGTTTATCCTGTTCGGATCTGAAGAGTAACATGTGTCTCTGTTTTCTGTGTTCTCGTCTTGTATGTGAAGAAGACCAATAACATCCCCCATGACAATCCGTGCGTTGCTTATATTGTTGTGTTCCATCTCTTCCATCTTAGACTCCAGATTGTTCAAGGTGTCTCTGCAAAATTGAGAAATTACTCTGTATTCTGTCATTTTCATTTTAAAAGTCACTGGTAACCACACACTTACGATGCTTTTGAGGGATTAATAAATCCATCCTTGTCTTTTAGATCATCTGTAGTTGGATTGTAAATTATCTTGTCTGCTATGTTACTGGTAGTTGGATTGTTCCTTGTTTCAGGTGGTGGGAAACTAACAATCCAACAACCAGTTGCGTCAGATGATGTGAAACTAGTAGTTGGATTGTTAGTTGTCTCAGATGATGTGAAACTGGTAGTTGGATTGTTAGTTGTCTCAGATGATGTGAAACTGGTAGTTGGATTGATAGTTGTATCAGATGTGAAACTGGTGGTTGGATTGTTACATGTTTCAGGTGGTGTGAAACTTACAATCCAACAACCAGTTGTCTCAGATGGTGTGAAACTGGTAGTTGGATTGTTAGTTGTCGTAGATGGTTTGAAACTGGTTGTTGGATTGTTAGTTGTCGTAGATGGTTTGTAACTGGTAGTTGGGTTGTTAGTTGTCGCAGATAGTGTGAAACTGGTAGTTGGATTGTTACATGTTTCAGGTGGTGTGAAACTAACAATCAAACAACCAGTTGTCTCATTTGGTTTGAAACTGGTAGTTGGATTGTTAGTTGTCTCAGATGATGTGAAACTGGTAGTTGGATTGTTAGTGGTATTGTATGGTAATGTTGTGAAAGGAGTTGATCTTTCATCAACACAGATGACACAAGTCCAATTACTCCCATTAACATGCAGTACGTATTTACTTCCTCCTTTTTCTTCTAAACAAAAAAAATAAGAGATTAATTTTAATTATATATCTGTGCATTTGGATCTCAAAGATTAAAGTCATCCAATATATTGTTGTTTATTTATTAGGGCTGGGTATTGACACAAATTTCGCAATTCGATTTGATTTCGATTATGATTCGATTCGATTCAATATTGATTATTTTGGATATCAGTTACAATAAATGGCAAATTTTCTCAAGGAAATCAAATCTCTTAACTAATTCTGTAAACTATGGGAGTCTAGTTTTAGCCTAATATGAAGGTAATAATTAACTGTTTTGTAGCTATACAAACACTACTTCACAATTCAGTCTTTGTAGCCTAATATGTTTTAGCAATACATTTCTAACATTTATAATGTGTTTAGAATTTTTTTAATATTTATTGCCTTTACAGGGACTTTAAATTACACTTTTATTTATTTTTATAATTAGAAGATTATATGAAATATAAACATTTAAATGGTGGCTGTCATAAAAACTTGCCAGATTTATTCAAATATGCATTAAATATTGAAGCACATTAAGATTATAATGCATATGTAATATGGTGCATATATTTAGCAAAATGCTCCTCTCTAGAGTACATTTTTCTGGCTGTCTAACGAGTTTAGTCACATGTTGTTTTTCAGAGGTAAATATGACGATACATGACATTACAAGCTGTTTAACTGACGTCTTTCCACGGTTGAAACACTGATTGAGCGAATCAATGTGACATGATACAGATTTCGATAAGTTGTACTCTATCTTTTAATACACTTTCAGATGCTCATTCATGTTTATTTCGCGCTGTAACTGGTATTATTGAGCCGGAAGAGATCAAAGCGCCCCGCGCTGCTGCTTCTCTTGAGCTGCGCCAGAGCGATCTCACACCACAGCGCCAAAACGGTATTTATGTTTTTGAATTTCGAAAGAAAATGGACGTAATTTGAAAATTTAGACGGTTTCATATCAATAGTGACAAAGGACAAAGATTATTGCGATGTTTTGGATGCGTGCTACAATGTTCCATTCATTCAAATGAAACAGGATGACTAATCGATTCTTGAGATTTAAGAATCGATATCGGTTTGTAAAAATGAGAATCGATTAATATCGAGAAATCGATATTTATTACCCAGCCCTATTATTTTTAAACCTATAAATGTATTGTAATTTCATCATGCATATTCATCACAGTAGACATAGGCCTATTCATTATTGACAATGACTAATGAGTCCTATAATAAAGATGACAACTGAGAAGAATAAGAAGCTCAAAAACACGAGTGAAAGGTCAGCACTCAAATTACTTCAGGCTGCAGATTTGTCTCTCAGGGCCTTAAAAGAGACGGCCAAGTCAGTGAGCCGTTCTATGGCAGCTCTGGTAGCCACGGAGAGGCATCTCTGGCTGACGCTCACAGGAATGAAGGAGAAAGAGAAAAACTTCCTTCTGGATGCCCTACGCTCTCCTGCTGGCCTCTTCGGTGATGCAGTTAATTCTGTCATCGAGGGGTTTCAGGAAGAAGCAGGCAGCGGCGTTCCAGAAATTCTGGAAACCGCTCTCTCTGAGGGCAGAATATATTCTGGTGTATTTAAATCAGGGAGCGGACATCCTGTTGAGGCAGGGGCCGAGGCCCGGGGAATGGAGACTCCACCCCGAGGTGGTGCAGCTCCTATGGAAGAACTTCAGTTAAGCGGAAGTTAATCTGTTCACATCTCAAGAGACAACACACTGTCCACTTTGGTTCTCCCTCACTCAGCCAGCCCCTCTTGGGCTGGAAGCCATGGTACAGATGTGGTCAAGGCTACGTCTGTACGCTTTTCTCCCGATCGCTCTGCTCCGGGGAGTTCTGGAGAGGGTTCGCTGAGACAGGGCCTGTCTTCTGTTAGTAGCCCCGTTCTGTCTGGCTCGAGTATGGTTCTCAGACCTAGTGTCTCTCCTCGACCACTCTCCTCTGGAGGTTCCACTCAGGCGGGACCTTCTCTCTCAGGCGAGCGGGTGGATCCTTCACCCCTTCCCAGAATTGTGGAAACTATGAGCTTGCCCTCAAAGGGGTTCCAGCTCATAAGTTCAGGTCTTTCAACCAAGGTTGTTGAGACCATCCTCCACTCCAGAGCTCCCGCCACGTGGAAACTCTACGCCTTGAAGGGGAGACTATTTCCTTCCTGTTGTGGAGAGCACCAGCTGGACCCAGTTACCTGCCGAGTGGGTGCAGTGCTGGAGTTCCTGCTGGAACGTTTCTCAGCAGGGTTATCCCCCTCCACCCTTTACTTAGTGTGTCTTTGGGGAGATAGCCCTTAGTAACCCGTTTCCTTTGTGACACTTTTGGCCATTGTTTTGGAGGGCATTTCCTTGGCTCCCTTTGAGCCTATTGAGGAAGTTTCTGAGAAGTTTCTTTTCCATTGCTATTACATCTCTCAAAAGAATCTGAGAATTTCAAGCCCTGTCTGTATCTCCCTCGTGCCTGGAATTTGCACCCGGTATGGTAAAGGCTTTTCTTTATCCTAGACCATTTTATGTTCCAAAGGTTCCAACTAATATTGTAAGACCTATAGTTCTGCAGGCCTTCTGTCCTCCTCCCTTCTGGACGTCAGACCAAGAGAAACTAAATCTGCTCTTCCCAATTAGGGCCCTAGATACTTATGTTCACAGAGCTGCCCTGTGGAGGAAATCTGAACTGTTCGTTTGGATGTGTCACCCAGAAAGTGGTGCCCAGCATCTAAGCAGAGGATGAGCAAGTGGGTGGTCGAGGCCATGTCACTTGCTTATGAGTCGGCCGGTCAGGCTTCACATTTGACTATACACTTTCTCCCTATGGCGGCGTGGGAATAGCGTTTTTTTTTACGCAGCGCAAGTTCCCTTGAAAGGGAACGCCTCTGTTACGCATCTAACCTTAGTTCCCTGAAGAGGGAACGAGACACTGCGTCACCCTGCCATACTCCCGGCATGCTCGTGATTGACTTTGCTTCATTCTTTCAGAAGCTTACATTGTTGGTACAGGTGTGCTTTAAAGTTTCCTGGTCAATGACGCCACCCGCCTATGATGTTCCGTCAGGCCATTGGACTGATTCCATATGTGCTTCACGACACAGTCACGTAGGGGCGTCCCCACAGCATTTAGACACAGAGTCTAAGGTTACATGTAACCGAGACGATTTGTGTTCACTTTTCTATTTATGATCAAGAAATAAATGTACATTAAGCCAGTGCTTCTCAAACCTGTCCTGGTAACACCCAGCACTGATCTTCCTCATCAAACACACATGATTCAACTCATCAGCTCATTAGTAGAGACTGCAAGACTTGAGTTGGGTGTGTCTGATGAGCAAGGCATCCAGAATCTGCAGTGCTGGGGACAGGACAGATCTGAGAGGTACGGGCAGCTGGCACACACTAAAACGTTTTGAATGAAGTTGTGGAGATTGTTATGCATTCTAACTTAATTAAATGATAATTTAACAAAACATAATTAAATTCAAATATAACATCTTGACGGTTACTGGTTAATGACGGTCGTCGGTTAGGGAAAAAACTAAATGAACATTTCTAACGGTTGTTTCACCAAGTATAGTGTAAATGCAGATATCGGATATAGTTCCCTTTTAAAAGAAGATGCAATCTGGTAGTCAAAAAAATCGGATACAGATACCGGAAATGCCTAAGCTGTAATAAGTAAAACGTGGAAGTCGTTGTGCAAGTAGTCCATTTTGTTATGTACACCTCTCTCAAATTGTGAATATGAGTATAATTGTGGAAAGTAAATCTATTTTTGTATGTATGCAATTGTTCTACTTTATGCATACTGTTCGAGGAGCTCTGGTGTACTTCCAATAACAGATACTGTACCTAATATAATATGATAATTGGCTGTTTTTGTACAGCTAAAACAAAATGGAAGCAGATGACGCAAATCTTACGTGAAAAATAAGGTGGTTAGTTTAGCTGTTTAGCTTAAAAATCCAAGACAAAGAGCAGTGGAATGAAAAAATGTAAAGTAAAGTGTAAAAGATGTAAAGTGATTGTAACAAATAAATATGTAATATTCACAGTCTACCTGGATTTGTTGATGTCACACAGACTTGGAGTTTCGGGTCTTCTGAGCTGGCTGCACAAATACAACATATAAAGCCACTATGTAATGATGTTTACATTTTAAGTTTTTAAAGCAACATACTTATCTGGCATTGAGCACAACAGACGATCATCAGCCACAGCAAATTCTGCTTTTGTCGAGACATAATTCCCCCAAACAGCCTGAGAGACACAACAGTTTAATTTTCTTTTCAACCGATATTAGTAATACATCTTAAAGCATTTTCTTATTACATTCTTTGGATGAAAAGTCCACAGTCCAAGAGGAGAGAGTTTCATCCGTTCACATATGAAGCCGTATGATTATGATCCGCAGATCAGAGCCGCTGGAACACTGACATTTGGTTTATTTGCAGATATGCAAATCATGATTTTTTGAGTTTTAACTGAATTTCAGTGTTTTCAGTATCTTGCATTTTCCATAACCAAATATCTTCCACATCCGTGTGTGTGATCAAGGAAATATCTCAATCCACATGCGTGTGGCTTTAGTTTCATTTTGAAGATGTAAATTTGTTTTCTAAAAGAGATTGAGAATAGTTTGTGTCTCTCGGACATGCTTTTGCTCAATCAAACAAGACAGCAGGATGATTATAACATTAATAAATCTAACATCACTAATATTCAGCACAATTCAAATGCTCCCACAATAACAGATGGTTTCAGTAATGATCATCACAGATGTGTCATTTATTTTGAGTGATCTCAGTAAAGTTGCCCTTTTTAGGGTCATGATTTAATGTACATACATCATTTTAAACAGTTCTCACTCATCCAGAAGTGATATTTGTCTTTGGTGAAAATTTGATTTAAAATTTTGGTTAAAATACAGTTTCTCCTTAAACAGCAGCTCAGTTTAAGAAAGTCAAGTAAAGTATATATATTTAGCGCTTTTCACAATATAGATTGCATCAAAGCAGCTTCACAGTATCAATCAAAACAACATAACAATGTTCGTTTCTTAGTGGAAAAACATCCACGTTTGGTAGGGCTGATCAATGGTATTAATGATTGATTAATCAATTTGATATCAATATCCCCAATTTGAATATCCCCAACTGAGCAAGCCAAAGGCAACAGTGGCAAGGAACCGAAAAACTCCATCAAGTGACCCAATGGTGTCCTAAAACTCCATCAGATGACCCAATGGTGTCCTAAAACTCCATCAGATGACCCAATGGTGTCCTAAAACTCCATCAAGTGACCCAATGGAGGAAAAAATAAACCTTGGGAGAACCCAGGCTCAGTCGGGGGCCAGTTCTCCTCTGGCGTTTATGAACTAGAGACCAGATTTACAGTAACTGAAGATAAAAATGTATATGAATGTAAATGTAAATGTATATGAAAGTCTAAGAGACAAAGACTTAAACTTTAATTATACTAATTTTAAATAGTCCACAACATTAATTCTGGATTAAACGATGGTTGAAGTGGAGCTGGAGCTTTCTGGATCATCAGAGAAATTTCCCTCAACATCATTATGAATGTGGTAGTGATACAGGAAGAGGAAAAACCCTGAAAAAACAAACAAACAAAAAACAATAAGAGAAACATGTTTTATCTCATTTAAATATATTCAATATATCATTAAAGGTGCAGTATGTAATATTAACAGCTAGTGGTTGAACTGGGTATTGCAGTCCAAATTCGAAATAGTGAAGGGGGTCTATATTATAGCTCTCTATACTAAGCTTAGGCTACTTTATTTACAATCGAGCGGCAGGGTTTTGAACAGTAGCTGGACGGCGCGGACAGACGCCGAGTGGCGCTGACGGTATGTGTACACTCATAGAAAACAATGTGTTCGAAGACATGGCTCTGCTTTTCTCGTCTGGTGTGCGACAGTGTTCAGTCAAACCCTGTCAGAAGGCGGTCGCACACCGGACAAGGGAGTCACGCAGCTAGATAAACTCACAGGTATCGCACACAAGATGAAAAAAACCCCAGAACAAATGGAAAGAGAATGTATTAGTATCTCTCTATATGAAGCATAACTTTATTCAAGCCAGAGAAAGACAAATGTTTTACATAAAGATACACAATACAATTCACTTCTTTGCAAGGTAGTCCCCATGATCTGATTACGTTTTCAGCATTGTAAAAAAAAAAATTCAGAAAGAAATATTTTTTTTGTAGGCAATATGTTCATATGAAATTAGCTATGAATGAAATAAGTTTAATTGCATTTATTTCTGCAAAACAAAAGGCTGATTTGATAGAAAGATGGAGCTGATGTGAAAATAGTTCGGACAATGTGCCAATACGTAGTTCATGCAGTTTTATTTGTGTAATAATATATACACAGGAGAATGTTGGCCAACTCAGCATTCGTTTTAAAACCTTTCTGTCTCCATCTCTCAAGCGCATTGTATGACTTTTAGTATACTTTAATCATACAGCTTTTTAGACGGATGCCGAGGCTTTTTAGGACGGGTAGAAGGTTTGATTTCTGACCCTTTTAATTTGCCGGCTTTCATGACTGAAATACGCTGTTTTTTTCGCCAACTGGCAACCCAGGGTGCCAAAATATTACTGGGTAAACTGGTAGTGGGCGGAGTCACACACACCAAAACAAAGACAGATATTACGACACAGAACGCACATTTTCAAAGGAGAGTAACTAAATGTATAGCATTGTTTTTCAGAGAAACAAGTATGTGAAACAAGTATCTGCAAACATATGTTATTTTTTTTGCAGTCAAAAACTTACATACAGCACATTTAAAGTCATTTGTATACATTTTTTAATGTAACCAAAAATAAACTTTGGGCCAAATGCTTTTGGTCAAATTGATTATTACAATAGCTGCCATTATAAACCCTTATAATCAATAAAAATAATAAAATATTAATTTAATAAAATAATAATTATATATAAAATAACAATTACGTACGTAAAAATAGAAGCATTCTACTAAACCAAATGTAATGATGCATGTGATTGTTTCTCACCCTGAAACGAGTTCAACACAGTGAAGATGTAATATGAGGGGATGAGCATCGGTCCATAACTGAAGAACGCCACAGCCCACGTCAGGCCGAAGAGCAGGAACAAACTCAACACCATCATGAGCTGCTTTCTGGACGTCTTTCTCTTGCCGTCAGGAGCTCTTATCCGTCGGGCTTGGACAATCTTAGTGACGATCATGATGAAGATTCCAGTCGTGAAGATGAAGACTAAAGCGTAGTAGCCAATGTTCACTATGTAGTGAATTAACGGATCTGTAATCCAGCACCTATAATTAGAAGAGAACAGGCAATGTTGACATGTTAAAGCTTCTTTAATTCATGCATTTGTGACATCAGAACAACTTACATTCGTGTGGTTTTTCCAGATGTTGCGTTTATAATCACTGCTTTATATCCTCCTAATGAAACAACACCTACGACTATTGGAGCCGGAAACGCTGAAAACACACGGAGACAAGGGTTATCATAGGTAACTAAAAAACATAAATAAAAAGTAAAATAAAATACTAAAATAACACTGATGGAGAAATTATTTTGAGTGCTCAGATGCTCTTTAAAGGAACGGCTCAAAAAAAAGGACAAAAACACCATAAAAGTATCATGACAGTAGTTCATCTCCCGTGCACAATATTTTCTGAAGTGAACACTATAACAGGTGTTTTGTTCATATAACTCACTCCAGCCGAACACGGTGATCTTCCTCATGTAGTTTGTGATGGTGACGTTCTGTCTGATGAGCCATAAGTACATATGAAGAGCTTGAATGAAGAACCAGGTGAATGTAGTCAGCATGGAGTAATGCATGAGCAGCGCTATGAAGACACACGCAGCCTTGTCTTCTGTGTTGGCCACGCTCTCGTTTGACAAAAAGGATAAATTCAGGAGAAACAAAGCCACAAACATGTTCATCAAGATCTTCGTGGCCTGGTTTGATTTGGCTTTCCTGTTCAAATATAAAAACAACCTGAATTTGTAACATGCATTTATGCATTTAGCAGATGCTTTAATCCAAAAGAGGAGCAAAAGCAACTAGTCATAAAACTTAAAGTAACTATATGTTATATTTTAAGATACTCTACCGTAACAGAAAATGCATGAACAGAGCGACGGACAGGAAAAACATGGAGATGCCACAGCCGATAGAAGAGATGAAGCTCAATGACTCCACATACTGCGCTGTGATGTTTGTATTTGCATCTGGAGGAGACTGAGAGATCAGAGAAAACACAACAGAAATAAACATCTTGTAAGCAAGAATCAGGGGCCATATTCACAAAGAATTTTATCTTACCACTAGGAGTACTCCTAAATCGCACTAAAATATTTTAGCTTGGAGTTTTCTCTTAAAAGTTATTCACAACGCCTTTCAGACCTTCTCTTAGTAAGGAAAAATTACAACTCCTAAACTAAGAGTGAGTCTTCGTTGCTATGGATGACGTCAATTCTCATGCACGAGTTTCCTCGCAATGATCGCGGTGATTGGTTGTTAGATGACAGAGCCATCACGCGGAACAGAACACAGACGCAACAAATCATGGAATTACGACATCTAAATATGTCTGTGTCCTACACAAAATAGTAATAGTAATGTCATCGAAATGCATATAATGACATGTTTGTGCAGGCCCCAGTGAAGTGTAATTCTAAAAAGGCAGAGAGAGAGAGAAAAGTCGTGAATTAGGCTAAATTAAATTAAATCAAGGTAGCCTAATACCCTAATGAAAACCGCCACTTGCCTAATAATGAAAAATGACACTTGCATTAACACGCTTGGTTAATTGACATCCTATTAGCCTAAATAGACTACTTAAAGCAAGGAAATGTTGCTCCTATTGAAGTAATGTAATAGTTGAATGACGGTGGTTTATGAACTCGCCAAAACGGAAAAGAAAGCCCAACTGGACGCAGGATCAGTTACTGCTGCTGGCCCAGTTGGTGCTGGGAAAAAAACATAATAAAAGGGAAATTCGGCACTGGGATATCAAGCAAAACTAAGCGTGAGACATGGGAGGATTTGTTTGCAGATCAATGCAGCATTCCCGCTTGTGTTGCGGACCCCGGACGACTGCGAGAGGCGGTCTTAAGATCCTCTGTGAATAGGTCTTAGTGAGTTAGGAGTCCTCTCGACTTCTTTTAAGCTGTCCCAGACTTAGGTGCTACTTTTAGGGCTAAAATGCTTTGTGAATTACTCTTAGTGAAAAAAATTAGGAGTCCTAAAGTTAGGAGTGACACGCCCATTATTTTTAGGAGTTGCTCATAAATTCGCCAGTTAGGAGCTACTTTTAGCCTTAAAATTCTTTGTGAATACGGCCCCAGATCTTTAAATTTTAAATGCATTTATATGTTAAGTTTCGTTATTGAACTTGTACAAGTTCACTAGCATATAGACGTGGACTAAAAGACTCTGATATTTATTTCATGGGGTCTTTAAATGAAACTCTGAGAAGCTTCTCACCATCAGCACTGCAAAGAACGTCAGATGTGAACACGAGCACTTTATGGTGTTGTCGATTTTTTCTGTCTGACAGCCGGACGTCGTCCATGTTAGATTTCCTTCAAAGATAAGAGAGAGAGGAATTAAATATATAAAATAAATTAAGTTTGTTGATGGTAACGGATCTATACAGCCATAAATAAATGTACCTTTGCCGTCCCAAGAACTGCAGGACGCCTCACCGACCTGTAAGAACATTTTTATTTTGCTTTCACAGTGTCTGATTATTATAACAAAAGAAGTTTCACAATAAAACCTTCATTACCAGATCTTTTTGTGTAAAGAACATTTCTATATTGTTGGTAAGGCCAGAGATATTGGCCCTCATCGTTATTCCATAAACCTCATTGTTCAAAACAGTGTAATTTTTAGTTTCATCCTAAAGAGGAAATCAAGCAAATAAAATATAAATGTGTGAATACAATAGATAAAGAAACATTTGTTAAAAGAATAGTTTTAACACATGTCTCTTATGCTGTTATATTTTCACTGGAACACAAAAGTAGAATTAACTCTCTTCAAACAACAATTCATAATCGCAAAGAGGATAAAAAACACAATAGAAGCATCATAACAGTAGTGGTTATGACATAATGTACTAATATCCAGCCAGGTCAAGAGATTTGTGTCATTATGGAAAAAAGATTAGTGTAAATGTGATAATATTTTAAATTTATTGGGTAAACGTCCTGGTTGCGTATGCAACCCACCGTTCCCTGAATGAGGGAACGGAGGACGTAGTTGACTTCGACTGAAATGGGATCACGCTAGGGAGCCAATCATCTTCGAGTTTCTTTTAGAACGAGCCAATGCACATTGACATGCAAGATCTGGACCTCACACTCCGCCCCGCGGCGCGGGTATAAATACGGAAGTAGATGCACGCACCAGCTGCCTTTCGCTTCGGAGCCGAGCAGAGCCCGGAGTCAGCGGTGGTCCAGCGATAGTGGCGAAGTTTTCTTTTCAGTTGAGAATGTCAGACGTCAACCTGGGAAATCGGGGAGTCCAGGAACAGAACCTTGTCCGCATCCGCCATCTCAGGGAGAGACTTCCAGAAGAAGCACCGACACATCGCTCGTTGTAACAACACTCTTCAGAAGACCTGAACATGAAGCTCGGCTCCGAAGCGAAAGGCAGCTGGTGCGTGCATCTACTTCCGTATTTATATCCGCGCCGTGGGGCGGAGTGTGAGATCCAGATCTTGCATGCCAATGTGCATTGGCTCGTTCTAAAGTCGAAGACGATTGGCTCCCTAGCGTGATCCCATTTCAGTGAAGTCAACTACGTCTGACGTTCTCGACTGAAAGGGAACTATCCCATAAACATTCCTTAAAATGTTAAAACATGGAATTTTAAATGTTTTAATTGTGAGTACCTTTCCCATGTTCTTGAACAGTAGAACTCCAAGTAACGCACGTCCATGGTTTTCCAGTCGTGATTTATTAAAGGCCTCGCTGGGAATCTTTACAGACCAGGAAATGTCTGTCTTCAGGTCACTTTGACAATAAGTAACCTGTGAAAAAAATTGCATAATAAATTAGATATAATACCATGTTTTATTGTTTCTCAAGTCTTACGTTTATCCTGTTCGGATCTGAAGAGTAACATGTGTCTCTGTTTTCTGTGTTCTCGTCTTGTATGTGAAGAAGACCAATAACATCCCCCATGACAATCTGTGCGTTGCTTATATTGTTGTTTTCCATCTCTTCCATCTTAGACCCCAGATTGTTCAAAGCGGCTCTGCAAAATTGAAAAACATCTCTGTATTCTGTGATATAAGTTTTAATTTTGAAAATCACATGGTAAGCACTTACGATGCTTTTGAGGGATTAATAAACCCATTATTGTCTTTTAGATAATTTGTAGTTAGATTGTTAGTTGTCTCAGATTGTGTGAAACTGGTTGTTGGATTGTTAGTTGTCGCAGATAGTTTGAAAATGGTTGTTGGATTGTTAGTTGTCGCAGATAGTTTGAAACTGGTTGTTGGATTGTTAGTTGTCGCAGATGATGTGAAACTGGTTGTTGGATTGTTAGGCCTAGTTGTCACAGATTGTTTGAAACTGGTTGTTGGATTGTAAGTTGTCGCAGATGGTTTGAAACTGGTTGCTGGATTGTTAGTTGTTTCAGATTGTGTGAAACTGGTTGTTGGATTCTTAGTTGTCGCAGATAGTTTGAAACTGGTTGTTGGATTGTTAGTTGTCACAGATTGTTTGAAACTGGTTGTTGGATTGTAAGTTGTCGCAGATGGTTTGAAACTGGTTGCTGGATTGTTAGTTGTTTCAGATTGTGTGAAACTGGTTGTTGGATTGTTAGTTGTCGCAGATAGTTTGAAACTGGTTGTTGGATTGTTAGTTGTCACAGATTGTTTGAAACTGGTTGTTGGATTGTAAGTTGTCTCAGATGGTTTGAAACTGGTTGCTGGATTGTTAGTTGTTTCAGATTGTGTGAAACTGGTTGTTGGATTGTTAGTTGTCGCAGATAGTTTGAAACTGGTTCCTGGATTGTTAGTTGTTTCAGATTGTGTGAAACTGGTTGTTGGATTGTTAGTTGTCGCAGATAGTTTGAAACTGGTTGTTGGATTGTTAGTTGTCACAGATTGTTTGAAACTGGTTGTTGGATTGTAAGTTGTCGCAGATGGTTTGAAACTGGTTCCTGGATTGTTAGTTGTTTCAGATTGTGTGAAACTGGTTGTTGGATTGTTAGTTGTTTCAGATTGTGTGAAACTGGTTGTTGGATTGTTAGTTGTCGCAGATAGTTTGAAACTGGTTCCTGGATTGTTAGTTGTTTCAGATTGTGTGAAACTGGTTGTTGGATTGTTAGTTGTCGCAGATAGTTTGAAACTGGTTCCTGGATTGTTAGTTGTTTCAGATTGTGTGAAACTGGTTGTTGGATTGTTAGTTGTCGCAGATAGTTTGAAACTGGTTGCTGGATTGTTAGTTGTCTCAGATTGTGTGAAACTGGTTGTTGGATTGTAAGTTGTCGCAGATAGTTTGAAACTGGTTCCTGGTTTGTTAGTTGTCGCAGATTGTGTGAAACTGGTTGTTGGATTGTAAGTTGTCTCAGATGGTTTGAAACTGGTTGCTGGATTGTTAGTTGTTTCAGATTGTGTGAAACTGGTTGTTGGATTGTTAGTTGTCGCAGATAGTTTGAAACTGGTTCCTGGATTGTTAGTTGTTTCAGATTGTGTGAAACTGGTTGTTGGATTGTTAGTTGTCGCAGATAGTTTGAAACTGGTTGTTGGATTGTTAGTTGTCACAGATTGTTTGAAACTGGTTGTTGGATTGTAAGTTGTCGCAGATGGTTTGAAACTGGTTCCTGGATTGTTAGTTGTTTCAGATTGTGTGAAACTGGTTGTTGGATTGTTAGTTGTTTCAGATTGTGTGAAACTGGTTGTTGGATTGTTAGTTGTCGCAGATAGTTTGAAACTGGTTCCTGGATTGTTAGTTGTTTCAGATTGTGTGAAACTGGTTGTTGGATTGTTAGTTGTCGCAGATAGTTTGAAACTGGTTCCTGGATTGTTAGTTGTTTCAGATTGTGTGAAACTGGTTGTTGGATTGTTAGTTGTCGCAGATAGTTTGAAACTGGTTGCTGGATTGTTAGTTGTCTCAGATTGTGTGAAACTGGTTGTTGGATTGTAAGTTGTCGCAGATAGTTTGAAACTGGTTCCTGGTTTGTTAGTTGTCGCAGATTGTGTGAAACTGGTTGTTGGATTGTAAGTTGTCTCAGATGGTTTGAAACTGGTTGCTGGATTGTTAGTTGTTTCAGATTGTGTGAAACTGGTTGTTGGATTGTTAGTTGTCGCAGATAGTTTGAAACTGGTTCCTGGTTTCTTAGTTGTCTCAGATTGTGTGAAACTGGTTGTTGGATTGTTAGTTGTCGCAGATAGTTTGAAACTGGTTGCTGGATTGTTAGTTGTTTCAGATTGTGTGAAACTGGTTGTTGGATTGTTAGTTGTTTCAGATTGTGTGAAACTGGTTGTTGGATTGTTAGTTGTCGCAGATAGTTTGAAACTGGTTCCTGGTTTGTTAGTTGTCGCAGATTGTGTGAAACTGGTTGTTGGATTGTTAGTTGTCGCAGATAGTTTGAAACTGGTTGCTGGATTGTTAGTTGTTTCAGATTGTGTGAAACTGGTTGTTGGATTGTTAGTTGTCGCAGATAGTTTGAAACTGGTTCCTGGTTTCTTAGTTGTCTCAGATTGTGTGAAACTGGTTGTTGGATTGTTAGTTGTTTCAGATTGTGTGAAACTGGTTGTTGGATTGTTAGTTGTCGCAGATGATGTGAAACTGGTTGTTGGATTGTTAGTTGTCGCAGATTGTTTGAAACTGGTTGCTGGATTGTTAGTTGTCTCAGATTGTGTGAAACTGGTTGTTGGATTGTAAATTGTCGCAGATAGTTTGAAACTGGTTCCTGGTTTGTTAGTTGTCGCAGATTGTGTGAAACTGGTTGTTGGATTGTAAGTTGTCTCAGATGGTTTGAAACTGGTTGCTGGATTGTTAGTTGTTTCAGATTGTGTGAAACTGGTTGTTGGATTGTTAGTTGTCGCAGATAGTTTGAAACTGGTTCCTGGTTTCTTAGTTGTCTCAGATTGTGTGAAACTGGTTGTTGGATTGTTAGTTGTCGCAGATAGTTTGAAACTGGTTACTGGATTGTTAGTTGTTTCAGATTGTGTGAAACTGGTTGTTGGATTGTTAGTTGTCGCAGATAGTTTGAAACTGGTTGCTGGATTGTTAGTTGTTTCAAATTGTGTGAAACTGGTTGTTGGATTGTTAGTTGTCGCAGATAGTTTGAAACTGGTTGCTGGATTGTTAGTTGTCTCAGATTGTGTGAAACTGGTTGTTGGATTGTAAGTTGTCGCAGATAGTTTGAAACTGGTTCCTGGTTTGTTAGTTGTCTCAGATTGTGTGAAACTGGTTGTTGGATTGTAAGTTGTCGCAGATAGTTTGAAACTGGTTGCTGGATTGTTAGTTGTCTCAGATTGTGTGAAACTGGTTGTTGGATTGTAAGTTGTCGCAGATAGTTTGAAACTGGTTCCTGGTTTGTTAGTTGTCTCAGATTGTGTGAAACTGGTTGTTGGATTGTTAGTTGTCGCAGATAGTTTGAAACTGGTTGCTGGATTGTTAGTTGTCTCAGATTGTGTGAAACTGGTTGTTGGATTGTAAGTTGTCTCAGATTGTGTGAAACTGGTTGTTGGATTGTTAGTTGTCTCAGATTGTGTGAAACTGGTTGCTGGATTGTTAGTTGTCTCAGATTGTGTGAAACTGGTTGTTGGATTGTTAGTTGTCTCAGATTGTGTGAAACTGGTTGTTGGATTGTTAGTTGTCTCAGATGATGTGAAACTGGTTGTTGGATTGTTAGTTGTCGCAGATAGTTTGAAACTGGTTGCTGGATTGTTAGTTGTCTCAGATTGTGTGAAACTGGTTGTTGGCTTGTTAGTTGTTTCAGATTGTGTGAAACTGGTTCCTGGTTTGTTAGTTGTCTCAGATTGTGTGAAACTGGTTGTTGGATTGTTAGTTGTCGCAGATAGTTTGAAACTGGTTGCTGGATTGTTAGTTGTCTCAGATTGTGTGAAACTGGTTGTTGGATTGTAAGTTGTCGCAGATAGTTTGAAACTGGTTGCTGGATTGTTAGTTTTTTCAGATTGTGTGAAACTGGTTGTTGGATTGTTAGTTGTCGCAGATAGTTTGAAACTGGTTGTTGGATTGTTAGTTGTCGCAGATGCTGTGAAACTGGTTGTTGGATTGTTAGTTGTCGCAGATAGTTTGAAACTGGTTGCTGGATTGTTAGTTGTCTCAGATTGTGTGAAACTGGTTGTTGGATTGTAAGTTGTCGCAGATAGTTGGAAACTGGTTGCTGGATTGTTAGTTGTTTCAGATTGTGTGAAACTGGTTGTTGGATTGTTAGTTGTCTCGGATTGTGTGAAACTAGTTGGATTGTTAGTTGTCTCAGATGATGTGAAACTGGTTGTTGGATTGTTAGTTGTCGCAGATTGTTTGAAACTGGTTGCTGGATTGTTAGTTGTCTCAGATTGTGTGAAACTGGTTGTTGGATTGTAAATTGTCGCAGATAGTTTGAAACTGGTTCCTGGTTTGTTAGTTGTCGCAGATTGTGTGAAACTGGTTGTTGGATTGTTAGTTGTCGCAGATGATGTGAAACTGGTTGTTGGATTGTTAGTTGTCGCAGATTGTTTGAAACTGGTTGCTGGATTGTTAGTTGTCTCAGATTGTGTGAAACTGGTTGTTGGATTGTAAATTGTCGCAGATAGTTTGAAACTGGTTCCTGGTTTGTTAGTTGTCGCAGATTGTGTGAAACTGGTTGTTGGATTGTAAGTTGTCTCAGATGGTTTGAAACTGGTTGCTGGATTGTTAGTTGTTTCAGATTGTGTGAAACTGGTTGTTGGATTGTTAGTTGTCGCAGATAGTTTGAAACTGGTTCCTGGTTTCTTAGTTGTCTCAGATTGTGTGAAACTGGTTGTTGGATTGTTAGTTGTCGCAGATAGTTTGAAACTGGTTACTGGATTGTTAGTTGTTTCAGATTGTGTGAAACTGGTTGTTGGATTGTTAGTTGTCGCAGATAGTTTGAAACTGGTTGCTGGATTGTTAGTTGTTTCAAATTGTGTGAAACTGGTTGTTGGATTGTTAGTTGTCGCAGATAGTTTGAAACTGGTTGCTGGATTGTTAGTTGTCTCAGATTGTGTGAAACTGGTTGTTGGATTGTAAGTTGTCGCAGATAGTTTGAAACTGGTTCCTGGTTTGTTAGTTGTCTCAGATTGTGTGAAACTGGTTGTTGGATTGTAAGTTGTCGCAGATAGTTTGAAACTGGTTGCTGGATTGTTAGTTGTCTCAGATTGTGTGAAACTGGTTGTTGGATTGTAAGTTGTCGCAGATAGTTTGAAACTGGTTCCTGGTTTGTTAGTTGTCTCAGATTGTGTGAAACTGGTTGTTGGATTGTTAGTTGTCGCAGATAGTTTGAAACTGGTTGCTGGATTGTTAGTTGTCTCAGATTGTGTGAAACTGGTTGTTGGATTGTAAGTTGTCTCAGATTGTGTGAAACTGGTTGTTGGATTGTTAGTTGTCTCAGATTGTGTGAAACTGGTTGCTGGATTGTTAGTTGTCTCAGATTGTGTGAAACTGGTTGTTGGATTGTTAGTTGTCTCAGATTGTGTGAAACTGGTTGTTGGATTGTTAGTTGTCTCAGATGATGTGAAACTGGTTGTTGGATTGTTAGTTGTCGCAGATAGTTTGAAACTGGTTGCTGGATTGTTAGTTGTCTCAGATTGTGTGAAACTGGTTGTTGGCTTGTTAGTTGTTTCAGATTGTGTGAAACTGGTTCCTGGTTTGTTAGTTGTCTCAGATTGTGTGAAACTGGTTGTTGGATTGTTAGTTGTCGCAGATAGTTTGAAACTGGTTGCTGGATTGTTAGTTGTCTCAGATTGTGTGAAACTGGTTGTTGGATTGTAAGTTGTCGCAGATAGTTTGAAACTGGTTGCTGGATTGTTAGTTTTTTCAGATTGTGTGAAACTGGTTGTTGGATTGTTAGTTGTCGCAGATAGTTTGAAACTGGTTGTTGGATTGTTAGTTGTCGCAGATGCTGTGAAACTGGTTGTTGGATTGTTAGTTGTCGCAGATAGTTTGAAACTGGTTGCTGGATTGTTAGTTGTCTCAGATTGTGTGAAACTGGTTGTTGGATTGTAAGTTGTCGCAGATAGTTGGAAACTGGTTGCTGGATTGTTAGTTGTTTCAGATTGTGTGAAACTGGTTGTTGGATTGTTAGTTGTCTCGGATTGTGTGAAACTAGTTGGATTGTTAGTTGTCTCAGATGATGTGAAACTGGTAGTTGGATTGTTAGTTGTCTCAGATGGTTTGAAACTGGTAGTTGGATTGTTAGTTGTCTCAGATGAATTGAAACTGGTAGTTGGATTGTTAGTTGTCGCAGATGAAGTGAAACTGGTTGTTAGATTGTTAGTTGTCTCAGATGATGTGAAACTGGTTTTTGTATTGTTAGTTGTCGCAGATGTTGTGAAACTGGTAGTTGGATCAATAAATCCATTGTTGTTTTTTAGATCATATGTAGTTAGATTGTTAGTTGTCTCAGATGAAGTGAAACTGGTAGTTGGATTGTTAGTTGTCTCAGATTGTGTGAAACTGGTTGTTGGATTTTTTGTTGTCTCAGATGGTGTGAAACTAGTAGTTGGATTGATTGTTGTCTCTGGTAGTGTGAAACTGGTAGTTGGATTGTTAGTTGTTGCAGATGATGTGAAACTGGTTTTTGTATTGTTAGTTGTCGCAGATGGTGTGAAACTGGTAGTTGGATTGTTAGTTGTCTCGGATTGTGTGAAACTAGTTGGATTGTTAGTTGTCTCAGATGGTTTGAAACTGGTATTTGGATTGTTAGTTGTCTCAGATGGTGTGAAACTGGTTGTTGGATTTTTAGTTGTCTCAGATGATGTGAAACTATTAGTTGGATTGATTGTTGTCTCTGGTAGTGTGAAACTGGTAGTTGGATTGTTAGTTGTTGCAGATGATGTGAAACTGGTAGTTGGATTTTTAGTTGTCTCAGATGGTTTGAAACTGGTATTTGGATTGTTAGTTGTCTCAGATGGTGTGAAACTGGTTGTTGGATTTTTAGTTGTCTCAGATGATGTGAAACTATTAGTTGGATTGATTGTTGTCTCTGGTAGTGTGAAACTGGTAGTTGGATTGTTAGTTGTTGCAGATGATGTGAAACTGGTAGTTGGATTTTTAGTTGTCTCAGATGATGTGAAACTATTAGTTGGATTGATTGTTGTCTCTGGTAGTGTGAAACTGGTAGTTGGATTGTTAGTTGTCTCAGATGATGTGAAACTGGTAGTTGGATTGTTAGTTGTTTCAGATGGTGTGAAACTGGTAGTTGGATTGATAGTTGTCTCAGATGGTGTGAAACTGGTAGTTGGATTGATAGTTGTCTCAGATGGTGTGAAACTGGTAGTTGGATTGATAGTTGTCTCAGATGGTGTGAAACTGGTAGTTGGATTGTTAGTTGTTTCAGATGGTGTGAAACTGGTAGTTGGATTGTTAGTTGTCTCGGATGGTGTGAAACTGGCTGTTGGATTGTTAGTTGTCTCAGATGATGTGAAACTGGTAGTTGGATCAATAAATCCATCGTTGTTTTTTAGATCATCTGTAGTTAGATTGTTAGTTGTCACAGATGGTGTTAAACTAGTAGTTGGATTGATAGTTGTCTCAGATGGTGTGAAATTAGTAGTTGGATTGATAGTTGTCTCAGATGGTGTGAAACTGGTAGTTGGATTGATAGTTTTCTCAGATGGTGTGAAACTGGTAGTTGGATTGTTAGTTGTTTCAGATGGTGTGAAACTGGTAGTTGGATTGATTGTTGTCTCAGATGGTGTGAAACTGGTAGTTGTATTGATAGTTGTCTCCGATGGTGTGAAACTGGTAGATGGATTGATTGTTGTCTCAGATGATGTGAAACTGGTAGTTGGATTGATTGTCTCAGATGGTTTGAAACTGGTAGTTGGATTGATAGTTGTCTCAGATGGTGTGAAACTGGTAGTTGGATTGATAGTTGTCTCCGATGGTGTGAAACTGGTAGATGGATTGATTGTTGTCTCAGATGGTGTGAAACTGGTAGTTGTATTGATTGTCTCAGATGGTTTGAAACTAGTAGTTGGATTAATAGTTGTCTCAGATGATGTGAAACTGGTAGTTGGATTGATAGTTGTCTCAGATGGTGTGAAACTGGTAGTTGGATTGATAGTTGTCTCAGATGGTGTGAAACTGGTAGTTGGATTGATAGTTGTCTCAGATGGTGTTAAACTAGTAGTTGGATTGTTAGTTGTCTCAGATGGTGTGAAACTGGTAGTTGGATTGATAGTTGTCTCAGATGATGTGAAACTGGTAGTTGGATCAATAAATCCATCGTTGTTTTTTAGATCATCTGTAGTTAGATTGTTAGTTGTCACAGATGGTGTTAAACTAGTAGTTGGATTGATAGTTGTCTCAGATGGTGTGAAATTAGTAGTTGGATTGATAGTTGTCTCAGATGGTGTGAAACTGGTAGTTGGATTGATAGTTTTCTCAGATGGTGTGAAACTGGTAGTTGGATTGTTAGTTGTTTCAGATGGTGTGAAACTGGTAGTTGGATTGATTGTTGTCTCAGATGGTGTGAAACTGGTAGTTGTATTGATAGTTGTTTCCGATGGTGTGAAACTGGTAGATGGATTGATTGTTGTCTCAGATGATGTGAAACTGGTAGTTGGATTGATTGTCTCAGATGGTTTGAAACTGGTAGTTGGATTGATAGTTGTCTCAGATGGTGTGAAACTGGTAGTTGGATTGATAGTTGTCTCCGATGGTGTGAAACTGGTAGATGGATTGATTGTTGTCTCAGATGGTGTGAAACTGGTAGTTGTATTGATTGTCTCAGATGGTTTGAAACTAGTAGTTGGATTAATAGTTGTCTCAGATGATGTGAAACTGGTAGTTGGATTGATAGTTGTCTCAGATGGTGTGAAACTGGTAGTTGGATTGATAGTTGTCTCAGATGGTGTGAAACTGGTAGTTGGATTGATAGTTGTCTCAGATGGTGTTAAACTAGTAGTTGGATTGTTAGTTGTCTCAGATGGTGTGAAACTGGTAGTTGGATTGATAGTTGTCTCAGATGATGTGAAACTGGTAGTTGGATTGATAGTTGTCTCAGATGATGTGAAACTGGTAGTTGGATTGATAGTTGTTTCAGATGATGTGAAACTGGTAGTTGGATTGATAGTCGTCTCAGATGATGTGAAACTGGTAGTTGGATTGATAGTTGTCTCAGATGACGTGAAACTGGTAGTTGGATTGATAGTTGTTTCAGATGATGTGAAACTGGTAGTTGGATTGATAGTCGTCTCAGATGATGTGAAACTGGTAGTTGGATTGATAGTCGTCTCAGATGATGTGAAACTGGTAGTTGGATTGATAGTTGTCTCAGATGATGTGAAACTGGTAGTTGGATTGATAGTTGTTTCAGATGATGTGAAACTGGTAGTTGGATTGATAGTCGTCTCAGATGATGTGAAACTGGTAGTTGGATTGATAGTTGTCTCAGATGATGTGAAACTGGTAGTTGGATTGATAGTTGTCTCAGATGATGTGAAACTGGTAGATGGATTGATAGTTGTCTCAGATGGTGTTAAACTAGTAGTTGGATTGTTAGTTGTTTCAGATGATGTGAAACTGGTAGTTGGATTGATAGTTGTCTCAGATGATGTGAAACTGGTAGTTGGATTGATAGTTGTCTCAGATGATGTGAAACTGGTAGTTGGATTGATAGTTGTCTCAGATGATGTGAAACTGGTAGATGGATTGATAGTTGTCTCAGATGGTGTTAAACTAGTAGTTGGATTGTTAGTTGTTTCAGATGATGTGAAACTGGTAGTTGGATTGATAGTTGTCTCAGATGATGTGAAACTGGTAGTTGGATTGATAGTTGTCTCAGATGATGTGAAACTGGTAGTTGGATTGATAGTTGTCTCAGATGATGTGAAACTGGTAGTTGGATTGATAGTTGTCTCAGATGATGTGAAACTGGTAGTTGGATTGATAGTTGTCTCAGATGATGTGAAACTGGTAGTTGGATTGATAGTTGTCTCAGATGGTGTTAAACTAGTAGTTTGATTGATAGTTGTCTCAGATGGTGTGAAACTGGTAGTTGGATTGATAGTTGTCTCAGATGATGTGAAACTGGTAGTTGGATTGATAGTTGTCTCAGATGGTGTGAAACTGGTAGTTGGATTGATAGTTGTCTCAGATGGTGTGAAACTGGTAGTTGGATTGATAGTTGTCTCAGATGGTGTTAAACTAGTAGTTGGATTGTTAGTTGTCTCAGATGGTGTGAAACTGGTAGTTGGAATGATAGTTGTCTCAGATGGTGTGAAACTGGTAGTTGGATTGATAGTTGTCTCAGATGGTGTTAAACTAGTAGTTTGATTGTTAGTTGTTTCAGATGATGTGAAACTGGTAGTTGGATTGACAGTTGTCTCAGATGATGTGAAACTGGTAGTTGGATTGATAGTTGTCTCAGATGGTGTGAAACTGGTAGTTGGATTGATAGTTGTCTCAGATGGTGTGAAACTGGTAGTTGGATTGATAGTTGTCTCAGATGGTGTTAAACTAGTAGTTGGATTGTTAGTTGTCTCAGATGATGTGAAACTGGTAGTTGGATTGACAGTTGTCTCAGATGGTGGGAAACTGGTAGTTGGATTGATTGTTGTCTCAGATGGTTTGAAACTGGTAGTTGGATTGTTAGTTGTTTCAGATGATGTGAAACTGGTAGTTGGATTGATTGTCTCAGAAAGTGTGAAACTGGTAGTTGGATTGTTAGTTGTCTCAGATGGTGGGAAACTGGTAGTTGGATTGATTGTCTCAGAAAGTGTGAAACTGGTAGTTGGATTGATTGTCTCAGAAAGTGTGAAACTGGTAGTTGGATTGTTAGTTGTCTCAGATGATGTGAAACTGGTAGTTGGATTGATAGTTGTTTCAGATGATGTGAAACTGGTAGTTGGATTGATAGTTGTCTCAGATGATGTGAAACTGGTAGTTGGATTGATAGTTGTTTCAGATGATGTGAAACTGGTAGTTGGATTGATAGTCGTCTCAGATGATGTGAAACTGGTAGTTGGATTGATAGTTGTCTCAGATGACGTGAAACTGGTAGTTGGATTGATAGTTGTTTCAGATGATGTGAAACTGGTAGTTGGATTGATAGTCGTCTCAGATGATGTGAAACTGGTAGTTGGATTGATAGTCGTCTCAGATGATGTGAAACTGGTAGTTGGATTGATAGTTGTCTCAGATGATGTGAAACTGGTAGTTGGATTGATAGTTGTTTCAGATGATGTGAAACTGGTAGTTGGATTGATAGTCGTCTCAGATGATGTGAAACTGGTAGTTGGATTGATAGTTGTCTCAGATGATGTGAAACTGGTAGTTGGATTGATAGTTGTCTCAGATGATGTGAAACTGGTAGATGGATTGATAGTTGTCTCAGATGGTGTTAAACTAGTAGTTGGATTGTTAGTTGTTTCAGATGATGTGAAACTGGTAGTTGGATTGATAGTTGTCTCAGATGATGTGAAACTGGTAGTTGGATTGATAGTTGTCTCAGATGATGTGAAACTGGTAGTTGGATTGATTGTCTCAGATAGTTTGAAACTAGTAGTTGGATTGATAGTTGTCTCAGATGATGTGAAACTGGTAGTTGGATTGATAGTTGTCTCAGATGATGTGAAACTGGTAGTTGGATTGATAGTTGTCTCAGATGATGTGAAACTGGTAGTTGGATTGATAGTTGTCTCAGATGATGTGAAACTGGTAGTTGGATTGATTGTCTCAGATAGTTTGAAACTAGTAGTTGGATTGATTGTCTCAGATAGTTTGAAACTGGTAGTTGGATTGATAGTTGTCTCAGATGATGTGAAACTGGTAGTTGGATTGATAGTTGTCTCAGATGATGTGAAACTGGTAGTTGGATTGATAGTTGTCTCAGATGGTGTGAAACTGGTAGTTGGATTGATAGTTGTTTCAGATGATGTGAAACTGGTAGTTGGATTGATAGTCGTCTCAGATGATGTGAAACTGGTAGTTGGATTGATAGTTGTCTCAGATGATGTGAAACTGGTAGTTGGATTGATAGTTGTCTCAGATGATGTGAAACTGGTAGTTGGATTGATAGTTGTCTCAGATGGTGTTAAACTAGTAGTTGGATTGTTAGTTGTTTCAGATGATGTGAAACTGGTAGTTGGATTGATAGTTGTCTCAGATGATGTGAAACTGGTAGTTGGATTGATAGTTGTCTCAGATGATGTGAGATTGGTAGTTGGATTGATTGTCTCAGATAGTTTGAAACTAGTAGTTGGATTGATAGTTGTCTCAGATGATGTGAAACTGGTAGTTGGATTGATAGTTGTCTCAGATGATGTGAAACTGGTAGTTGGATTGATAGTTGTCTCAGATGGTGTGAAACTGGTAGTTGGATTGATAGTTGTCTCAGATGGTGTGAAACTGGTAGTTGGATTGATAGTTGTCTCAGATGGTGTTAAACTAGTAGTTGGATTGTTAGTTGTCTCAGATGGTGTGAAACTGGTAGTTGGATTGATAGTTGTCTCAGATGGTGTTAAACTAGTAGTTGGATTGTTAGTTGTTTCAGATGATGTGAAACTGGTAGTTGGATTGACAGTTGTCTCAGATGATGTGAAACTGGTAGTTGGATTGATAGTTGTCTCAGATGGTGTGAAACTGGTAGTTGGATTGATTGTTGTCTCCGATGGTGTGAAACTGGTAGTTGGATTGATAGTTGTCTCAGATGGTGTTAAACTAGTAGTTGGATTGTTAGTTGTTTCAGATGATGTGAAACTGGTAGTTGGATTGACAGTTGTCTCAGATGATGTGAAACTGGTAGTTGGATTGATTGTTGTCTCCGATGGTGTGAAACTGGTAGTTGGATTGACAGTTGTCTCAGATGATGTGAAACTGTTAGTTGGATTGATAGTTGTCTCAGATGGTGTGAAACTGGTAGTTGGATTGATTGTTGTCTCCGATGGTGTGAAACTGGTAGTTGTATTGATTGTCTCAGATGGTTTGAAACTAGTAGTTGGATTAATAGTTGTTTCAGATGATGTGAAACTGGTAGTTGGATTGATTGTCTCAGATAGTTTGAAACTAGTAGTTGGATTAATAGTTGTCTCAGATGATGTGAAACTGGTAGTTGGATTGATTTTTGTCTCAGATGGTTTGAAACTGGTAGTTGGATTGATAGTTGTCTCAGATGGTGTGAAACTGGTAGTTGGATTGTTAGTTGTTTCAGATGATGTGAAACTGGTCGTTGGATTGATTGTCTCAGATAGTGTGAAACTGGTAGTTGGATTGATAGTTGTCTCAGATGGTGTGAAACTGGTAGCTGGATTGTTAGTTGTTTCAGATGATGTGAAACTGGTAGTTGGATTGATTGTCTCAGAAAGTGTGAAAGTGGTAGTTGGATTGTTAGTTGTCTCAGATGGTGTGAAACTGGTAGTTGGATTGATTGTCTCAGAAAGTGTGAAACTGGTAGTTGGATTGATTGTCTCAGAAAGTGTGAAACTGGTAGTTGGATTGTTAGTTGTCTCAGATGGTGTGAAACTGGTAGTTGGATTGTTAGTTGTTTCAGATGATGTGAAACTGGTAGTTGGATTGATAGTTGTCTCAGATGATGTGAAACTGGTAGTTGGATTGATAGTTGTTTCAGATGATGTGAAACTGGTAGTTGGATTGATAGTCGTCTCAGATGATGTGAAACTGGTAGTTGGATTGATAGTTGTCTCAGATGATGTGAAACTGGTAGTTGGATTGATAGTTGTCTCAGATGATGTGAAACTGGTAGATGGATTGATAGTTGTCTCAGATGGTGTTAAACTAGTAGTTGGATTGTTAGTTGTTTCAGATGATGTGAAACTGGTAGTTGGATTGATAGTTGTCTCAGATGATGTGAAACTGGTAGTTGGATTGATAGTTGTCTCAGATGATGTGAAACTGGTAGTTGGATTGATAGTTGTCTCAGATGATGTGAAACTGGTAGTTGGATTGATAGTTGTCTCAGATGATGTGAAACTGGTAGTTGGATTGATAGTTGTCTCAGATGATGTGAAACTGGTAGTTGGATTGATAGTTGTCTCAGATGGTGTTAAACTAGTAGTTTGATTGATAGTTGTCTCAGATGGTGTGAAACTGGTAGTTGGATTGATAGTTGTCTCAGATGATGTGAAACTGGTAGTTGGATTGATAGTTGTCTCAGATGGTGTGAAACTGGTAGTTGGATTGATAGTTGTCTCAGATGGTGTGAAACTGGTAGTTGGATTGATAGTTGTCTCAGATGGTGTTAAACTAGTAGTTGGATTGTTAGTTGTCTCAGATGGTGTGAAACTGGTAGTTGGAATGATAGTTGTCTCAGATGGTGTGAAACTGGTAGTTGGATTGATAGTTGTCTCAGATGGTGTTAAACTAGTAGTTTGATTGTTAGTTGTTTCAGATGATGTGAAACTGGTAGTTGGATTGACAGTTGTCTCAGATGATGTGAAACTGGTAGTTGGATTGATAGTTGTCTCAGATGGTGTGAAACTGGTAGTTGGATTGATAGTTGTCTCAGATGGTGTGAAACTGGTAGTTGGATTGATAGTTGTCTCAGATGGTGTTAAACTAGTAGTTGGATTGTTAGTTGTCTCAGATGATGTGAAACTGGTAGTTGGATTGACAGTTGTCTCAGATGGTGGGAAACTGGTAGTTGGATTGATTGTTGTCTCAGATGGTTTGAAACTGGTAGTTGGATTGTTAGTTGTTTCAGATGATGTGAAACTGGTAGTTGGATTGATTGTCTCAGAAAGTGTGAAACTGGTAGTTGGATTGTTAGTTGTCTCAGATGGTGGGAAACTGGTAGTTGGATTGATTGTCTCAGAAAGTGTGAAACTGGTAGTTGGATTGATTGTCTCAGAAAGTGTGAAACTGGTAGTTGGATTGTTAGTTGTCTCAGATGGTGTGAAACTGGTAGTTGGATTGTTAGTTGTTTCAGATGATGTGAAACTGGTAGTTGGATTGATAGTTGTCTCAGATGGTGTGAAACTGGTAGTTGGATTGTTAGTTGTTTCAGATGATG
Organism: Semotilus atromaculatus; assembly: GCA_031834385.1. Classification (NCBI taxonomy): domain Eukaryota; kingdom Metazoa; phylum Chordata; class Actinopteri; order Cypriniformes; family Leuciscidae; genus Semotilus; species Semotilus atromaculatus. The sequence goes on from JAULUF010000028.1 coordinate 29,735,332, forward strand.
TGAAACTGGTAGTTGGATTGATTGTTGTCTCAGATGGTGTGAAACTGGTAGTTGGATTGTTAGTTGTCTCAGATGGTGTGAAACTGGTAGTTGGATTGATAGTTGTCTCAGATGGTGTGAAACTGGTAGTTGGATTGATTGTTGTCTCCGATGGTGTGAAACTGGTAGTTGGATTGATAGTTGTCTCAGATGGTGTTAAACTAGTAGTTGGATTGTTAGTTGTTTCAGATGATGTGAAACTGGTAGTTGGATTGACAGTTTTCTCAGATGATGTGAAACTGGTAGTTGTATTGATAGTTGTCTCAGATGGTGTGAAACTGGTAGTTGGATTGATTGTCTCAGAAAGTGTGAAACTGGTAGTTGGATTGTTAGTTGTCTCAGATGGTGTGAAACTGGTAGTTGGATTGTTAGTTGTTTCAGATGGTGTGAAACTGGTAGTTGGATTGATTGTCTCAGAAAGTGTGAAACTGGTAGTTGGATTGTTAGTTGTCTCAGATGGTGTGAAACTGATAGTTGGATTGATTGTCTCAGAAAGTGTGAAACTGGTAGTTGGATTGATTGTCTCAGAAAGTGTGAAACTGGTAGTTGGATTGTTAGTTGTCTCAGATGGTGTGAAACTGGTAGTTGGATTGTTAGTTGTTTCAGATGGTGTGAAACTGGTAGTTGGATTGATTTTCTCAGAAAGTGTGAAACTGGTAGTTGGATTGATTGTCTCAGAAAGTGTGAAACTGGTTGTTGGATTGTTAGTTGTTTCAGATGATGTGAAACTGGTAGTTGGATTGATTGTCTCAGAAAGTGTGAAACTGGTAGTTGGATTGATAGTTGTCTGAGATGATCTGAAACTGGTAGTTGGATTGATAGTTGTTTCAGATGGTGTGAAACTGGTAGTTGGATTGATAGTTGTTTCAGATGGTGTAAAACTGGTAGTTGGATTGATAGTTGTTTCAGATGGTGTGAAACTGGTAGTTGGATTGATAGTTGTTTCAGATGATGTGAAACTGGTAGTTGGATTGATTGTCTCAGAAGTGAAACTGGTAGTTGGATTGATAGTTGTCTCAGATGGTGTGAAACTAGTAGTTGGATTGTTAGTTGTTTCAGATGGTGTGAAACTGGTAGTTGGATTGATAGTTGTTTCAGATGATGTGAAACTGGTAGTTGGATTGATTGTCTCAGAAGTGAAACTGGTAGTTGGATTGATAGTTGTTTCAGATGGTGTGAAACTGGTAGTTGGATTAATAGTTGTTTCAGATGATGTGAAACTGGTAGTTGGATTGATTGTCTCAGAAGTGAAACTGGTAGTTGGATTGATAGTTGTTTCAGATGGTGTGAAACTGGTAGTTGGATTGATAGTTGTCTCAGATGGTGTGAAACTGGTAGTTGGATTGATAGTTGTCTCAGATGGTGTGAAACTGGTAGTTGGATTGTTAGTTGTTTCAGATGATGTGAAACTGGTAGTTGGATTGTTAGTTGTTTCAGATGGTGTGAAACTGGTAGTTGGATTGATTGTCTCAGAAAGTGTGAAACTGGTAGTTGGATTGATTGTCTCAGAAAGTGTGAAACTGGTAGTTGGATTGTTAGTTGTCTCAGATGGTGTGAAACTGATAGTTGGATTGTTAGTTGTTTCAGATGATGTGAAACTGGTAGTTGGATTGATTGTCTCAGAAAGTGTGAAACTGGTAGTTGGATTGTTAGTTGTCTCAGATGGTGTGAAACTGGTAGTTGGATTGTTAGTTGTTTCAGATGATGTGAAACTGGTAGTTGGATTGTTAGTTGTTTCAGATGGTGTGTAACTGGTAGTTGGATTGATTGTCTCAGAAAGTGTGAAACTGGTAGTTGGATTGATTGTCTCAGAAAGTGTGAAACTGGTAGTTGGATTGTTAGTTGTTTCAGATGATGTGAAACTGGTAGTTGGATTGATTGTCTCAGAAAGTGTGAAACTGGTAGTTGGATTGATAGTTGTCTGAGATGATCTGAAACTGGTAGTTGGATTGATTGTTGTTTCAGATGGTGTGAAACTGGTAGTTGGATTGATTGTCTCAGAAGTGAAACTGGTAGTTGGATTGATAGTTGTCTCAGATGGTGTGAAACTAGTAGTTGGATTGTTAGTTGTTTCAGATGGTGTGAAACTGGTAGTTGGATTGATAGTTGTTTCAGATGGTGTGAAACTGGTAGTTGGATTGATTGTCTCAGAAGTGAAACTGGTAGTTGGATTGATAGTTGTTTCAGATGGTGTGAAACTGGTAGTTGGATTGATAGTTGTTTCAGATGGTGTGAAACTGGTAGTTGGATTAATAGTTGTTTCAGATGATGTGAAACTGGTAGTTGGATTGTTAGTTGTCTCAGATGGTGTGAAACTGGTAGTTGGATTGATAGTTGTTTCAGATGGTGTGAAACTGGTAGTTGGATTGATAGTTGTCTCAGATGATGTGAAACTGGTAGTTGGATTGATAGTTGTTTCAGATGATGTGAAACAGGTAGTTGGATTGATAGTTGTTTCAGATGGTGTGAAACTGATAGTTGGATTGATAGTTGTTTCAGATGATGTGAAACTGGTAGTTGGATTGATTGTCTCAGAATTGAAACTGGTAGTTGGATTGATAGTTGTCTCAGATGGTGTGAAACGAGTAGTTGGATTGTTAGTTGTTTCAGATGGTGTGAAACTGGTAGTTGGATTGATTGTCTCAGATGTGAAAGTGGTTGTTGGATTGATTGTTGTCTCTGATAGTATGAAACGGGTAGTGGTATTGTTAGTTGTCCCTGATGGTTTATAACTTGTAGTTGGATTGGTAGTTGTCTCAGATGGTTTTAAATGGTTAGTTGGTTTGTCAGTAGTGGTGTGAGACAGTGGTGTGACAGTAGTTGATCTTTCATCAACACAGATGACACACATCCATTCGTATTTGCTTTCTTCTTTTCCTTCAACACAAAGTATTACATAAGAGATGGATTTTAAAGGTGCCCTAGAATTTTATTTTTATTTTTATTGTATGTTTTCTGGGTTGCCCTTATAATGTTAGTATGCTTTTTAGATCAAAAGTAGTCATAATTTAGAAATAAAAGGCATTTTTCTTAGCCTGATTTTAGCCCTGAGCCCAAACGCTCTGTTTGAAGGGGCGTGTCTGCTGTGATTGGCTGACATGCTTGCATATGAAATAGCTATATATTACATGTGAAACTCTCTTGAATACTTTTACTACAGATATTATACGTTTTTACTATTACAGCTATCGAGATGAACAAATCGTGAGATGTTTTTAAAGTATTTAGATCTATTCCCATCACATAAAATGTTGCCGTGATGAGCATTGAGCAAACAGATGACAGTGTGTTGATTGCGAGAATAAAGATCTTATCATTGCAACGCAGTTTCTGCACTCTCTCTAATGCTTTCACCAAAGCAAACACGATGATGTAAATATAGTATTGAACGAACAATTACACATCAGAAAGTGTTGCTTGGTAGCTCGATTGATCGAGGCCAGCTCTGTATTGGCCCAAGTTGAGGAAACAGTCTCATCGGTGAAATGTTTGGAAATTTCCAGAGAAAATAAAATTAACCCATTGTTTCTTCAGAGGCTCGGATGAAGGAACTAAATACCTTTGTGTTCATTCAAACACTGATCGACTGCCGTGCTTCGGCTGCAGTTCCGCCTGTCATTGAACATGGCCTGGCATATGCAAATTTTTGGAGTCATACATATTAATGATCCGACTGATGCATCACAGTCGGTGTTATGTGGAGATTCGCCTATTTTTCAGGGGTGTTTTTCAAAAACGAGATTTAAGTAAGAAGGAGAAAACAATGGTGTTTGAGACTCACTGTAGGTCATGTCCATGTACTGAACTCTTGTTATTTAACTATGCCAAAATAAATTCAATTTCACATTCTAGGGCACCTTTAATTAAATATCTGTGCATTTGGATCTCACAAATTAAAGTGATCCCAATATATTGTTGTTGTTTATTTATAAACCTACACATGAATTGGATTGTATTTTCATAATGCATGTTCATCATAGTTTACATATTTATTATTGATACTATTGCCCAGTCATGAATATCATTGTCAAATGTAGCTTTTTTACCTGTCGTCTTTGGATCAACAGAAGGGAGTTTCAGACAACCTCAAGAGACCAAGACAACACATAATTTAACATCAGCTGTACGAGTTAAAAGCAATATGATTTCTGCATAGTCATCAGATACAATCAGGAACATAATAAAATAACAACAGAAGAATAAAACAAAAGAGAGTTGTTGAGGCCATGTTATGCCCTTTTTTTTGGGCTCTACTAGTACAGGTTTTCAAGCTTGAATGTTCATTGTTATCCTCATATTTGACATTGTTGACATTTTGTTCCCACTCTGCCAGTAACTCTGTTTAGTTCCTGTCTTTTTGAGGCCCCTCCTTCTGAAAAGCATAATATCCTCTTATTGGTTGGCTGGAGCAATGTGTTGTGATTGGGCAACCGCTTTGAGCGCATTTTGGAAATGTCCCGCCCCTTACCATAACCCCTAAAACATTTTTTCCCCCTTTAAGGACAGGACCAAGTGTGCCGCACACGTCCTGAAAAGTGAAGCCAAATAATTTTGATCGCCCCCAGGTGGTTAGTCCCAGTATTTTTTTCTGTATTTATCTATGTACATGATATGATAAGACAAAATATAGGAGGATAACATTGTGAACACAAAACAAACCTAATAACAAACAAGAATAGAAAACAACCAAAGAATTGAACAAGAAAGTAAGTTTTACATGTGATTATGTTTTTGTGTAAAAGTTAACGGCTTGTGGTAACAGTATTTCGAGCAGGAAATCCAAACGTTCGCCTACGTTCAACCTTAAATATGGCTTATAATTTGAAACATTTAAGTAGTAGCAACTTTACATGGCTGCTCACTCTAACGTTAACCTAGATAAATGTGCTCTATAATTAGCTGCATATCCAAGATTTTGTGCAGAGTGTGGAAGCTAAAGTATAGCGTGTTTACTGCACCATTTGGATGCAACAGCGCGATCACTTGCATTTTTTTCCTGATAATAGCGGAAACAACTTAAAAATACTTTTAAAAGTATTATTGGTCAAACAGATAAAAGTTTAAAGTCAAAACTACTTTTATTTGTGGACACTCACTTTTACTCTTTTAAAAGAAAGAAAACAACAGAATGTACGTTCTGCCGTCTTGGTCTCCTTGAACTGCAGCGCATCACAAAAAGGCTACTTGCCTCACAGACATGAGAAATATATCTCAAGAAAGCTTGAAATGTTACTTTACTTTTAATAGTCTAGAAAATCCGAAAAAATATTTGTTGCATAATGCTGAACACATTTACAATTGATTGTGTTTAGAAAACTGATTTAGTTTATATAGAAGTCTATGCTTTGGGTGAATGTTTTAGTGGAGCTCTGCCCCACCTGCTATGTTAGCTAGGGTAGCCTTCAAGGTTAGCAAAAAAAAAAATGAATAATGTAATGCCTGCCAACGTTATGGTCAAAGGGATGGAGACCAGAGGCCATTTTGTAATGGATGTCAATGGAGGAGAGACTTCAGTGCGCTGATGTGAGGCTTATCATTTAATGAATCGACATGGCTAATCTTCAACATGTTTGGTCTTAAACATCCATTTTGGATTGATCTATTTTTAGAGTTTACATAAAAAAAAATGCTGTTTTATAAGAGAAGTCATGGACAATTGCACGACAGATATGACTGTTTAAGGCACTTCTCTTTTTTTTCTATGGTATCCGCAAACAGTGTTTGACTGTCCTATAACTCTGAATGAAATTCAGTGACATCAAGGCTGTAATGTGATTGGTTATCAAGGCACACATGATCCAAGTTGAGCATCATGTTTTCTCCAATGGTAGAGCCAGGGACCCTGATATCTCCCAAGAATAAGACAAAGTTAAACTTCTATTTGCTTCTTTTGTTTCTTACTTATTGCCAGGAGAATATAACGGTAACGCTTCCTTTTACAGTCCAGTTACCCATGTAAATACTATGTACTTATTTTAGTAACTACAATTACTGGGTAATAACAAGTACTAACCCTGAACATACCCCTAAACCTACCCCTGTTCCATGTACTTACCTAGAAAGTACTGGCTAATAAAAGGTAAGTACACTGTACTGTAAGTACTGTACTGTAAAAGGAAGTGTTACCAATATAACACAGGAAAACAACATAAATGAAATAATGCACATAAAAACATTATATAAAGATATCAGCACAGACACATTCCCATAATGGTAAGTTACACCTGTCCTGTTAAATAACATCTGTTCTGCCCTAATTGAAGAGATAAACTGACATTAAAAAACACTGTAAAGTGGACAAAATCTTACCGGGTGATGAGTTTCCATTAAGGGTGCAGACGGCCTCGCAGAAGGGGTTGGTCACAATCTGTGCTAATAAATCAGCTGAAGGGAAGAGAGTTATTACAAAACTCACTGAATATAACTAGACTAAAATAGTCTTTACTCAAACACATTACAGTGCTTAGAAGACAATTAACACACAGACTCCATTCAAACAGTTTGTCTTAGGTGTGTTAGGATCTGTATTTGTTTTGCATTGATTGACCAACAGTGGTAACTTCATCATCACTGATATCAATGATCAATCATGGCAACACTAACATACCTTTTGTATTTATGAGTTGTTTGTTAAAACGTCATTAAATTTAGGATGACTCACACCTGTTTTTTGAACTTGTGATTGCAGACAATTCGATTCATTTGGCAAAAACCACAGCTCTATGTCTGCACTTGTTTTAGCCATTTGTACTTCATATTTCCCTCCATAATTTGTTATGGTGAAACTTAGTTTTTTGCCATTTATTTCGTAGCACCCTGGAAACCAGAGAGAACAATGTTTAATTGTTTAAACAAAATACTCTAAAGAGTTTAGATCTCAAGAACAGTTAAAATAAAAGAAAATATATAAAATAAATTAATGTTTTTACCTAGACAAGATGTGTTTATTTTGACATTCATTGTGCAAACGTTCGTAATTTTTGTATCACAAGCTGGTGGAGATGGCAGTTCAGTACCTGGATTCAGAGAGTTTGGACATTTATCTGCCAGTCATCACAAGAACATTCAGATAGTAAATGTACAATTAATCCTATGGTCACGATAGCAGTGTATATTTCACATCTACCTGTGTCACCCGAGTCCCAGAAACATGCATCTGTCAAATTGTCCCCAACTAGTATATTTTTGAGCAGCTTGCACAAAGATAACATTAAGAACCAATTATGTAATGATTGTAACATTCAGGGGTGTGTTTCCTGTACAACGACGTAACTCGCTGGTTCACTACTATATAGTACGATGCATCGTTGAAGAAATCAACTAGCCAGTCACGACTGTTTCCCGAAACCGTATTGTCGCAAATTGGTAGTTCAACCACGTTGGTTAATGATGTCACGCAGGTGGTGGGGTAATAACTTTGTTTAATGAATCTGTTTGAGATCGAATTAATGCACGATTTTTTGCTATAAATTACGAATATGGCATCTGAGGACTATTTCTCATTTTTCTCAGTTATTTTGCTTTATTTCCAGATTCAGTCATAGCCTCGTTCTTACGTGGCAGAGCACGTACGCACATGTACACGCTACAAAAACGGTGCTTCAAATCACTTGACAAACTAAAAGACATAAATAACATTTGTAAGTATTCTAAATAAAAGATACGAATTGTAATGAATGTCAGCTTGCTTATTTTGCTTAAGACAAGGATGTATTGAGTCCACATGTCATGCAAACAAGAAACTCTGCTTCTAACCACAGGTCAAGAGCTGTCGTTTCAACCACACAACTCTGCGATGCTGTTTGCGAATGTTCATGGGAACATTGGTTTCAGGAAACACAGACTCGTGCTGATAACGACGGAACTTGCGACCATAGTGTACCACAGAAACCCAACACTCTCGGGCCAGCAGCATGTGTCCAAATTTCATCAGAAACGATCTTAAAACAAGGCTTTACGTGTAAAATACCGAACTTGTCCTTTAACATCGCCTCAGCCACAGCAGGTCCTGAAATGTGAGTCACAGATGGTTGTTCCAAATCCCTTGAGAATATTGACAAACAAGAGCGAAGTTTCTTCATTGAGAAGCGCTCACAACACACAGCCCCCTCGAGGACTGAGTGTGCATGCTCTTCGCCCAGGCAAATAACGCACATGTCATGTGTATCATCGGGTACACATAACGCTGACATGGATGAACACACTTCGAGCTAGAACTTGCCATATTCTTCTCAGTAGACATGTGTTCAAACAAACAATCTCCTGAAGACAAGAAAGAGGATGACGTATTTCACAGGTTCCCTTTTATACACACGGTCACACCTGAAGTGACACCATAGGCTGTCGCCGGCCAATGTCAAGTTCATTGTCGTGTTTAGACTCAATCGGGTTTAGTGTCGTGTTTAGGCTCAATCGTGTTTAGTGTCGTGTCATGTTTAGGCATTCCCCAAAGTGTCCTCTAGGAGACGCAGAGCGAGTTCCCATTCGAAAGGGAACAGACTGGAAAACGATATAACTAATTTAACTAATCCACTAATCCAAACCAAACTAAAACTGAATGTGACAATGATGTGACAATGTTCTAAACCAACAATATAACAAAATTATAGAATGTGATTTGTTTTGGGTTTTTTTTTTTTTACTTTTTAAAAATAATAAGTCACTCACCACACAACATATTCACCAGCAATAGACTTTCTTTTGAAGGTGATAAATGTAATTTATTGTTTAAAGCAACATACTTATCTGGCATGCTCCACAACAGACGATCATCAGCCGCAGCAAATTCTGCTTTTCCAGAGACATAATTCCCCAAAACAGCCTGATAGAGACAAAAGAGTTGAATTTTCTTTTCTACAGATATTGGTAGTAAATCTTAAAGAATTTTCTTATTTCATTCTTGGGATGTAAAGTCCACAGTCCAAGAGGAGAGAGTTTCATCCCTTCACATATGAAGCCGTATGATTATGATCCGCAGCTCAGAGCCGCTGGAACAATGACATACGGTTTATTTGCAAACATGCAAATCATATTATTTTGAGCTTTAACTGTACATTTCAGTATTCCTTTACATTCAGGTCCAGGTCCATATATCATGTTACATTTGTTCACAGAGAACTACATAAATATAGCAAGATGCAAATGAAAGCATAACCCTGTAACCCTGTTTATTAGACAATAGTTCGATTATTTTGATATATAGTATCAGTATACAGTATAGATTCATATTCCCATACAGAAAATGCCATTCACATGTTTATAAGTTTGACAAAACTCAGTAAATGTTTTTGGAGCCAATTGTATTATCTTCATTACAATCACATGAGAGGCTCTCAGAGATATAACACATTGACCAAGTCATTAGCTGATTTTTACACAGTGTTTGCGTCTTGCATTTTCAATAACCAAATATGATCCACATTAGTGTGCGTGAATTTTGTCAAGCTGTAATATCAAATGATCATGCAAATATCTGAATCCACAGGCGTGTGACTTTAGTTTCTTTCTAATGTAAATTTATTTTGTTTTCTAAAAGAGGTTCAGTATAGGGCTGAGGGCTGGGTTGGGAAATATGTGACGTCATTATGTTGTGGCTGACGACAAGACATGAAATTTCTCTGTGCTCTATATGTGTTGTAGCCATTAAAGACAGCATATTTAGTTTCATATTTATGTTTAAATATTATAGGCTAATGTTATTTTTTTTTTATTTAATCAATGTTGATTATGAAAGTGAGCATGCAGCATGAGAAAGATATGATGCATCATGAGATGCGCAATATGTCTAGAGACATGGAGTGGGTAAGACATGATTTTGACCACTTCATTAAGTTTCGTTTTGTATAAATTGTATCTTAATTTTGATCAATGTTTTATCACCCAATTGCCTGTATTTAATAAATAAGAAGCAAATATATATAGCAGACAATGTAATAAGGCCAGCACAATCACTTGCATTGCACGTGAACTGGAGGGCCGAAACTCAGCTTGTCTCACAGATTTGAGATACACTCACCTAAAGGATTATTAGGAACACCATACTAATACTGTGTTTGACCCCGTTTCGCCTTCAGAACTGCCTTAATTCTACGTGGCATTGATTCAACAAGGTGCTGAAAGCATTCTTTAGAAATGTTGGCCCATATTGATAGGATAGCATCTTGCAGTTGATGGAGATTTGTGGGATGCACATCCAGGGCACGAAGCTCCCGTTCCACCACATCCCAAAGATGCTCTATTGGGTTGAGATCTGGTGACTGTGGGGGCCATTTTAGTACAGTGAACTCATTGTCATGTTCAAGAAACCAATGATTCAAGCTTTGTGACATGGTGCATTATCCTGCTGGAAGTAGCCATCAGAGGATGGGTACATGGTGGCCATTAAGGGATGGACATGGTCAGAAACAATGCTCAGGTAGGCCGTGGCATTTAAACGATGCCCAAATGGCACTAAGGGGCCTAAAGTGTGCCAAGAAAACATCCCCCACACCATTACACCACCACCACCAGCCTGCACAGTGGTAACAAGGCATGATGGATCCATGTTCTCATTCTGTTTACGCCAAATTCTGACTCTACCATCTTAATGTCTCAACAGAAATCGAGACACATCAGACCAGGCAACATTTTTCCAGTCTTCAACTGTCCAATTTTGGTGAGCTCTTGCAAATTGTAGCCTCTTTTTCCTATTTGTAGTGGAGATGAGTGGTACCCGGTGGTGTCTTCTGCTGTTGTAGCCCATCCGCCACAAGGTTGTGCGTGTTGTGGCTTCACAAATGCTTTGCTGCATACCTCGGTTGTAACGAGTGGTTATTTCAGTCAAAGTTGCTCTTCTATCAACTTGAATCAGTCGGCCCATTCTCCTCTGACCTCTAGCATCAACAAGGCATTTTCGCCCACAGGACTGCCGCATACTGGATGTTTTTCCCTTTTCACACCATTCTTTGTAAACCCTAGAAATGGTTGTGCGTGAAAATCCCAGTAACTGAGCAGATTGTGAAATACTCAGACCGGCCCGTCTGGCACCAACAACCATGCCACGCTCAAAATTGCTTAAATCACCTTTCTTTCCCATTCTGACATTCAGTTTGGAGTTCAGGAGATTGTCTTGACCAGGACCACACCCCTAAATGCATTGAAGCAACTGCCATGTGATTGGTTGATTAGATAATTGCATTAATGAGAAATTTAACAGGTGTTCCTAATAATTCTTTAGGTGAGTGTAAGTTAAAAAGCCTGCGTGGGTTGGTGGATGCAAGTCTACCTTTTAATTAAAACCGGTTTGATCTGGGTGGATTATTCATAGATTTCATGTGACGTCACACAGTGGAGCGGCCGCCATTTGTAGGACCGAATTGCAACATGCCGTCTATCTGCTGTGCTGTAAACTGTGATAACAGCAAATCACAAAGAAATGTTGAGAAATTAAACGTTGACCTGGGAATTTAAATAAAAGTAAAATTAGCTAATTACAGGTTAGCTAGCTAAATTAAAACATGTAGTTTACAATTGAAACACGTATTCTCTACAACCTTATTCTAGACCGCTATCTATATTTACATTAACGTTATAACCTTAGTACGTTTGGCTGAATTATGTTGCCGTTACCTGCTTCAGTATGCTACTACTGCTCACTGTTTCTGCCTTAATGCATTGTTTAAATTAATAGATTATTAGCTAACTGCATGATTTATAGCCTATACATTTCTGAAATGCATAACTCTGACACTCTAAATTGTAATGTAGACACGCATTTTCTGAAAAGCTGCTTTGAAATATTGTGAAAAGCGCTATACAAATAAATGAGAATTGAAAATAAAGGTGTCCAAACGTCACTGATAATACAAGAGATATGTGCTTTACCGACATTATTAGCAATTCAGTTCAGCGATGCTTTTATGTTCAGCGATTACTGGTGTAACGTTAATATTGCTTGATTAACAGAGTGCCACTTACCCTTCCTGTTATCAAGAACATTTTCTTCATGGGGGCATTTAATACAACACTAAATCATAAATCATACCTGTACAATAACAATACGATGTCCACCAATCAATTTAAATAGTACATTGAATTTAATTTGTCGTTTAATGACATTCAACATCCGACTATTTTACATATGTACTTTGATTGTCCAGTGGCGGAACTTTTGCCAAGCGTGTCAGAGCTCTGGGTTCTAATCCACCCTCGTACCATTTTTTATTACAAAACCCTTATTAAAATAATCGATTATGTTTATCAGTGGTTGTATATCAGTCAGGATATCAGTCAGCACACATTTGTGTGCATTTTATTTTGTGATCTCACCGGAGCCAATAGTCTCCGAAATGGATTAAAGCGCGCGTCCGTGTGTGAAGACTGTGCGGTGTGCGCGAGTCACGAGAGAACACTGTATCTGCACCACTGATCCAGAGTCAACAAGCACTTTGATCACTTGATTTAAAAAACAACACATTTCAGCGTGCTAGACCACCTCTTATTTGACTTTTATTTATGTGTATTGGTACATCCGTGCCGCGAGAGATGTTTCAAAAGTGGTGGGGACATGGAGAGGGAGTGTGGACGAGGTAGATGTAAATGTCAGCAAACGTAAAATTTGGCACGTTTTTACTAGACTTTAGTGGAGTCAGTAGGTCGTTTAACAGTAAATACGGATCTATACCTAAAGTATCTATTTTATTTAAATACCGTTGCTTTTCATCTGTGCTATTTAAGTGTGCAACATCTCTCCGATCACCAGGGAGAGATCATGCGATTTAACGCAAAGGTCCTAAAGATGGCGGCCACAACAAAAAAGTCACGTGACTGAAACCCATGAATAGATGGGGTGACTTTTTATTGTTTTTTCATCCCATTTTACCAAATATGATAAAACAAATGTCATTTAAGCTGACTGCAATCACTACACACATCTGTTATAAAGGCAGGCCTGAGACAAATAGAAAGACTACTTATAAGAAAATTTATACGGTACATTAAGAAAATTCCTTGATACAAAATAAAAACTTTTGTATATATAAATAAAACTGGTAAATAAAATGAAAATAACCAATAGGACAAATACAATAGAAAAAATATACATAATTAAATAAACTTCAGTCTAGGTTTATTTAACATGTTGTAGGAAGTACTGCAGAAATTGAATAATCAAATGTAAAAAATAACTCACAGTATGATCTTCATAGTATGGAATATAAATTGATTAATAATGAAAATACTAAAAGTGATTCAGTCAAAAGCAGTGAGTGATTTTCTCTATATTATTATTAAATTAACAAAATGGACAGTTTATTAGGCTGCTGTGCACTGATCTAATATACTGTTACAAATCCAATTTGCAACCAAATGTTTATGTTCGCGTAGGACATAACAGACTGTGTTTATGTCAATACTTTACACGATGTGCATCTGGATATAATCGTTCCAACCATTCAAGGGCAATAAGCTGTGAAAGAGAATGGGATTCGGGATTGAATGCATCTGAGAAGTGTCATCTGTGCTCGAGCTTCGGCTCTGTCAGCGCCAACACCGTATTGAGTCCTTTTTCTAGGCTTATTGTGATTAATATTACTCTACGCTAGCCTGACTTCGTCATACTCATATTCTAGTCAGAATGAGTCTGATACTGCTCCATAGGGCTTTGATTATGAGGCGTGTCTTAACCGAACCAGGGAAAAAAAAACTCTGCACTCAATTGGATAGACCTACAACCAATCAGCCTACAACTCCAACTGGTACAAGAACGTGAAAAAGCATGACAGCTTGTTTTATTTAATTTTTTACATATGACTATGAGAATAACCTCGATTGCAAAGTTTTTCATTTGTCAATAGTGAGTCGTGTTTAAAATACAGTGTGATTAACACACGTGCATTCCCACACTAACGTTACCTACTATGATTAAACAATATTAGTCATATTTTCCGATATGGTAGCCTTGTGTGTATCCTGGAAGCCATCCCGATTTTGCGTCAGGCTATAAGTAGTGTGAGCAAATGTCATCTTTGTTGTAAAACAGTTCAAACCAAAGCGCTCTTTGATGACGTGATGATTTACTGCAGATCATCTGTCCATCATCGTATAAAGCCCGCCCTGGCAATTTGATTGGCCAGACGATTTCTGAACCGATCATAATTACTCCTCAATGGATCGAGTCCAGACCGAACTTCTCGACCAAAAAAATGTTGTGGGCGGGGTTCGGGCTGGCATCCAGGCTAACTCTACGCATCAATAACTTTAAAGTAGTACTACTAAGTTAAAGACATCAATTTCTGTAATTTGTTAATCGATGCAATTCGGCAGAAGATAGCATCGCGATTCATATGTGAATCGATTTTCCCCCACCCCTAGCATATGTCCATGGGTGTATGCGTGTGAGTGTATATATTTGTGCAGTTGTGACTGTGCACTTAATATTCAACAATATTATTGATCTGACTGTACTGATGCTGTTTGATAAGAACTGAGCTGGATGATGACATCACTGTTTTCTCCAGAGCTGCTGTATCGATAAATGAACTAAATTAATAACTAATGATTTTTACAACGGAAATGAATCAACACTAAACTTAGTTAAACTGGATTAGGATACTATTTTCTTCTAGACCTGCTGTACAGCCAAAACAAACTTTGTTGCATTATTTTCCTCTTATGACTGTAAAGCTGCTTTGGAACAATCTGCATTGTAAAAAAAGTGCTATATAAATAAAGGTGGCTTGACTTTACATATGCGTGGGTGCATAACATGGCAGTGCTGTTGGTGGCAGACTAAAAAAACTACAGATACACAAAAGATAGAATGTACAGAACAACAACAACAATACAGAAACCATTAAATACAGACATAGTGTAGAACAGGAGGGGTCAGACGGGCAAGAGACCCAAGTGCAAAGCAAGAACAAGAGAGAGAGTTTATGATCATGGCAGTTATTGACGCAAGAATGGGAGTGTAGGGCTAAAAAAAAATGCCAGGAAATATCCTTATCGTGATATAATTGTCTGTATAATTTGTCCACTGCAATGGTTGCTTTTTCCCTCTTCATTTATCATCTGGGGAAAGATGTTTTCGATGTTCAAGAATGTCCTTTAGGTATTGCTCGTTGAGTCTGTAGTTTGTGCCTTTGAGATGTCCGCCTTGCGCCTGAACCAAATCTTTTTGTTTATAGTGTTCATATTTTCCGATTATCGGTCGTGGTCGATTGCTGTTGTTTTGATCTAATACGGTGCACACGGAGAAAGGTGGTAATCTGCACAGTTTCGGCTGGTAATTTGAGTCGTTTTATCATATAGTCCTGATATTTCGGGGACGTCTGGAGTTTGTTCCTCATGCTGCGTGTTTGCAAGTCCAGAGTGCTCTCGTTCATGGCTTTGTTTTCTGTGGCAATGTAGGGGAGTTGATTTGTGACTGTGTGAACAGAGTGCTTAAAAAATTTGTTTACTTTGGCGAGAGTGTCTATCTGATTTTGGCTGAATTCCAGGTAGTGCCGCAGTTCCTGGAATTCCTGAGTTGCAATCCTGGCATCAAGTCCCGAAAGTTTATTTTCAATGGAGAGCATAATGTTTCTTACCTGGCGATGTGGATTATGTTGGACCTGGGCTGAGAGTGAATCGGGATGGGGAATCTTGGAGTTTGGAGTCGGGTTAGCTTTACATTTTTTGGTTGTCTGGTTTGTCCCGGTTCATGGTGCAGCAGAATCTATGCATGTCAATATATTCCTCATGGTGATTCAGGTTGTATTGCGTTAAATTCAAATGCAACTTTTTGAGTAAGTGCAAAAAGGAGGAAGACATCTTAAACCTTAATTCTACTAATTATTTTCCACTGCATTAGTTGTGGATTGAATGATGGTTGTGGTGGAGCTGCAGCTTTCTGGATCATCGGAGAAATTTCCCTCAACATCGTTGTGAATGTGGTAGTAATACAGGAAGAGGAAAAACCCTGAAAAAAATCAGTAGAACGTGTTTCAACTAATTCATAATCATTTCAAATATCATTAAAGTAATTTGTATACTTTTTAAAATGAAACCACAAATAAATGCACAACCAAATGTTTACATCACACACAATCATCCATGTAGGACCCATGTGATTGTTTCTCACCCTGAAACGAGTTCAACACGGTGAAGATGTAATATGAGGGGATGAGCATCGGTCCATAACTGAAGAACGCCACAGCCCACGTCAGGCCGAAGAGCAGGAACAAACTCAACACCATCATGAGCTGCTTTCTGAACGTCTTTCTCTTGCCGTCAGGCGCTTTTATCCGTCGGGCTTGGACAATCTTAGTGACGATCATGATGAAGATTCCTGTCGTGAAGATGAAGACTAAAGCGTAGTAGCCAATGTTCACTATGTAGAGAATTAACGGATCTGTAATCCAGCACCTATAATTAGAAGAGAAGAGAAAATGTTGACTTAAAAACTTCATTAATGTTTTTATTGTGTTTCAGGCTCTACTAGAACATGTTTTCCTGCTTGAATGTTGATTATTTTCCTCATATTCTCCATTGTTGCGGCTCCTCTCTTCCCAGTCTGTCAGTAACGCTCTGTTTACTTCCTGTCTCTATGAAGCCCCTCCTTCTGAAAAGCACACTGTGCTCTGATTGGTCTGCTGGATCAGTGTGTTGTGATTGGTCAAGCGCTACGAGCATGTTTGGGAAATGTCCCGCCCCTTACCATAACCACCAGTTTAACACACTACTAACTACCTCACCCAGGCCCCGCCCCTTTATTCTGCGTATTAATTATTTAAATGAGGAATACAGAAGTTTTTTCCCGGAAGAAACTCAAGACTACAAAGGAGGCGTTTCAGGGAGTTCTGAAACAGTCAAGTCACATTTATTTATATAGCGCTTTTTACAATACAGATTGCTTCAAAGCAGCTTTAAAGAGATAACAGGAAAATAATGCAAAAAAATTTGTTTCCATAAGAACATAGCGTCATAGTCCAGCTTTGATGTTTAATTTTTGTTTTAAAAAAGTTATTAATTTAGTAATTAATTAAACAGTGACACTGATATAGATAACTCCCTCTGGAGGGAC
This sequence comes from Semotilus atromaculatus, assembly GCA_031834385.1. Taxonomy (NCBI): domain Eukaryota; kingdom Metazoa; phylum Chordata; class Actinopteri; order Cypriniformes; family Leuciscidae; genus Semotilus; species Semotilus atromaculatus. The sequence continues at coordinate 29,752,412 of JAULUF010000028.1, forward strand.
TTTGGCACTTTGAAGAACTTTTTAATGCTCAAACAGCATCATTACACACTAAAGAAAGATGAACATGGGACAGAGCATGATAGGTACTCTTTAATCGTGCATTTATGACATCAGAACAACTTACATTTGTGTGGTTTTTCCAGACGTTGCTTTTATGATCAGTGTTTTATATCCTCCAAATGAAACAACAGCTAAGACTATTGGAGCTGGAAACACTGAAAACACACAGAGATCAGGGTTATAATAGGTAACAACAACAAAAAACACCTTTAAAGGGGACATATCATGAAAATCTGACTTTATCCATGTTTAAGTGCTATAATCGGATCTACCAACCCAGAAAACATGAAGTGACATCCCAGCGACTTTGTTTTGGTAAGCCTTTGCAAGCATGTCAAATAAGTCGATCAGATTTTACTCTTATTAAAATATTACCGCCCCTTAATGTTTCCACCCACGGCGCCGACGTTTGGTTTTCGCAAGAGACACCAACTTGTGAAGAAAATTCCTCAGAGGCTCTGTTTCCTAAAGCAAGTTCCCCAAGCAAAACATATTGTGGCCCGAAAGCACCTGTCCAAATGGGCATATCCCTACTTCAAATCCCAATTCGATAGAGGGATGCATTGAGGACTGCTCACTTAACCTGTTTACCTTGCATCAACCCAGGTGCCTAAATAGGTGTTTAATTCTACGTAAAACTCCAATCTGAATAATTGTAGAGGGCAGGAAGTTACATTTTTAAATGTTTTTAAAGGAACAGCTCAACTCGGGTCAACTCAAGTTTACAATCTGTTGGTTTTGTTTTAAACAGTGTTATTTTCTTAAGTTAACACTATAACTGGTGATTTCTCCATATAACTCACTCCAGCCGAACACGGTGATCTTCCTCATGTAGTTTGTGATGGTGACGTTCTGTCTGATGAGCCATAAGTACATATGAAGAGCTTGAATGAAGAACCAGGTGAATGTAGTCAGCATGGAGTAATGCATGAGCAGCGCTATGAAGACACACGCAGCCTTGTCTTCTGTGTTGGCCACGCTCTCGTTTGACAAAAAGGATAAATTCAGGAGAAACAAAGCCACAAACATGTTCATCAAGATCTTCGTGGCTTGATTTGATTTGGCTTTCCTGTTCAAATATAAAAACAACCTGAATTTGTAACATGCATTTATGCATTTAGCAGATGCTTTAATCCAAAAGAGGAGCAAAAGCAACTGGTCAAAGAACTTAAAGTAACCATATGTTATATTTTAAGATACTCTACCGTAACAGGAAATGCATGAACAGAGCGACGGCCAGAAAAAACATGGAGATGCCACAGCCGATAGAAGAGATGAAGCTCAATGACTCCACATACTGCGCTGTGATGTTTGTATTTGGATCTGGAGGAGACTGAAAGATCAGAGAAAACACAACAGAAATAAACAGATCACCTGGATGATGTTATACTTCAAAAGAAATCAAGACACACAAGCTCCAAAATGATGAAGGAATATGTGCTCAACTTTGCCACAGCACCAAAGTCCGCAATTAAAAATCAGATTTCCAAAGTCTGAATATGAAGTCGAACATTTCTCATCAAATACTCCCAAGTTCAAATGATCTGAGCTGCTCCTTGTTCATCTTATAGTTGTAGTTAGTATAACTGAGGCGACTGTTGGTAGATGTCTTAAAGGATTAGTTCACTTTTAAAAAAACTTTTGCTGATAATTTCCTCCCCCCATGTCATCCAAGATGTCCATGTCTTTCTTTCTTCAGTCGAAAAGAAATGAAGGTTTTTGATGAAAACATTCCAGGATTTTTCTCCATATAATGGACTTCAACAGGACCCAAACGGTTCAAGGTCCAAATGACAGTTTCAGTGCAGCTTCAAAGGGCTTTAAACGACACCTTTGAACAGTCATAACCTTTATTACGAGCTCTGTCGTGTTCTCTTGTCTCCAGAAGACTCTCCTCTGTTCAGCGTTTGTTTAAAATGAGTGATTTTCCGGAGGTTAGAGATTTAATGGCTCCATGTCAATCTTTCTTGCTCGCTGTGACAACTAACCCCTGACCTCCATCACCAGACACGTGTCAGAGCAGCCGGAGCAACTTTACTTTATTTATAGAGAACGCTTAAATCTATGTGAATTTGGTTTAACATATACTCCCATATAGTTAAACCCCCAGTTTTTGCCCAATTTTTTAAGTTAAAAGATAATATTATGCTACTGTACTGACAGTTCCAACAACTCTAAGGAATATATTCTCGATTTTTTTGTTTTGTTTGGTAAATTTTTTTGTATCCATAAACAACACTTCCAACTCTCACATTTGTTCATTAAGGTAGAATTTTCTTTATCATTTACCAGTCAAATTTTTAACTGAGACAAGATGATTTCCCTTAATGAAAAAAAGCAGGATTTCCTTAATGCTGGGATGAGTGATTTGCATGTTTACATGTCACACGCTTCAAATCTGAATAAATTTGTTGACATGTTTCCCGCTGTGCGCACTTAATAACCATTCTCCTACATTGGTTCTTTATTTGTTTTAAACAGCAGACTTAATATTTATCCACTGGTCATATCCACTTATCCTGGCCATAATTTGGAGACAATGAGCATATGAACCGTTGTGTAGTCTATATTTACATCTTGCAATGCCGCTGTTTGGGTATTTTTTTTAATATAAATGATTTGTAATAGAGCAGACACTTTGAGTTTTTTTAATGGGTTATGTTATAGCCCTAAATGTTTTTATGAAATATCTATATTGACTGCATTGTCATGTCAACGTATTATTTACCGCCATACGAGGCACAAATTAAAGCTTGGTGAGCAACACTGCTCTATAATGTTCTCCTGAAGGTTTTAGTAGTTCAAAGAATGTTATTATTCTAGAAACATTTTTGGACTAAACTTCTTGTTGTCAATATATGAGATTTCCCTGGAAGATAGAGACTTTTAAATTCATATATTTGTTAAGTTTCTTTAGTGATCTTGTACAAGTTCACTAGCATATAGACGTGGACTAATAGACTCTGATATTGATTTCATGGGGAAAACTTTAAATAAAACTCTGAGAAGCTTCTCACCATCAGCACTGCAAAGAACGTCAGATGTGAACACGAGCACTTTATGGTGTTGTTGTCGATTTTTACTGTCTCACAGCCGGACGTCGTCCATGTAAGATTTCCTTCAAAGAAAAGAGAGCGGCAAATGAAATGTATTACATGAAATAACTTGATGGGAGCTGATCAATAAAGCTGTAAGTGAATTTACCTTTGCCGTCCCAAGAACTGCAGGATGCATTACCGACCTGTAAGAACATGTTTGATTTTTATTTGCTTTCACAGTGTCTAGTCATTATTGAAAAAAAAAAAAAAGAAACCTTCATTACCTGATTTTTCATTTTAATGGACATTTCTATATTGTTGGTAAGGTTGGAGATATTGGCGCCCATCGTTATTCCATAAACCTCATTGTTCAAAACAGTTTCATCCTAAATAAGAAACCATACACACATTAAAAGGCAATCATTAATAATCAAATATAAACATTTGAACAGAACAGATCAATAAACATTTGTCCAAAAGTAGAATTTTTGAATGATCTCATTGCACACATCACCTTATTTCCCATATTTTTGAACCTTAAAACTCCAACAAATGCACTTCCATTGTTTTCAAGACGTGATTTATCAAAGGCCTCGCTGGGAACATTTACAGACCAGGGAAAGTCTGTCTTCAGGTTATTCTCAACAACCTGTGGATTTTAAAGAATAATTAGCACTGATAAATCAAGAATCCTCGCCAGATGGACATGCTTTAATGCTTCTCAGGCCTTACGTTGACAATGTTCTGATTTGAAGAGTAGCATATTGTAATGTCTTTGCTTTCTGTGTTCTTGGCTTGTCTTTGGAGAACACCAACAACATCCCCCATCTCAATCCCCACATTGCTTTTATTTTCTTTTTCCATCTCCTCCACCAAGGAGTCCATTTTCTCCAGAGTCTCTCTGCAAAGTTGGTTGAATCACTTGGTATTCTGTACTAGGGTTTTAGACTTTATTGAAACTGGTAACTGCACACTTACGATGCTTTTGAAGGTTCAGGAGGCTTACTCCAGTCTGTTGTATTATCTGAAGATATATTCATATAACTCTCGGGTTTTTGAACAGTGTTGGTTAGAGTTGTCTCGGGTGGTGTGAGAGTGGTATTTGTGAGAATGGTATGTGTGAGAGTGGTATATGGACTGTTAGTGGTGTTGTTTGTTAGTGGTGTGACAGTGGTATTTGTGAGAGTGGTATGTGGTGTGAGAGTGGTATTTGTGAGAGTGGTATGTGGACTGTTAGTGGTATATGGACTGTTAGTGGTGGTGTGTGTTAGTGGTGTGACAGTGGTATTTGTGAGAGTGGTATGTGGTGTGAGAGTGGTATATGGACTGTTAGTGGTGGTGTATGTTAGTGGTGTGACAGTGGTAGTTGAACTTTCATCCTTGCATAAGAGACAAATCCATTCGCTCCCGTTCAAATACAGAAAATATCTGCTTGTTTCTTGCGCTTCAACACAAAGAAATAAATAAGAAATGGATTTTAATTATGCATCTGTGCAATAATTGAAAGATTAAAGAAAGTGTTCTAATATGTCATATATCATAAGAAACACTCATTTCAGCATTATACAGTTGCATGGTCATCGCATACACTCTCAGATAAAAGGTTATATGTGGTTCTATATAGATCTCTAGGGTTCTTGACTCTTTAAAGAGACCTTGTTGTCAGAAAGGTTCTATATAAAGAGAAATGTCTTAAATGATTGCATAATATTTCCGTGTTTAATGGGTTAAATCAATTTTTAATTGCAATCATAGCCTAATTGCACTAAACAATGTCAACTCCTCATGAATGAATTACTCAAGTAGCAAGTAGATTCTATGTTTAAAAGCTCAAGGAACTAATATTACCCTAATCTTATAACTTAATGATTTTTAACTGGAGAAAAGACACATGCTGAGAGTTTGCTGAGTCTACTTTATATATTTTGATAGACTGAACTTTGATGTGTGTGTGAAACTGTAAGTAGTTTATAGACACAGACTCACCGCTGCATGAATCATTGGCATATGTAGCATTTATACATTTCTCTCCAGGATCAACAGAAGGGATTTCCAAACAACCTCAATAAACCATGACAACACATAATTGTGTCAGACATTGTGTTATGATTTGTATATCTTTGTATACTAAGAACAGCATGAAGGTGTTAAAAGCCAGGAAAAACATACTTTTTAACATGTTAATAACAAATGTTACAAGGCAACAGTCTCGAGTACTAGTGATTATAGTTTACCACTGTATGTACACAGGGCATCATACATGACAGGAAAGTTGCATCACGAGCGCTCCAATGTTTTCACTCTTTTTGGTTGTTGCTCAGAAAAGTCGCTCTTCATTTGCATAAAGTTAAACGTATTAACCTAAAATCGCCAGCTCTAAATTGAAATTAATGTGATCATGTCACTTTGTCGCTGGCGGTGTGAACAGGGCTTAAAGGGACCATTCACACAAAAATGAAGATTATCCCATAATTAACGCACCCTCAAGCCATCTTAGGTCAATATGACTTTCTTCTTTCAGACGAATACAGTCGGAGAGATCCTGGCTCTTTCAAGCTTTATAATGGTAGTGAATGGAGGTGAGATTTTGAAGCCCAAAAAAGTGCATCCATCCATGATAAAAGTAATCCATTCGGCTCCAGTGGGTTAATAAAGACCTTCTGAAGCAAAGCCATGCATTTGTAAGAAAAATATCCATATTTATTGCTTAATAAATTATAATCACTAGCTTCCGGTAATGGCCGTAGCCGAGTCTATTTTGGACACATGACCTCTGACCATATGCATGACCTCTAACCCGACACATTACCTCTGACCACATGCATGACCTCTGACCCAATGCATGACCTCTGACCCAACGCATGACCTCTGATCTGACACATGAACTGTGACCCAATGCATGACCTCTGACCCTACGCATGACCACTGACCGACGCATGACCTATGACCCGACGCATGACCTCTGACCTGACGCATGACCTCTGACCTGACACATGATCGCAAACCCGACACATGACCTCTTACCCGACACATTAACTCTGACCCGACACATGACCTCTGACCCAAACTCATGAACTCTGACCCAACACATGAACTCTGACCCGAACACATGACATATTGACGAACGTGGAAGCGCAGAGAATAGAGCAAAACAAAACACCGGTCACAAATTAGAAGTCAAAAACAAGAATTTTAAAGAGAAATGCGGGAGGTGAGTTTGTTTGAACCGTGAGGGAAGGTTAGTTTAAAACCCTAAGCTTAGTTTCCACCGGTACTAGACTCGAGTATAGTTGTTACCAGAAGCCAGTGATTATAGTTTATAAAGTTTTAAATATGGATATTCTTCTTACACAAACGCATCACAGGCCTTTATTAACCCCCCAGAGCCATATGGATTACTTTTATGATAGATGGATGCACTTTTTTGGGTTTCAAAATCTCAGTTACTATTCACTCCCATTATTAAGCTTGAGAGAGCCTGGATATTTTTTTTATATAACTCGGATTGTGTTTGGCTTAAAGAAGAGAGCCATAAACACCTAGGTTGGCTTGAGGGTGAGTAAATCATGGGATAATTTTCATTTTTGTACCAACCCTTCCGGCCGGGAAACCAAAAAGTTTTTGGTCCCCATTGACTTCCAAAGTATTCTTGTTTTTTCATACTATGGAAGTAGGGCTGCATGATTAATAGCAATAAAACCGCACGCGATTTGGCAAAGTCTGCGATATTTAATGCGCAGCCTTTCAGTGCAGTGCGGCTTGACCGGTAGTAAAAAAGTAGACCGGTAGACCAGAGGGCGCTCTCACGCAGACACGATGAATATGCCCCGCCGCAGAAGTACAATAACACACATCATTCCAGGAAATCCCTATCGCTGTAGCTGAATGAACAGAAGATTGAAATGCTTCGATTGATTAAAAATGACTTTTAACTACACAACTGCCTTATTCTGTGTAAGAAGCCACATCATCTCACAAATTATGCTCATCTGTCGGTATGAAGTGAGTTTGGAGTAAAAGCATAAATGTTGTCTTTTGTTGGACAAGAGGTTCATAAATGCGTCTCATGTTTGGAAAGATGTTTGACCCATGTTGCTTTTTCAAATGCACGTTATAAGAGACTCAAACTCACAGTGCTTTCAGAGTGAGCAGTGTTTACTGAGCCGTGCTTCACTGACGAGCTGTGCATAAAAGGTAATCGCAGCCTTTGCCATTTCAAAATCGCGATAAGCCAGGTCGATTTAAGTGCGATTACATGTAAATTGCGATTAATCGTGCAGCCCTATATGGAAGTCAATCTGGCCCAGCAATTGTTTGGCTACCAACATTCTTCAAAATATCTTCTTTTGTATTCAACAGAAGATAGAAACTCAACTTGTACAAAGAAAACATTTAACGTCCAATTCAGCATCTCTTTGTCTATATATAGCTAAATTATGCATCATCAGTGATACTGAATTCCATCTTTTAATATCACTGTCTTAAGTCATGTTTACGTAAAGCATTTAAGAATGTCCCTATTTTTTATTATGATATTATTCATCATTTTTTCATTATTTTTTTCTTTCTATAAATACTTTTCACAAAATTCCTTCAGTTCTCACTGCAACATAATTTGTTTTCATATAATCCTTATCTGATATTTATGCTAATATATCCAAATATATATGTTGTCATGTTGATAAAAAAAAAAGAAAGGCTGCAAAATGCAAAACTTAAATTGAACTTTCCCATTGAAAGGACCATGTAAATTATTGAACCAGCCTAATCATAATACGTAGGCTTAGACCTTAGAATGAATGAGGCTTCTATTTTTATTTTTATGCTATTTCTATGCTTCTAGATAAACTGTTCAGTGGAAAGCAGAGTGCAATGTATCTGGTTGCTTCAACAAATCGGATTATACTGTAGAAGAGGGTAAAATCTTACATGTGCGTGAGCTTTGATGATTTGCATTGCAGGTCGGGGTGTTAGTATTCTGGGTGTTAGTTGTCGGGGTGTTAGTTGTCGGGCTGGTAGTTGTCGGGCCGCTGTTCGTCTGACAAGTCACATTATAATCTGGATCAGGCAGAAGGGAAGAGATGGAATTAATACACTTGTTAAATATCACTAATCTAATAGTCTGTGGTTGTACCATGACCTGCTGTTTCTCAAGAAACTCATTGCATACAGACTCCATTTAAATAGTCTGAGTGGTATATAATTTCAATCTTGCGTTTGTTCTATTTTAGCTGTGCATTGAGTGATAAAATCAAAATATTACCAACAGCGATGACGTCATAATGACTGACAGCAGCGATCTCTCATGAAAACACACAGGTGTACCTGTACTCATGACGGCACGCACCTGTTGACTCCAGGACCGCTGATGGCACACATTTAGATTCATTTGGTAAAAACCAAATTTTTATGTCTTTAACAGTCTCATTCATTCTGACTTCATATCTCCCCAAGTTGTTTGTTATGTTGAAAAAGTATGTTCTGGCAGGGTATGTAATGCATTTTCCTGGAAACAAAAGAGAACATTTTAATATTTTGACCCTGGGCCACAAAACCAGTAACACAAGTAGATTTTTTTAAATTTAGATTTATAAATAAGCTTTTCATTGATGTATGGTTTGTTAGGATGGGGAAACTATTAGAAAATCTGGAATTTGAGGCTTTAAAGTTGTGCATTTATGTTGGCGATTGTGTTGCATCCACTCGCAAAAATAAATTTGTTATATATTTATGATAGGACATTTACAAAATATCTTTACTTCATATCCTAATGCGACTCGTGACTGGTTTTGTGATCCAGGGTCACATTTGTTGAATGCATTTCTGAACTCAGGAATGGTTTATAAATAAAATATATTCAGGTTTTTTACCCCAGTGTATTTATCAATAACTAAAACAATCGTTTTTGTCAAAAAAATAATAATATATATATATATATATATATATTTATATACAGTACTGTGCAAAAGTTTTAGATCGGTAAGATTTTTTATGTTTTTAAAAGAGTCTCTTCTGCTCACCAAGGCTGCAATTATTTGATAAAAAAAAAAAAAAAAAACAGTAATATTGTGAAATATTATTACAATTTAAAACAGCTGTTTTCTATGTGAATATATAGTGAAGTGTAATTTATTCCTGTGATCAAAGCTGAATTTTCATCATCATTACTCCAGTCTTCAGTGTCACATGATCCTTCACAAATCAGGATAATATGATGATTTGATGCTCAAAAAACATTCATTATTATTTTCAATGTTGAAAACAGTCGTGTACAATTTTTTTTTCAAAATTCTTTGATGAATAGAAAGTTCAAAAGAACAGCGTTTATTTAAAATAGAATATTTTCTAACATTATAAATGTCTTTCTGTAACTTTTGACTTATTATATTTCTTTCCCCCAAAAATAAAATTTAAATTCTTACTGACCCCAAACTTTTGAAGGGTAGAGTTTAATGTTACAAAAGCTTTAGATTTCAGATAAATGCTGTTCTTTTTTAGTTTCTATTCATCATAGCATTATGAAATAAAAATGTAAAAAACTGTTTTCAACACTGATAATAATCATAAATGTTTCTTGAGCATCATATTAGAATGATTTTTGAAGGATCATGTGACACTGAAGACTGGAGTAATGATGATGATAAATTCAGCTTTGATCACAGGAATAAATTACACTTCACTATATATTCACATAGAAAACAGCTGATTTAAATTGTAATAATATTTCACAATATTACTGGTTTTTTTTTATTATTTTTTATCAAATAATTGCAGCCTTGGTGAGCAGAAGAGACTTCTTTTAAAAACATAAAAAATCTTACCGATCTAAAACTTGCACAGTACTGTATATATGGAAAAACTTTAATATATATGAAAAATATATATAATTAAAAAGAAAATTTAACATTTTGCCTTGGCAACTAAATTACACAAAATAGCCCTAAGTTGAAGTACTAAATATCTCAAATTAAAATGAAATACATGTAAATGAAACCTAAATATGAATTCTTAAAAATAACTAAAACTAATAAAAGTTGTGAAATAACAACAAAATTACTTAACTTTAAAAAACAACAAAATTACTTTAAAAAAAAAAACTTCACTAAAATTTAAATGCAAACTCAAAATATAAAAACAAAAGCTGATTCAAAATATTAATACAAATGATAACAGTATATAATACATAAATGCCACTGTTACCCAGGGAAGAGCTGTTCGGTTTGACGGTCATTATGCAAAAATCCCCTATCAGTGTTTCACAAGCTGATGGACGTGTCACGTTTATAGCTGGAATAAAAAGGCATAATCTCTGTGAATATGTCAGTCGTCACAAGCACTTTCAGGAAATAAAAATGCAGTTTATTTCACATTTACCTGCGCAAGTTGATCTATTTAGGTATGGATCTGGCAAATTGTCAGCAATGATCATTATTTTCGAGCAGGCTGCACAAACACACACAACATAATGAGGCTCGAACAACATATTTACTGGCATTATAGACTTTTTTTTTTAAGTTTTAAGTTTAAAGCAACATACTTATCTGGCTTGCTCCACAACAGACGATCATCAGCCACAGCAAATTCTGCTTTTGTCGAGACATAATTCCCCAAAACAGCCTGATAGAGACACAACAGTTAAATTTTATTTTCTACAGATATTGGTAGTAAATCTTAAAGCATTTTCTTATTTCATTCTTGAGATGTGAAGTCCACAGTCCAAGAGGAGAGAGTTTCATCCCTTCACATATGAAGCCGTATGATTATGATCCGGAGCTCAGAGCCGCTGGAACACTGACATACGGTTTATTTGCAAACATGCAAATCATATTATTATTGGCTTTAACTGTGAATTTCAGTGTACTTTTACATTTAGGTCCAGTTTATCATGTTACATTTGTTCACAGAGAACTATATAAATATATAAAATGTACTATATATATATATATATATATATATATATATATATATATATATATATATATAGGCTACTATATAGCCTAAACTAAATACATACTAATACTAAATACAAATAAATAATATATGTAATAATAATAGCAATTTTGATGTCATGAATCATGATAAGATTCACATGAATTTTTTGAAAGAACGAAACAATGTGTTCTTTGTAAAGCGCGTTTTTCACAATAAATGACACTTGGTTTTTTTGTCACGCAATGAATGACATTCAGTATCAGTGTGATGTTTTTTGATCATGATGAATAATATCTCTAGATCCTTTGTCTTTTTAGAGCTTGTGGTGGCAAGCAAAATTCCACACTGAATAAGAGACAAACATTTCCATTTGTCTTTGAGGTTTATTTTCTTGCAAGAAAAGGCCAGCAGTCGTACAGTGAAGGGTCATTTATAGTCTTGACTCCCAGAATGATATCTTTCTAGGCCAATGATGGTCATACAGGTGAAACTAGAAATATTAGAATGTCGTGCAAAAATTCATGTATTTCAGTAATTCAAATTAAAAGGTGAAACTAATATATTTAGTATATATAACTATATATGCATGATTATACTTTGCAGAGGGTTGACATTTCTGTATTTAAAATCCTTTTTTTGATTGATTTCATGTAATATTAAAATTTTCTGAGATTTTGAATTTGGGATTTTCATAAGCTGTAAACCATAATCATCAAAAATTTTCAAAATTTTTTTTCACATGTATGTAGGGTGACCAGATGAGATTGACTGAAATCTCAGTTTGATGATGTGGTGATGTCACCATAGCCTATAATAAAAGATAATGAATTTCAACCTGAACCACTGAACCAAACATTTTTTTATTCAAAGATCAGTCTGACACAAAAAAACAACATTAAAATCCGAGACGTTCTTGCTTTTTAGCGGCGGGTTGGGATTCCGGTACACCAGCCATCTCAACCAAACGAATGAATGAAAATTAGCATATCAGTGCATATCTAAATTCGCGCCTATGTTATCTTTGTAGAACTTTAAAAAAAAGATGCTGCAGCCAATGAGCAGCCGGCGCCCGGCGGTTTTTCAAAATGTTTTATCAGACATAAAAACCGACAGTTTTTAACTCCACGGACAGTTTTTAATGTTTTATCAGACTATAACTACTCATATTTTGCTTTAGTATAATTTTCGGGACAATCAGGGCCGGATTCGGGATTCGGGACAACAGGTTAGATTTCGGGACTGTCCCGAATTTTTCGAGACGTCTGGTCACCCTACATGTATGTGACCCTGGACCACAAAACCAGTGACATGGGTCAATTTTTTGAAATTGAGATTTATACATCACATAAAGCTGATTAAATAAGCTTTCCATTGATGTATGGATTGTTAGGATAGGACAATATTTGTCTGAGAAACGACTATTAGAAAATCTGGAATCTGAGGTGCAAAAAAATCGAAACATTGAGAAAATCGTCTTTAAAGTTGTGCATTTATGCTCACGATTGTGCTGCATCCACTCACAATAATAAATGTTTTATATATTTACAGTAGGAAATTTACAAAATATCTTCATGGAACATGATCTTTACTTAATATCCTAATGATTTTTGGCATAAAAGAAAAATCAATAATTTTGACCCTTACAGTGTATTTTTGGCTTTGCCACAGATATACGCGTGCGACTCGAGACTGGTGTCGTGATCCAGGGTCACATTTGTGGAACATTCTTAAACTCACTCTTTACTATTCAAATAAAATTCCATATTAGAATAAGGTTTGTGTGTGCTCTTATGATGGTCACACACATAAAGATAACACTTCTTCCACAAGCTGCTTTACAGCATAATTTAATTCCATTTGCATCATTGATCATTGTTATCACTGTAAAGCTGCTTTAAAACCAAAGTCTTTATATACAGAAAATGATGATCAGAATGATGAAGAATGACATTAGAGGTTTTAGATATAAAACCGAGCATATGTGGGTATAAGCCAGTGTTTTGTGTATTTAATCAACCAAATATGTATCTATATCTGTGTATGATTTACCTTGAAATGGTAAATCTAATAAGCATGCAAATATCTGACTCGTGGACTTTAGTTTCATCCTGAAGATGCAAATTTGTTCTCTAAAAGAGGTTCAGTATTTGTGTCTCTGATATGCTCATGTTAAAACATACAAGGCAGCAGGATAATTATATAACATTAATAAATCTAACATCACTAATATTCAGCACAATTCAATCCTCCCACAATAACAGTATTTTAGTAACGATCTACAGATATGTGTTAACTATTTCCACTGAGTGCAGTCGTAGTTTTATGTAGAAACATCATTTTAAATGATTCTCTTCTTCGAAATGGACATTTATCTTGTTGTTTTCTGGCCTGATTAGGTGAGAATATTATAAAACTCTGCACTGGATAATGATTGCTAATATCTCAAATATGTTTGAGCCAAAAACTGTCAACATTTTCAAATGGACTAATAGTCTTTAGTAGCCTAATATTTGTGAGAATGAATATTACAGCTGTTGAATGCTTCAATCCGATTGGTTGATGAACGTTCTAATAGTGAAAATAAAGTAGTCTTGGGTGTGGTAAGGGGCCGATCCCTTGGTTCTGTGCCCGGGGCCCAACATTTGGTGCTACGCCATTGGCTCTACCCCTTTTCCACCAGCAAGAACCAGGTACTAGGTAGTGTTGCTTTCGTCAATGAAAATTATGACGAAATATCTTATATTATAACCTTATTCAACTAACGAGACAAGACGCAACGTAAATGCTGGTCATGTGACAATGACTAAAATTAAATGTATAATGCAATATTGGTGACGAATAAAAACGGGACTAAATGTGGTTTACAAAATTAAAACTGACCAAAACGAGACGAGACGAAATGTTATAACGTCATGAATGAGAGAGTTGTGAGTGAGCCCATACATTTAAGCTTTGTCGGCTTTGAATTCTGGTTTGCGATCTGGTCACGTGATTATCAGCGAATTTAACTATATTATTCCATTAGTTATTCCATTAAAATTTGACACAATCATAATCAAAAAAGTTGAGTTGTAGGCTAAAGCGCGTTTTACACGCCCGGGTGATTTTTAGTTTCACTGTTTCTAGCAGCGCAATATCAAACATAGCCTAAATGTCTCGCCCATGTGGAGGATAAAATTCGCTCTTCAGACCATTTTACATCAAGTAGAACACATGGAGATATCAGAAAAGAGATCGATTGTCTCTTACCTGCTCGTGTCCCACATCCCTCTCAAAGCACAGAGTGGTAGGCTATCACGCGTCTTTGTGTGGTAATATAAAACTAGTTTATTTTTACCCCCCCCCCCCCCCCCCCCAAGCCACCACCATCAGTTGGTCCATTAACACCTTTAAAAAAAACTGCCACCGTCACAGCCCTAAATATAATAAGATAACCTTGTTTGAAATACTATATTGACTGGGTTAAAATTGCTTTACTACTTAAAAGAGACAAAAATAAAAATTTCAATGACTAAAACTAGACTAAATGTCATCAGTTTTCGTCGACTAAAACTAGACTAGAATAAAACGTAGACTAAAACTAAAATGACAGCTTGACACAAAGACTAGACTAAAACTAAAATTAAAACAGGCCGCCAAAAACAACACTAGTACTAGGTCAGAGCCAGTGCTTTTGCCGGTTCGGAGTTGGTTCGACTGACGAGCTTTCTAAGAACCAGTTTGCCTTTCCACAGGCCAGAGAGCACCACAGAGTTGCGTTGGATTACGTCACTGTATATGTTGCCGATCAACGCTAGCCAAACACACCAGGCTTGTTCCAGATGGTTCGGCTTCTCGGAGAACGATCGGCTTTGCGAACCTACATCGGCATTCAAACACGGCGAATCCAACGCGTTCTTGCAGCTCGCCGTAACTTGCATAGACGGAGATTACAATCGAGCTCGATTAGCTGCTATTCAAAAAATGGCGGTCACAAGTTTCTGTTCGTCTTGTTGGTCACGGTATTCCCTGTTATACACTGTTATAATAATACGAGGCAGAGTCTAATGGATATTTTTTTAAAAGCACTTTTTGCAGCGATAAAAACTGTCCAATAACTCTAGGTGGTCTTGGAAATGATTGGCTGGAGTTTTTCGAGTCCTGCCCGTTCCACAGATGATTAAATTGCTTAATTTTCATTTCAGTGCTTCTAACTCAGTGGCTGTAAGTGGGTTAGGAATAGGATTTCAAGTTATTTTGAAAAAAATGGACAAAAAAGAGAATCACATACCCCACCTTTAATAACCTCATACAACCTGGATTTTATGTTTCTAAATGAAACTTGTCCTCTAAATGCAACAGTCCTCAATGAAACATATCCTTGTAACGAGTGGAAATACGGTGTGGCCCCTTTAAGAGCTGCACGTGCCCTGTTGAACGCTCTGCACCCTGTATGGTATTGTATGTCCCGTGCGCCTCGAATCCCCATGTATGTGGGTAATCTCTGTTTGGTGCTCATTTTATTTTATCTGGTTTTGTTTGTTTGGTAACGCTGTGGACGGAGCGTGGGACAGACAGTTGTCCCGAGTTCGATTGGGGAATAAAACGCGAGTTGTGATGCCAATCGCCTCTGTGATTCTGTCTGGCCTAGTAACTTTAACTGTGAGCTATCACTATTTTCTCTCCCTCCTGACACAACGCGTTACACCCTCCTAACTTTACTTTTATGAGTGTCTGCAGAGCGGGTAGGAGAGGCGGGGGTGTAGCTGCGCTATTTAAAGATCTCTTATCAATGTAAGCAAATATCATTTGGGAATTTCCCGTCTTTTTAAAGTTTAAAGATGTTAAAATGTGCTCCACGCATTTTACTTATTATTTACAGGCCTCCAAAATACTCTCCTGCCTTTGCTGAGGACTTTACAGAACTGCTATCAACAATTTCCTCAGAGTTTGACTGTTTTGCTATTGCTGGAGATTTTTACATTCACATAGATAATGCAGAAACCAATATGGAAAAATAAATCAAAACTGTTTTAAAAATTCTGATTCAGCATGTACATGGACCGACACACAATCGTGGACACACTCTAGATTTACTTATCAGTAAGGGTCTAAACATTTCACCTATTGTTATTAAGGATGTAGTCTTATCATTGCTGTATTTTCTTTGATATATTAATCTCTCCTATATTGAAGCTAGATCTGTGTCTGTCAAAAAGAGATGCTTAAATGAGAACACTAGTGTGCTATTTATGAAGGCTATATCTTTAACACCAAGCATATCTGCTGACTCTGTTGATTTTCTCCTTGAGTCCTTTACCTCAAAAGTTAAAGGTGTAATTGATGACATTGCTCCTGTGAAAGTCAGGAAGAGTGCAGACAAAACGCACCTTGGAGAAACTCAACAGCAGTGCAAAATATGAAAAGACAATGCAGAAAAACAGAGCGCATGTGGCGGAAGACAAAACTTGTAGTCCATTATAACATCTACAAAGACAGCATTCATGCTTTCAATGTGGAACTAGGCAAAGCTAGACAGACTTTCTTCTTGAATATTAGAAACAGAAACAACACACTCTTTTTGCTACTGTAGAGAGACTGCCAGTGAATTTCCCAGTGAAATGCTCTCAGACAGCAAGTGCAGTACGTTTGCTTCCTCCTTCTCTGGGAAAATCAATAATATCAGAAAGGTGATCAGCACATCCTTGAGTTGCACTGGCATCAGATAGATAAGACCACAACCTCAGAAAGTAGTTACTCTGTCTGATTTCAAAGAAAAGTATCTTTTCATTTCAAATTCATATTTTTTTTTTTAAAAGTGTGTTAAACTGTTTAGAAGCAGATCTTCTAGAAGTGGTAAATGCCTCACTTCTCTCTGGGAGTTTTAACCCTAACCCTAACCCTAGCCCCTCCTGAGAAAGACCATATTAAGCAACTATAGACCGATCTCAAATCTTCCTTTCATAGGCAAGGTCATTGAAAAAGTTGTCCTTAATCAGCTGAACAAATTCTTAAGCTCGAATGGATATTTTGACAATTTTCAGTCTGGTTTCCGACTGCATCACAGCACTGCTGGTACTACTCGACCTCAGCGCTGAATTTGACACTGTCGATCACAACATACTTCTTGACAGGCTGGAAAACTGTGTCTGCCTTTCTGGGATAGTCCTAAAATGGTTCAGGTCATACTTATAAGGGAGAGGTTATTATGTGAGTATTGGAGACCATAAGTCTGAGTGGACGTCCATGACATGCGGAGTCCCTCAAGGCCCAATTCTTGCGCCACTCCTGTTCAACCTGTACATGCTCCCAATGAGCCAAATAATGAGAGAGAACCAAATCTCCTACCACAGCTATGCAGACGACACACAGCTCTACTGAGCCCTATCGCCAATGACTCCCTGTGCCAATGCATTGATGAAATCATCAGTTGGATGTGCCAAAACTTTCTTCAGCTAAACAAAGACAAAACTGAAGTCATTGCGTTTGGAAACAAAGATGAAGTTCTCAAGGTGAACACATACCTTAACTTTTGGGGCCCTATTTTAAACATAAACGCGAAACGCAAGTCATTTTGTGGGCGGATCTCGACGCAAATCTAAAATGTGTTGGTCTGAAGTCGCTACTTTACTCATAGGTGTGTGTAACACAGGTTAAATAAAAGTAGTAATTTAATTTATACACAATTTAGTGATCCTGTCCCCTTAATAAAAGTCGATGAGAGGTGTAAAAATGAAGAATATAAACGAAATTAATTAATTCATTCTAGATAAAACGGTGATCAACCAATGAGAGCTCTTTGTCATTTGCGTCATGGGTGTCGACGAGCATGCGCAATGACAGAAGAGACAAGCTTGATTGAAGAGAGCAGACGCAATCTGATCGTCGTGATCCGTTTTATAAATCTTTGATTGAGAATCTTTGAAAAAAAGTATGAGAAAGTCGAGATTTTATTAATTTGATGCATTCTGAATAAGAAGTCGACTGAATAGAGGAATACATTCTTTCTGGTGAGTCAGTATCATATAATTAATGATAAAAAGACTGTATTACTTCATAATAAGATAGAATTACTGCTACTAAACCGTAAATTAGTTGCTGTGGACTGGTTATTTTCTCTTTAAATTGTATTTTGATCCGAGTAGTCATAAATGTCTGAAGTAAACCGCGTGGTCATTGTACATTGCAGTTCACCGACGCCATTTTATGATCACGCACGCCTGTAGTTGCGCTGTGTGAGAGCAAAAGAAAAAGATCGATCACAAGGTAAATAATTAGTTAATCAATTCTGTGAAAAATATATTTGTACTGTATGTTAACTGGTTATGTGATTACTTCAGTTGAGCGGTTATAGTGAACCGCGTGGTTATTTGTTCATTTCAGAGTTCACCGTCGCCATTGTTGGCCACGTGTCTGTATTAGAAAGAAAGCTATTGATTCAGAGGTAAATGAATGTGATTATATTATTTCATGAAGAAATGGTAATTGTAACTGTGTATTAGATGTTATTCTGGATCTTTGATGTGGAACCTATTTTGAAATGTACTAAATGAATGTTCTGGTCTGTGAACAGGCCAGGTTTTTTTTGTTTTTCTCTTCTTTGTTTTCCGTTTTCTTTTCTTTTCTCATCTTCTTGATATCGTGGAGACGTGATGACTGCACGACTTTCTGTGACATCCTGTTGATTCCGTGTTTGATGGCGAGCCAACCCAGTTTCTAGATCTTAATTTGATCTTAAGACTTTTTCTTTTTTTCTTTTTGAGAGTCAACCACAATCCAGATTTGAGAGACATCGAAACTTTAATGAGAGATACTTGAAGGTCTTTAGAGAGAGAGAGAGACTATTCTCTCTTTTGTTGTGTCCTATTTGTTTATTTTCTTTTTGAGTGTTGAACTTCTTATGGGATTATATATTTGAAACCACAGACAAGAGTGCACTCGTGGTGAAAATTTCCATAATCTGTTTTATTGTCCATTGTATGTGATCTTGTAATTTACTTTCTTTTATTTTATTAACTTAAATTATATTTCTATTTCTAAATAAATATTGTTTCTGTCTGTTACTTCTCATGGTGACCCGCTGTCTCCTTAGCGATACCTAATTCTTCTGACGGAATCCAAATTTTATCTGTATTATAACAGTAATATAAAAAGTCTACTGAATTACTGCAGATAAGTGCTACATGTGGTTTGGGCGTAACGTGCAATAAACCAATCAGAGCGTCGTCTCACATTCTCTTTAAGAGCAGGAGCGCTTGTTCCACGGCAGATTTGCTATTATAATGGCGGGTTTGCCGGCGCATGCCAGGAGCCATAGACATCATACAGAGCTAGACGCCCTATCGAGCGCTACTGGCGCGGACGAGCTGTGGGGGGAGCCGTGTAATCTGTTTGGCTGGTGCAATGAGCTGTCAGTGCAAATATCTCACTGAATACCGAACTGATTTTCACACGGGTTTTTTTGCTTTAAAGGTCATACATGTAGCTATGATACAGGAAACATGGAATATTTTATTCACAAAATACAATCAATCGTACGGTAATGTTACATGTTAAATCTTACTTGTGAAAAGTAATCCCCGAGCCCTATTTGCGATGGTCCGCTGATTTGAACAGGAATATGATGCACAGTGCTACGCAACGCAATAGGAGTATGACCGGTTTAAGATGGCGGCCGCATTTCTTGCGCCCAGCGGCCAATAGGGCGTCTAGCTCTATATGATGTCTATGAAGGAGCGGTTCACAGCCGAGGAGACCGACGTTCTCACAGAGAGTGACATTGTATGTGGATGGAGAAACACACAAATTAGCCTTCGGTTACACAGGCGTACAATAATTTTGGTAAATGTGTAAGCTATATTATGCCTATTTTTTCACATCTTCATGGACACCACAATGATTTCCCTCATGTGGTAATATTTTTCCTTGTAATTATGTATGGTTTGCAAAAACTGCTGCGTCTGTGTGGATGAGAGAAGCGAAGTGTGTGTGTGTTGTGCACACGCTACATTATGGCCAAGCATGCGCCCTTAAAATACCATCTGAATATCGCGCCGCTGACTTTAGACTCGTTTTTTCCTGGTCGGTGGCGGAGATGTTTTCTGGAACTGCAGAATATCACCAGGGAACGTTTGCGCTGGAACACACCTCCTCTTTTCCTGAACCACCCCGGGAGTGCAAGTTCATTCCCTAATATACCGACGTGCGTCTGTGGAGGGAACAGTCCCTGTGCGTCGGTGCAGAATAGGAATGATACATGCGTGTACAAAGTCAACTGCGCTGGGTGAAAGATAGGGCTCTAGGGGTCAAATCAAGTCAGGAATCTCTGTGTGATTGACCTTAGCTTCAGTAGTCATGTCAAAGCAATAATTAGATGCTTTGTTTCCAGTCAAAACTTGGAGAAACTTGTTCCTGCTTTCATCAGCAGCAGTGGATTACTGTAATGGACTCCTCACTGGCCTTCCCAAAAAGACCATAAGACAGTCTCAGCTCATACAGAACCAGAACATATGAACACACACACCAGTCCTCAGGGCTTTACACTGGCTCCCAGTTACATTTAGGATTGATTTTAAAGTATTATTACTGGTATATAAATCATTCAATGGCCTAGGACCTCAATATATTGCAGATATGCTCACTGAATATAAACCCACCAGATCACTCAGATCATCAGGATCACGTCAGCTAGAAACACCAAGGGTTCACTCAGAACAAGGAGAGTCTGCTTTTAGTTATTACCAGAGGAGATCAGATGTGCTCCTACAGTCACATTCACATCCAGACTCAGAACACTTCTGTTTACTGTGCTTTTAATGAATGAGCACTGTGTGTCCCACTGTTTGCACTGTATTTTATTTCCTGTTTATTCTAAACTGTTCTTATTTCTTTTGGTTATTTTAATTACTTCTATGTAAAGCACTTTGAATTACCATTGTGTATGAAATGTGCTTTATAAATAAACTTGCCTTGCCAACAAACACACTGACATGAAGCAGGACTCCTGTAAAGAGCAGCTGTGACGGCGCCCTCTAGTGTCACTGTACAGTCATTGCTCTGGAAAGGATTCTAGTGTCGGACCTGTACATTCCTCTTACTAAACATAAATACTTCCTTAATGACATCATCCTCCAGGAAGTGACATCATTACAGAGGGAAACCAGTCATTAACATGTTAACATTTTATTTTTGGATCCCCTTCTACCAATTAATGTCTCTCCTTGCTTTGTAATATTGTATGCTATGTTGGTTACTTGTTCTATCTGCAATAAAAAATAAAAAATAAAAATAAAATATCTTCAGAGCAGTTAAAAAAAAAAAAACAGGGAAAACAGCAGTACAAGCTTTTATTGCAGGATTTATACATACATATACACATACATACAGGTGAAACTCAAATTATTAGAATATCGTGCAAAAGTTCAAATGTATTTCAGTAATTCAAATTAAAAGGTGAAACTACTATATTTAGTATATATAACTATATACATATAATGCATGATTATAATTTTCAGAGGGCCGACATTTCTGTATTTAAAATCCTTTTTTTATTGATTTCATGTAATATTAAAATTTTCTGAGATTTTGAATTTGGGGTTTTCATAAGCTGTAAGCCATAATCATCAAAATTATAACTTTTGCACTTTTTCGAGTTTCACCTGTACATGATCAGGGAAATGAAGTGTGGTTGTATCTCTTTCAATGAACAATAACAACAACAAAAAAATATTATTTGCGTACATCAAAATATATAATTACTCTGAAAATAAAAAAAGAAAAAGAAAAGAAAAGCACAATAATAAGGTCAAATAAAATAATATATTTGAATAAGTCGTCATAATGCATCAAAAATGTTGCACTTTTGTGTCATTTATAAGTCTAAGGGATTAAATAAAAGAGTTAAATTCAGCATGAAAAAGAGGAAAGTGTAAAGGAGACTTAAGCCATTTTAAAGAGATAACGAGATGAACATATTCAAGGGACAGCAGCTTTGGGTTTTCGTAATAAAAGATGTTAAGATGTTTAAGATGTGTGGGTCACTTCAGTAGGGATAAAAACATAAGTACTAAAATCAGCCAAAAATGTATTGGTTATACTACAATTACAAAATAAATGGGCCGTTGTTTCTTCAACAAAACCACAAAAAGAGCAAGTTTCATCAATATCAGAATATTTATAAATGGACGAGTTAACAGGAGAACAACATCAGTGACGTTCTGTGGTTTTAGTTTATCTCTGTAAAACATTCTTCCTATTTGATCAAATTACACAAATCAGTTTGATAATATCAACATTTCACAACATGGTGAAATATAAACTTAACTTGAACAATGACTACAGTTATCTCTTTATGTAATATTCCTTATCATTGTGTGAGGAAGTGTCTGAGTTTCTGAATGTCTGTTATTGTTTGTAGACACGCTTCCATAAGTTACAACACACGCATGTATTAGTTGGTTCGTTTATTTTAAAGCATCATAAAGTGTGTAATAACCCTGAGAAGAATCTGTTCAATGTTTGTGATGTGATTAAACTGCACAGAGAAACATCACGAACGACACATTAAAGAAGGGATCGATTGAGGCTTTTATCGATGTCACTGGTGTTATTAATGCGCTGCTGTCTGATCTTCACTAATTAACATGTTTGTCTGTGATTATTGGCCCATAAAGGACCATTTCATTACAGGGTTTAAGGGAAAATCAATTTTGAAACTAGACTTTTTTTCTGTACAGTAGAGTGTATACTTTTCATGTCATAGTTTAATGATGATAATGTCTAAAGTGTGTGTCTGTGTGTGTGTGTGTGTGTGTGCGTGCAAGCGTGTGTGTGTGTGTGTGTGTATCTATATGTGTGCGTGTTTTGTGTTTGTGTGTGTGTATGTGCACGCGTTTTGTGTGTGTGTGTGTGTGTGTGTGTGTGTGTGTGTGTCCAGTGCAGGTTTCTACATGCCCATAGAACAGCTGTCTGTATGAATGGAAACAAGGTCAGACCTGTCAATCAACATTCAACAGGTGTGTGTGTGTGTGTGTGTGTGTGTGTTTGTTGTGTGTGTGTGAGACTGAGTTTTAATTAGTGTATGAATGATAATGTACACATCTGACTTTATTGCTAAATAAACAGGATCAACCGCGTTTATTCTGCAATAATGAACACCGTATGACTGCAACTCATCCTGTTTTATGCATTTCTACTTAGCAAATAAATAAATGGCCATGAAATGTTGTTTTTGTTATTGTGCATAGAGACACAACTGTTCAAAAGCTTAGGGTTGGTAAGGTTTCTAAATGTTTTTTCTAAATGAGTCTCTTCTGCTCACCAAGGCTGCATTTATTTGATTATAAAATACAGTAAAAACAGTGAAGTATTATTATAATGTAAATCATCAGTTTTCTATGTGAATATACAGTAAAGTGTAATTTATTCCTGTGATCAAAGCTGAATGTTCATCATCATTACTCCAGTCTTCAGTGTCACGTGATCCTTCACAAATCAGGATAATATGATGATCTGATGCTCGAGAAATATTTATGATTATTGTGATACATTTTATCCTTCAGGATTGTTGGATGAATAGAAAGTTCAAAAGAACTGCATTCATTTGAAATAGAATCTTTTGTATTATAAAATGTCTTCACTGTCACTTTTGATCAATTAAATGGTACAGGTATTGAACATGGAAACCAGTGACCCTCACATGTATTAATTTAGCGCTGAAGATGAGTGTGTGTGTGTGTTACAGTAAGATTACAGTAAAGCAGCGGTGGGCCGTGTTTCTGTCGATGCTGAAGACATCAGTGGACAGAGAGCATGATGGTCCTGAAGTGCTGCTGTTTTACTGACGTCATTGTTTAAAGCCCACCGTAAAACCTGATCAAATAATGTCTTTTTACAGTTAAAGGACAATTAAACCTGGGGGATTTTCTCTGCATTTAATTTGGATCCTGTCTAGTTTTTTTCTTTTTCCTTTTTGATAATGCAGCTTTTAAATTTACTTTAATAAATTTGGCAGACATTTTTTTTCTTACTTTTACTTTTCATTGAAGCCATACATTTGAAATATTTATTTATTGGTATTTTCTATATTTATTTATTTATTTATATGTATTTATATTTTATTTAATAATTGTATATTTGTTATTTATTTATATTTTATTTGTTTCTTTGTTTAAATTTCTTTAAATTGATGTTAGTCAATTATTATTACTATTTCAATGTATTTATTTATTTGTATTTGTTATTTATATTTTATTGACTTGTTTATTTATATTTGTTTGTTCGTTTTAATTTTAATACATTTTTAATAAATTAATGTATTAGTTTTTATTTATTTAAATGTATTTGTTTGCATTGTTGCTTTTATTTTCATTTATTTAAATTTATTTGTTTGCGTTGTTGCTTTTATTTTCATTCATTTTAATTTGATTTATTTATTGGTATTTTATTTAAATTAATTAATTAATTAATTGTTATTTATTTGATCACTTATTTGTTTATTTTTACCACTTTTTATTACAATTTTGTTTCAATTTGTGTATTCCTTTGATATTTAATCCATAACTCTGGCATTTGTAATGTTTTGCTGTATTGAGCTTCAGAAAAACAGATTCAGAAGATATGTGAAGATATGTGTGTTAATGCATGTTGATATGGACGCCATTTCAGATTGATCCGTATATCAGTCATTAATGATATAAATCTGAGCGAATCTCCCACATGAGTCCATGAGAACCAGAGAAAATGAGTAAACATAATTTATGACCCCAGGAGCTTTTAAATGGCCAACACAAAGCAGCCGCTCATGTTTCTGCCATTAATATTTGATTGGTTTTCTTTTACAAGGTCACCGGGTGGCACTTTACACTGGACATCAGCCACAAACAAACAAACAGCCAGAGAAATGACCAATAACTCCATATTCATATGCACAGAGAGATGATCGAGGAGTTCGACTCGTAACAGAAGACACGGATGCATAAAACTCACATTCACATGTAAAGATTAAGAAGGTCACGTGACCAGTGGAAAAACCCAGAGTCTCTGTTGGGGATTGTTTGCTGATGTGATCCAGTGTGCTTTGATTAGTGCTGGTTTTTCTTTTCTTTCACACACAAACTATAGTGAATGATGATTCTGGTTCATGACCAAACACAGTCAGATTATCTCAAATACCACAATAATAGTTCATAATCTCATGAGCGCAGGACACCGGGGCTAGTTGTCACATTTTTACTCCAGTGAAATCCTTCAGGGTGAGTCTTCTTTTCAAACTAGTTTTGTGTAGACACAACCCGTAATCTTCACAACAACACAATATTCACTATTGCCCTCCAAAAAGTAAACAGTTTGACGTCCACGGGGCATGTTGTCACACGGGCCAAGCTCTGTTTATTTACACTGATTTGAGAATTTATTTATTTTGGAGTAAAAATCTAATTTGAGTGTATTTTTAACACTTATTAAAATGCAGGACAGCATTAATTTTTATTTATTTTTTATTTGTGAGTTTTTTATACATACATATGCTGTTTTATAATGTGTCTATATAGTGACATTATGAAAACGGACTTTTCTCTCTAATAAAAAGGCTTGTAAAGTGACGGTTACTTTAGTTATAGTGATCAATAGCTGACAATATAATTTGATTGAATGAATATCTATGACGTCCTCACTGATATAGTTCATTCAACCTGTATGCGTGTTGTCATATAGCATATGGTTATTTAATTTAAAATTTGAATATTTAAATCAATATTTATTCTACTATTATTCACTTTCAATATATATCCTATATAGTGCTATTAACAGGGTTATTATAGTTAGCAAAGACAAAAACTAAAACCATTAAAAAAATTGTTACTTGAAGTAAAATAAATGTTAACTGAATATAATATCTATCTATCTATGAAAATATTTAAAAATTTCACTTAGTTTTACATGATGTACTAAAGTAACTAAAACTGAATAAAAACTCCCTAGACATATTTAAAGAACAAAACAACCTTATAAAAATTAGAAAACACAATGAAATATCTAGAAAATCGAATGAAAATGGATGATAAACCAATTTAAAATGTTAATAATAACATAATAGTATTTCAGTCATAATAAAATATTACAAAACCCAACTTAATAACAATTATTGTTAAGTATGTTGACATATTAAACAAATTAATATATATATATTTTTAAATGCAACACAATTAAAACTTGAAATGAAAAAATATATATTAAACAAAAAATATTTTAATGTTATTAAGTAGCCTATTATATTTTATTCAAAATATTAAGAAAAACTATAATAGTATCTCAGTCATACTAAAATAACACATGATATTATAAATCTATAAACTAATCAAATTAGAAAAACTCACAATAAAATTTAAACTTTTAATAAAAGCTAAACCTTTAACTACAATTACGAAATACGAATATTACATAATAATTTACGAAAATGTTTTATTATAAATCTAATTAAAATCTATAATAGTGTCCCAGTCATGCTAAAATAACTTATATATTTATAGTAATAATATAGTTATAATAACTAAAATAGTATATTATGAATCCTGACTGATCGTTACATGTTGTTAGGGTGTCATTGTTATAGTGTAATTATATATTTAAGTACTTACTGAGTGATATTAATTAACTACATGTACTTACTATAGGGATAGGGGTTATTGCATGTAATTATGCATAACTTACTGTTATTACTATGGTAAGTACATGTAACAAGGACACTGTAAAATAAGGTGTTACCAAATAATCAAAATGGCACTAACACACAACAAAATTCAAATTAAAATGGAAAATATAAAAATAAAAAGATTAAAAGTATTAATAAAAACTATAATACATATAAATGATCATCTGTGTGAGTCCTCATTATTAGTTTGCGTGTGTTTTTATCTTTTGTGGGGCTGAACATGTTTGTAAACGCTACAAAATTACTAAATTCTTATAAATATAATTTTTTATTCAAAATATTAATAAAACTTTTGTGAATCCTGGCTTAATAAAACCATATAGACTCAATAAACACATAAAGACTAATCAAATTAGAAAACCCCCCAACAAAATTAAAACTTTTAATCAAAATTGAAGCTTTAACTACAATTAAAATTTGATTTTAATTAAAGATATAATGCATATGAATGATAATCTGTGTCATCTTTCTCTCATTAGTTTTCATCTTTTGCGGGGCTGAATGTGTGTGTTCGTCTCCATCCAGACGCTCCGTCACTGCGAGCGATGACATCATCAGTGTGTGTGTGTGTGTGTGTGTGTGTGTGTGTGTGGGTCGCGGGCGTCTCCAGACCTCCTGTGTTCCTCACAGTCACGGGCCAAAAGACACCCTGGTGTCACGAGGACAGGTCCTGGATCAGCCACACTCGTGTGTGAAGAGCCCAGAAGACATTAGAAGTGAGGTGTGAAAACTCTACAGAGATCAGACTGATCCGGGGTCACTGGAGTTCACGGAAACTAACTAAAGTTCAGTTCAGTTCATGAGAACTTAAATTAAGTTTCATTTATTTTATTTCTATTCATTTGATGTATTGAATTTCTATTTAGTTGCCAAGGCAAATTTTCTAAAGTACTAAAACTCAACATAAGAAAACAAATGTACATAGTATAAATATATACATTTAAAAAATACTAAATCTAATAAATATGACACATACACAACAAAATTATTCAACTTTAGTGTGTGTGTGTGTGTGTGTGTGTGTGTGTGTGTGTGTGTGATTTTGTGTGTATGTGTGTGTGTGTGATTTTGTGTGTGTGTGAGAGAGAAAGAGAGTTTGTGTGTGTGTTTTTTGTTTAATTATAGGCTATATAGAGATTTTACAAATCCTGACTTGATAAAAATGTATATTACAAAAAACTTATTCCATCCAACTTAAGATTAAAAGACTTAAATGAAATAATGACTTAGAATGATTAGTGACTAAAGACCGAACACTACAGTGTTAAACATTCACATGTTCTTTCTTTCTTTTCATATTCCTTTAAAATATAATCTATTTCACAGTTATCATAGCAAACGGGGAATGTTCTCAGAACTTTGGCAAACATTATTCCAGTGACATTAATAGAACATTTGTTCAGTTTTCTGGTTATCTCTATTCCAGCAGAAGTGTTTGTCATTTTCATTCAGATGATTTGTCATTTTCATAAGCTTTTAATTTCATATTCATCATTATTCATGTATTGGGTTTTGTAATATCTCCATATAGCATATACTGAAAATAAAGAAACAGAAAATATATGAATAAAAACTATGATGTCGTAAATGATGATAAAACACCACTGTCACTCATCTGAGAGAACTGTAATCGTGTGTTTTCATCCCGCTGTGAGAGTTTCATCTCATTATTATGTTTTAAGTATACGGTGGTTTTGGTTTGTTGGATCAGTGTTTGTTTTTTGTTAATGATGCAATAATCTGAGAGATGTGAAGACCAAACCACACGAGACATCCCACAACACAGAGATTAAAGATGCAGGGATGACTTTATTAGTCTGGAACCCCCCCCCCCCCCCACACACACACACACACACACACACAACCCCTTAACCTACACTCAAAACTCTGCTGTTTTACATTTTTTAAAAACCTTTAATTACTTTATTTTTATATCAGATTTACACATGAGGACGTCCCTAAAGGAGGTTTTTGGAGATTTTGTCACGTTTTGGTCACTTCTGTGTACAAATTTGTCCCCAAAATATAGTTAAGTAGGCACACACACACACACACACTTTTGAGATTGACTCAAGATTGTGTGCATGTGTGTGTACCTACTTAACTATATTTTGGGGACAAATTTGTACACAGAAGTGACCAAAACCTCACACACTCGCACACACAATCTTGAGTCAATCTCAAAAGTGTGTGTGTGTGTGTGTGTGAGGCGCTCAGAACAGGCGAGGCCGTGTGTATTCATGTGTAAAGCGAGCTTCACAGCAGGACAGGAGGATGATGTCATCGCTCAGGTGCTCAGTCTTCAGAAGCGCAGGGTCAGCATGTTTGCGTTAGCGTTTGAATAGAGCAGATTATCAGCGCGGGTTAGAGGTGAGGATCCCGCGGAGACGAGTGTGTGTGTGTGTGTGTGTCTCATACACAGGTGTCACTGCTGGTGTGTGGGAACATCTGTTTGCAATGAGCTGGAGCCGTAAATTAAGAAACAATAGAATGATGTACAATTAGTGACTCAAAGACCGAACAACTGTGTGGTTAAACATTCTTTTCATATTCCTTTAAAATATTATTTATTTCAGTTATCATAGCAAACGGGGAATGTTCTCAGAACTTTGGGAAACGTTCTTCCAGTGACATTAATAGAACATTTGTTCAGAGTTATCTGGTGTTTAATAATGTTCTCAAAACATTAGCAAACATTTTTTATTTGTACATCGGTCATGGAATTTTTTTTGATTACTTGTTTCAGAACTTTCAGAGAACATTCTAAAGTAACGTTCCCATGTTTAAAGAATGATGTGATGGAATTAAACATTAAAAAAAATACATTTTAAACATCAGAAATAATGTTTTCATAACTTAAAATGGCTTAATTACTTAAAATAAAAAACTCTCTCACACACACACACCCTCACACACACACACACATACCCTCACACACACACACATACCCTCACACGCACACATACCCTCACACACACACACATACCCTCTCACACACACACACACAGACACTCACTCACACACACATACACACACACACATTCACTCACACACACACACACACACACATACCCTCACACACACACACACACATATACCCTCACACACACACATACCCTCACACACACACACATTCACTCACTCACACACACACACACACACTCACTCTCACACACACACACACACATACCCTCACACGCACACACATACACAAATAAAGTTAGATGAATAAAAATTTATTCAAAAGTAAGTTTTCTGATTCGAAGCGCTTCGGAGTAAACAAGCTGGCGTCTCCTGGTGAGCGTTGGGGAGACCGTCTGTTTATGGCTCAGTCTCTTTCTCTCAGGTCATATTTGTCTGATGCACATAAATCAATATTGTTGCTTTCATCTGCCTCCTTAGGATGCTTCAAACACACACACACACACACACACACACACACACACACACTGACTAAAGATGCAGAGGTAGCCGGAGGTCCTGCTAGAACAGCCGATCAAGGCATTAATCTCTCACGTGTCTCACATGATTTAGTTTCTCGAATGATTTCTGTTCAGTGATGGAATATGTCAGAATGCCATTAGTGGCCACACATGTAATATTAATATGTGTCAGGAGGTCGGCACTCTTGCTGTCATGATGGACGTGTTCATGCAGTACAAAGTCAGCAAGATATTCTTTCAGAAATAACGCGGTCCGACGCTGACTCTGCCCGAGGCCTCTGATAAAACCCCAGAAAACAAAAGTTCAAACGAGCACCAGCTATTGATCGAGGACAACAGGACAGAGTTCATTGTCTTGATGCGGGTGAGCAGATCTGAAGGTGTGTGTGTGTCCCATATCAGTGTGTGTCGAGATGCTGGAGTTGTTGTTGTTCTTTGAGTTGTGCACATCAGAGCTGTGCCACGCTGAGTTCAGAGAGAAGCGCCTGCATCTGAAGTGTGTGTGGCCACCCTGACGCCAGGAGGATCTGGGTTCGGTTTTCTACAGTAAACTCTATTTAATCCAGATCCTAGACTCATGTGAGAAGTTTTGTAACTTCCCCACTTATATTTCAGATGTTGTGCATTCCTACTCTCCTGAGAGAATGCTTAGATGTATTATTGATTATTTCAAAATCCACGGGTGACCGGGCTTTCTCAGTTCTTGGTCAAAAGCTGTGGAGTTCCTTCCCTTTTTCCATTAGATCATCCCCTACTCTGTCCATATTTTGACCATTGCGTACACACTAAAACCGAATGCTTAGACCAAAGCCTCAATACCTAAACTTCTTGTAGCATACCTTAAACACATTTTAACCATAGCTTAAACACATTGTCAACTTTGCAATTCTGTAACACACTTATTGTGATCCTTTTCCTATTTAGCACCAAAACTCTGGAACGGTCTTCCTACCATTGTCCGGGAAGCAGACACACTCTCTCAGTTCAACGCTAGACTAAAAACACATCTCTTTGACCTAGCATTCACATAATACATTACAGACTTCTATAATTCAATGTTAGGGTAATTCCTGATGTACTCGTTACATCATAAGAAGAATGGCATCTACGCTAATTTAGTGTGTTTGTTTATCCCAAGGTCAACAACGGATGTCGCTCAAATGCCGCAATTGGATAGACCCAGTGGCGTAACTTTGTTTTAAAAAGTGGGTGGGACAGGTGTGTGTGTGCGCGTGTGTAGCTATAAATGAATGAATCACGTGAATATATACATATATCCATCCGACTGATTGACGTGCGTAGTTTAATGGTAGAACTTTTGCCGAGCATGTCAATGTTCTGGGTTCTGGTTCTAATCCGCACGAATTGTTTTTATTTATTTTTTTTATCAAAACCGAATATGTTCATCAGTGGTTGTATTATATAGCCTAGAGCAGGGACACGTTTGTGTACATTTTTGTTTTGTGATTTCACCGGAACGAACAAAGAGTCTCCTAAACGGATTGAAGCGCGCGTGCATGTGAAGACATGCGAGATAACACTGTAACACTGGCGGCAACGAGCACTTTGATCACTTGATAAAAAATAAAAAAACGTATTTCAGTGTTAGATCGCCTCTTATTTAACAAACGAACGAAATGAATGCTCTGCCAGCTGGAGATGTTTTATTTATTTCTATTGGTACATCCGTGCCACGAGAGGTTTTAAAAAGTGATGGGGACAATATCGACCCTGGCAAAAAGTGGTGGGGACATGTCCCACCCGCAAATTACGCCCCTGGATAGACCTAATGGTGTGTTCACACCGAACGCGAATTTAATTATTTGCGCAAGTAGATTACACACAAAGTCAATGCAAAGACGCGAATAGACGCAACGAATGACGCGCAAGTTGAAAAATTTTAACTCGAGCTCGCATGACGCTTTGTTGCGCCAGCCAATCAACGAAGAGCTAATACGTCCGGTCTATCACTGTTGTCGAAAATGGAGGAGATGCTAATTGCTGCCGTCTGTGGGTACCCTGAAATATACGATGTGCGAATGGCTTCAAAATGTTCAAGCGTCTCACTAGACGTGATAGATGCGTATTTGACGCTCTATTTGCGTTCGGTGTGAACACACCATAAGACCAATCAGGTGCGTTTCGCGACAGCATCGTTAGCCAACTATGGTCGCAAGTTCCGTCGTTATCAGCAATTTAACGAGTCTGTGAAACCATCGTTCCAACGAACATTCGCAAACAGCATCGCAGAGTTGTGTGTGTGAGCGACAGATCTCCTGTGGTTAGAAGCAGAGTTTCTTGTTTGCATGTGGACTCAATAAATCCTTATGTTGAGCAAAATAAGCAAGCTGACATTCAGTAGAACCTGTGTCTTTTATTTAGAATATTTAGATATGTAATTTACGTCTTTGAGTTTGTCGAGAGATTTAAAGCACCGTTTTTGAAGAGTGTGCACGTGTGAACGAGCTCTAGTACGCAAGAACGAGTCTATGGTTGAATCTGGAAATAAAGCAAAATAACTGAGAAAAATAAGCAATAGTCCTCAGATGCCATGTCTGTAATTTACATCAAAACATCTTGCATTAATTCGATCTCAAACAGATTAATTAAAATAAGTTATTACTCCACCACTTGCGTGACATCATAAACCAACCTGGTTGAAGGACCAATTTGCTACAATAGGGTTTTAGAGAAACCATAAAATAAATAAATAAATAAAAAGCCTGACGTCACAAAGTCAGAAACACCAGCAATTTCATACAAAGACTGTGTTTGTTTCACTGCAGGTTTTAGGAGAAAATGCTCCGCAATGCTGTCGCCTTATGAATTTACACATGATTTGTTTTAAAGCATTTTAAAAACACCACATAGACATATAAACAACATTATAAGCTGGATTTTCACACCACTTTAAAGCTAGTTTTTTAAACTTGAGATCAATTGCTAAAATCAAGCACTTTCTTCCAGGAAGTATTTAAAGATTGTGGTACTTTGTGACGATGATGTCTAAATAAAGTTGCTTGCTTCGGCGCTAGTGCAGATCCACTAAATATTTAGTGTCAGTTCCATTAGTTCAAACGATTATTCTAATGCCAAACTTATTAACCTAATGACTGAATTTGATATTATCGAGCTGCCAGTGTGTTTCAGAGGTAATGAGCAACATACACACACACATCTCTCAATTGTGATAATCTGCAGATTTCCTGTCAGTTTAATTTCTAATTGGTTCTAGGATTGGTTCTGTTGAGCATGGCCTGGCCCGAGGAGACGCCGGACCTCTTCTCTCCTCTAATGAGGGATCGTGTGGATGTGTGTGTGCACACTGATGCGCTTTGATGTGGGATTTACTTGCCATGAGCGCGTCTATTGATCGGCCGTTAGATAGACTCACATCAGAGACTCGTTACCAGATCACCTCATCACCCAAGAATGCGTGAAACACTGGTCAGCACTGAACACACACACACACACACACACACATAAACCTCTTCGTTTCTCAGATGATATTGACTTTGTGTGAGTTGTAAAGTTTATTGCTAATCATTGAGAAGACCAAGCATAACTTAGAAGGAAATACAAATATAATTAAAAAAAAAATGTTGCTTAAATCTAGAAATTTTATAAGAGATCTCAACAATGTCATTGGTTAGACATGTTGTGTGTGTGTGTGTGTGTGTGTGTGTGTGTGTGTATGTGTGTGTGTGTATTATATCCCTAACTTTTATGTTACATGTGATTAATCGCGATTATTCGAGTAATCAAATATTATTTCATATTTCTGAATCAACCTTAATACTTGAATTTATACCAACAAAATTCATTTTTATTTTTATATCACGATTAATCGTTTTGACAGCACTTTATTTCCACGTAATCATTTTAGTGTTTCAACTTATTTCATTCAACATTTCTTTTTAATTTTTATAGTAGCCTATTTATATATTATAGTATTTATTTATATTGTATAATATAAGTATTTATACTTAATTTCTTCTTTATTTCTATCAAGAGAAATGTTTGTTATAGTTAATGACCCTGTCGTGTATTTAAATTTTTTTCCCAAGAAATTGCAGAATAATCAGTGTGTCATTCTCTTGTGTTGTGTTTATATGGATGAGTGAACGCATCGTCGGCTTTCTTTCACACATGAAGATCCTGAACCACAGTGTGATTTTCCAAATGATCTGGCTTTGGTCGCACACACACACACACACACACACACACACACACACACACACACGCTTTACTGGAGCGGTGCAGGTGATGTCATGCCTCACATCATGTGGTTAAATGTTCGACTATCGCGTCATGCTCGACATCCTCCCGTCTCACACACGTGTTTCCTGCACACACAGATCTCCGGCTCCCTCCTCTAGAGACTCATGGCTGAGATGCTGTAACTTCATGATACTGCAACAAACTAAATCTTATTGTAAAGTGATACCTAATAAAAAGTAGGAAAATACAATTCATATCCAGTGCAAGAAGAGGTGTAAAGCCCACGAAGGAGTATCTAATCTTTGTCAAATGTTTTCATCCTTTAAAATTGTTTTTTATCCTATAGACCTTATGCACGAGAGAAACGAGCGCGTCGCCATCTTTAGAATATTGTCTATGAACTTCCGTTTTTGCGATCACTCTGTATATCTCTATGGCATCGCTGCAGGAGTAATTAGCTTTTGAAGTGGATTTACTTATTGTAAAGTTATCATGAGCATTGTAATGTTTATCATAAGCATTGTAAAGCTGATGTCTTAACAAATGTCGACCGGGATTTTTTTTAAACGAGCCGTTCATTCATAAATACGCAAGATCGCTGTAAAAATACAGACCGGAAGTCAAAAGACAACGAGCGCCGCGCTGAAAAGGGGCGGGGCTACAGAAGGAAAAAAGTGATAACCTAAAAACGATAACATCTAAATTAACTGCAAATCAGAAATATTATTTAGTATTGCTGAATAAACCTAAATTCAGATTTATGGGTTACATTTCAAAGTAAATTTTTCCGACCACATTATCAGATTTTTTTTAAGCATAAACTTTCTTCATTTTGATAAATTTTCAAATCCTGTATCATTGTGTAAAAGTACATGTATCTTCATTTAGTTCAGCTTTTAGTTTAGTATAGTTTTTCACAATATAAAATACATACAATAAAACGCAAGATCTTTTTTTGCAGTGCATTCAACACTAGATCTATTATAGTCTTAGCATTCAAAACTTATTTTTGTCCATTTTTTTTTTTTGCATCTTTATTTACAATTAGATTTTATACACTAAAAAAATATCACATCTAAATCAACCGGTCTTATTCAAATCCAAAATATTTGATTCAACATAAATACATTAATTTACCAACAAAAGTTGAATCAAGTAAAAAACAGCTTTTTTTTAAAGTAACAATGGCAAGTTACCACTTTTTATAGTGTGTTTTACTTGATTTTCAGACATTTTGATGTAAGATTCAAGTATCCAGATACTCTCTCCTCTCAGGTTGTGATGCATTAAAGCTCTTTGCATTGAGAATTGTTGCGTGTCTGACAGTGGTATGGTAGTGTTGTTGTTTACGCCTCATCCGAGTCCTGGATGATCTGTCTGGTCGGAGTTGATTGACAATACTTTTGTTTTCCGTGTATTAAAGAATCTGACATCATTTCTCATTCATAATGTCTGTCTGGACGCCATGAAACGCTCATCTCACACACACACACACACACACACACACACACACACAGTCTGGGGACTTTGGAAAGTCTCTCAGCTACTGTTAAATAATTAATATCATATACATTAAGAGACCTTCATGGATTGATACGCGGTGTGAATCTCCTCCTAATATGGCTCACGTTTCACTGACTTCTGGAATGGAAATGATTGATTTTCCCTCTCTTGTCTTTAATATCGACGGCCTTTTGCAGATTAATAATTTACACAACACCTCCGCCATATTCATTACAGTAACTCAAGCATGTTGTTGCATTTTTTTATCGTTGCAGCATGATAATATGACCATTATTTGAAACTGAGCGAGCTGAATAAATGAAGAGTCTGAGATGATCTGCGCAGATAGACACGCATTGTGTTGCCGTTGCGATATATAGTGTGTCACACGTACTGTTGCGCTGCGAGTGTGTGTTTGTGTCTGGCAGGGTTCGGGACTTTCTCTGCTGGACTGTCGGCAGGTTCTGGTGATGGTGAAACGAGAAGCGCTTTACTGAGGTCAGGCTCTGATTACCTGTTCCAGCGCGGGTCAGGTGACTCTTAAATGTGTTGTTTACACTTCTACCTCATCTGACTTCAGCCCAAACACATCTGCACAACACACACACACATCTGCACAACACACACACACACATCTGCACAACACACACACACATCTGCACAACACACACACACACATCTGCACAACACACACACACATCTGCACAACACACACACACACATCTGCACAACACACACACACATCTGCACAACTCACACACACATCTGCACAACACACACACACATCTGCACAACTCACACACACATCTGCACAACTCACACACACATCTGCACAACTCACACACACATCTGCACAACTCACACACACATCTGCACAACTCACACACACATCTGCACAACTCACACACACATCTGCACAACTCACACACACATCTGCACAACACACACACACATCTGCACAACTCACACACACATCTGCACAACACACACACACATCTGCACAACACACACACACATCTGCACAACACACACACACATCTGCACAACTCACACACACATCTGCACAACACACACACACATCTGCACAACACACACACACACATCTGCACAACTCACACACACATCTGCACAATACACACACACATCTGCACAACACACACACACACATCTGCACAACACACACACACACATCTGCACAACTCACACACACATCTGCACAACTCACACACACATCTGCACAACACACACACACATCTGCACAACACACACACACACACATCTGCACAACTCACACACAAATCTGCACAACACACACACACATCTGCACAACACACACACACATCTGCACAACACACACACACATCTGCACAACACACACACACACATCTGCACAACACACACACACATCTGCACAACTCACATACATCTGCACAGCACACACACACATCTGCACAACTCACATACATCTGCACAACACACACACACATCTGCACAACTCACACAGACATCTGCACAACTCACACACACATCTGCACAACTCACATACATCTGCACAACACACACACACACATCTGCACAACTCACACACACATCTGCACAACTCACATACATCTGCACAACACACACACACACATCTGCACAACTCACACAGACATCTGCACAACTCACACACACATCTGCACAACTCAGTAATATCTCCACAACTCACACACACATCTGCACAACTCGCACACATCTGCACAACACACACACACACACACACACATCTGCACAACTCACACACATCTGCACAACACACACACACATCTGCACAACTCACACACACATCTGCACAACTCACACAGACATCTGCACAACACACACACACACACATCTGCACAACTCATACACATCTGCACAACTCACACACACACATCTGCACAACTCGCACACACATCTGCACAACACACACATCTGCACAACACACACACATCTGCACAACTCACAACTCAGACACGCATCTGCACAACTCACACACACATCTGCACAACACACACACATCTGCACAACACACACACATCTGCACAACTCAAACATCTGCACAACTCATACACACATCTGCACAACTCACACACATCTGCACAACACACACACACACACATCTGCACAACTCGCACACATCTGCACAACACACACACACACACACACACACATCTGCACAACTCACACACATCTGCACAACACACACACACACACACACACACATCTGCACAACACACACACACACACACACACACACACATCTGCACAACACACACACATCTGCACAACAGACACACAGACATCTGCACAACTCACACACACATCTGCACAACTCACATACATCTGCACAACACACACACACATCTGCACAACTCACACACACATCTGCACAACTCACATACATCTGCACAACACACACACACACATCTGCACAACTCACACAGACATCTGCACAACTCACACACACATCTGCACAACTCAGTAATATCTCCACAACTCACACACACATCTGCACAACTCGCACACATCTGCACAACACACACACACACACACATCTGCACAACTCACACACATCTGCACAACACACACACACATCTGCACAACTCACACACACATCTGCACAACTCACACAGACATCTGCACAACACACATCTGCACAACTCATACACATCTGCACAACTCACACACACACATCTGCACAACTCGCACACACATCTGCACAACACACACATCTGCACAACACACACACATCTGCACAACTCACAACTCAGACACGCATCTGCACAACTCACACACACATCTGCACAACACACACACATCTGCACAACACACACACGTCTGCACAACTCACACATCTGCACAACTCATACACACATCTGCACAACTCGCACACATCTGCACAACACACACACACACACACACACACACATCTGCACAACTCGCACACATCTGCACAACACACACACACACACACACACACACATCTGCACAACTCACACACATCTGCACAACACACACACACACACACACATCTGCACAACACACACACACATCTGCACAACTCACACACACATCTGCACAACTCACACACACATCTGCACAACTCACACACACATCTGCACAACTCACACACACATCTGCACAACTCACACACACATCTGCACAACTCACACACACATCTGCACAACTCACACACACATCTGCACAACACACACACACATCTGCACAACTCACACACACATCTGCACAACACACACACACATCTGCACAACACACACACACATCTGCACAACACACACACACATCTGCACAACTCACACACACATCTGCACAACACACACACACATCTGCACAACACACACACACACATCTGCACAACTCACACACACATCTGCACAATACACACACACATCTGCACAACACACACACACACATCTGCACAACACACACACACACATCTGCACAACTCACACACACATCTGCACAACTCACACACACATCTGCACAACACACACACACATCTGCACAACACACACACACACACATCTGCACAACTCACACACAAATCTGCACAACACACACACACATCTGCACAACACACACACACATCTGCACAACACACACACACATCTGCACAACACACACACACACATCTGCACAACACACACACACATCTGCACAACTCACATACATCTGCACAGCACACACACACATCTGCACAACTCACATACATCTGCACAACACACACACACATCTGCACAACTCACACAGACATCTGCACAACTCACACACACATCTGCACAACTCACATACATCTGCACAACACACACACACACATCTGCACAACTCACACACACATCTGCACAACTCACATACATCTGCACAACACACACACACATCTGCACAACTCACACAGACATCTGCACAACTCACACACACATCTGCACAACTCAGTAATATCTCCACAACTCACACACACATCTGCACAACTCGCACACATCTGCACAACACACACACACACACACACACATCTGCACAACTCACACACATCTGCACAACACACACACACATCTGCACAACTCACACACACATCTGCACAACTCACACAGACATCTGCACAACACACACACACACACATCTGCACAACTCATACACATCTGCACAACTCACACACACACATCTG